>CM035115.1:50131386-50683263 GCA_020205555.1 Panax stipuleanatus
CATCCATTTTTTCGTGCGACGCTGAAGCTTGTTATTCATGGATGCGAGCATGATGCATTGAGCCACAGATGCATCATCTTGCCACTTATTGAAAGTGACAATCTCTTCCTCAGAGGCTGTTTCTGAAACAGATTCAGGGACAGTTGAATTTAGGACATAAGAAATCTTTTCAGCAGTGAGAACAATTCTCAGATTTCTTAGCCAGTCCTCATAATTCGGCCCGGTAAGCTTGTTTGCATCAAGTATGCTTCGTAGTGAGATTAGTGATTTAGACATTTTTAAAATTCTGCATGTGAAAAATAACATTTTAGCAAACATTCATTTTATTAATTTTGCATACCAAAATAAATTTAGGTCTTTATTTTAAATTGGTATCTCCCACTATTTTCATCAAACTATATTACCCTCACTTATATAGTTCGGCAACATCTAATTAAAGATTTGCTAGTGAGAATAAGGATCCCATTTCAAATGTATATAACCTTGTGGATAGCACAACAAGCGATATACAAATAAATAGGTAGACAACTCTTGTCAATTACAACACTATATAACTCCTTTTATTTTGCCTCTTAAATCATAATGGTCAAGTGTGTGCACATCCGAACTAAAATGATTTAAGTTAAGTCCAGCCTAGCACTTCCATAAATTCAAAAAAGAAAAATGTTCGTCCTTGTGGATAGCACAACAAGACTAGATCGTTCAATTTTCTTGATAAGCATCAAATGTGATTAATTAACATCTTAAATACGCAATACTCGCCTTGTGGATAGCACAACAAGCTCATATTAAATATTTAATACTCTATTAATTTATCATGCTAGAAGGCGACGTTCGATATTCCAAATATCATTTGAACGCTTCGGACTTAATATTATTTCTTTGAGGGGTTTGTTATTATTTGTCTCATCTTGTTTAGCGCGCATGCACATATATATATAAAATACGCGTCATTTTATTAAACATGCGAAGCATGTTTGCATAAAATATAATATATATAATATTTAGCATGCAATATAGAATATTATATTCTACCCGGATTGATTATGGACTTTTATTCTAGTTTGGTTCACTAGAGCCACCAAGTGAACCAAAAGGTCAAACCTAGGAGTGCAAGAATTTAAATTTAAATATAACTATTACATTTAAACACGGGCTCCATACAAACGGGTCTTCACGCGCTCCTTGCTCCTTGGTCTCCAATTTCTTCAAGATAATTCTAACTATTCTTATTACATTAAACTATTTAATTTAAATAGAAACCTTGATCAACAGTCAAGGGGAAGTACATAGGAGGGAGATAGAATTTTATATCAAGAAAAAAAAATTAGAGAAGACGAGGTACGCAGACCCCATTTAATAAAACCCATTCATTCAAGCATTCAACTAAAATAAAATCCAATCACATTGGTCAAATAGTCCGTAATCAATCCCCATTTATTTTCATACATATCACCATATATATCAATAAATAAATATTCATCTCATGAATTAAAACATTCCATATATATATGAGTATCATTTAATGGGCAATTTTAAATTGCATGAAATCCAATTTCAAGATTAAAATAAACTCTTTATTTTAATTATAAAATTATTTAGAATATAATATATAAATATATCATATTTATTTTTTAAAAAGAAATCACATTCTTTTATTAAAAGAGTCCTGCAGGTTTATTAAAAAAGTCCTTTCCTGATGGGTCACCTTCTTTTTGGAGTAAGAAAGAGAAAATACATTTTCTTTGCAGAATTCAAGATTAGCACCAAAAAAAAAAATTGTGATTCGTCCCAAAAAAAGTCTTTTTTTTTTCTTAAAAAATATAATTTTATACAATAAAATTATGCCCAATAAATTATTTTAAATACATACCCATATGTATATGAAATCAAAAAAAATTAATAATTGCATAAAGATTTGGCTCTGATACCACTGTTGGGTTTGTACGAAATCGTGACGCAATCAAATTGCAAAAATTAGCGGAAGCATGGTATATCAGAGTTTAAAAAATTTCTACAAAACCATTACCCGGATCATCCTTTATGCAAATTATTAATTTAAAACGATAAATAAGAAGTTATGGAATCATACCCTTGTAGAACGAAGCTTCCACAGGTACTAGTTCAACTCCTTGTTCTTCGTGATCTCCTTGAATTTCCGGGTTAGATTCCTTCCTTTGATCAACGTTAGCCACCCAAGTGTTTGGCCTCTAGAGGTGATCCACCAAGGAAGATGAATTATCAAGAAGGAGGGTGTTTGGCTTAACCTTAGTTTTCTATCCTCTATAGAAAAGGAGTACTCTCCAACAATTGGAATTGCATCAATCTAATATCTATTATACGACTTCTCTTATATAGACATTGGTCAACCCTTCTAATCCTATTAGACATGGGATTTCTTTTAATTAATTAAACTCCTTTAATTAATTTAGGCTTCCCACCACATGGGAATAATTAATTAAATTCATTTAATTAATTTGTCTCCTAATCTTATTAGGAATAAATGAGAGTACTAAATATTAAATTAATTACTAAACTCCTTTAGAAATTAAAATAATAATAATTGTAATAATATTAATAAGACTCCTCTTATTAATTTATATTTAATATTTCCAAAATATTAAATAATAAACATTAAGCTATTTAATTTATTCTATCACCATAGATTAAATTAATTATACTTAATGCATTATTACGATTATGCCATTACCTTCTTAAATATTTATTCTTCCTTTTATGGTGTGACCCTTTAGGTTCTCCATATTAAACCGGTTGTGAATAAATCAATTAAAACAATTTTAATCTTATTTAAATAAATAAATTAAACTAATAATCTATTTAAATAAATAATATTTATTCTACAATAGGGATAAGCCTCCCTAGCGATCAACGACTTTCCAGATAATATAGATTTCAACATTAATCATAAAAGAACCTGTGAGTTAATAGTTACCATACAATTCAATCCTTCCACCATACAATGTCCCAATTAAATATAAGACATGGATTTACTGTCAAGTCTTATTTTATTTAATTATATGTATTTCGATTAGAAAATGCACAACTCCAAATAATGCAAATTAAAAACTCCTTTCTAATTTCATTTCACCTTGGCCAAAGATTCTTGGGTTGTCATTTAACGAATCACATGGGACATATCTCCTCTTTTACTAGAGGTGGTAGATTCTTTATTGATCATTCATTATCTCCATATGTAACTCATTATACCCAAGCATACCCTATATATGCCTTAAAAGGTCTTAAGGAATAAGTCAAAGTATAATTTGTTACATACAAGATACTATGATGATCTCAAGTCCAAGGATCACTTGTACTACTATCACATTAGGAATTTCTATTGACATGCGAGTAAAACTCCATTAGGTATTCCATAGCGAATCACGTTCAGTGAACTTATTCTCCAATAAGCACCTACATACTTGCTTTAGTGTCTCCACACAAATGATCATGAGATCAATCATCCTCATCCAATGAGCAAGCAACATATGTACCAATCTATCCGGATTTACTAATCCCCTTTTTAGTAATCCCACGATTGGGAACTATTTTAGTTTTAGAGCTTTCTAAGAATTTAGATCTCATTAGCATGATCATCATCATGATTCTAAAAGCATTGCTTAAAACTATGGGTTATTTACATATTATAAAAACAGCACCATGTAGATAATTAAATGCCTTTAATAAATGAATATTTTATTAATAAATAAATAAGATTGTTTACAAAGTACGTGCTTTATCATCATACATGATTGGCTTGTATGCACACTACTATCACTAATTTCAACTAGAATGAAGTAATAGGACTCATAATCACCTATATTTTAATAATTTGAGAAAACTAATCAAACAATAAGAAGGCCTCCCTAAATGAAGAATTGTGTGAGATGTACGGATCGTTTTGAATGCACTAGTGATAGGATTGCTCCTTTTGATGCTAATCAAACTAGAACGAAGTCATAGGACTCATAATCACCTCTTTCTTTGACAATTTGAGAGAACCAATAAAACAATAAGAAGGTCTCCCTAAATCAAGACTTGTGTGAGATGTACGCATCGTTTTTAACGCAATTGTCATTGATTTGGTCTTTTTGATGCTAATCAAATTAGAATGAATTAATAGGACTCCTAATTACCTCTTTCTTTGATAATTATAGAGAACCAATGAAACAATAAGAAGGTCTCCCTAAATGAAGACTTGTGTGAGATGTACGCATTGTTTTGGACGCGATAGTCATTGGTTTCTCCTTTTAACGCTAATCAAACTAGAACGAAGTAATACAACTCTTAATCACCTCTTTCTTTGTAAATTCAAAACAACCAATGAAAAAATATGAAGGTCTCCCCAAATGAAGACTTTTGCGAGATCTACGCAACGTTTTGGACGCAATAGTGATGTGATTGCCCCTTTTGATGCTAATTTCAACTAGAACAAAGTAATAGGACTCATAATCACCTATATTTTGATAAGTTGAGAGAACTAATGAAACAATAAGAAGGTCGTTTTTAACGCGATGGTGGATTTGGTCCTTTTGATGCTAATCAAATTAGAACGAATTATTAGGACTCCTAATCACCTCTTTCTTTGTCAATTTTAAATAACCAATGAAATAATAAGAAGGTCTCCCTAAATGAAGACTTGTGTGAGATGTACGCATGGTTTTGGATGCGATAGTCATGGGTTTCTCCTTTTGACGCTAATCAAACTAGAACGAAGTAATACAACTCTTAATCACCTCTTTTTTTTTAAATTCGAAACAACCAATGAAATAATATGAAGGTCTCCCTAAATGAAGATTTGTGTGAGATCTACGCATCGTTTTGGACCAATAGTTGTGTGATTGCTCCTTTTGATGCTAATTTCAACTAGAACGAAGTAATAGGACTCATAATCACCTATATTTTGACAAGTTGAGAGAACTAATGAAACAATAAGAAGGTCTCCCTAAATGAAGACTTGTGTGAGATGTATGCATGGCTTTGGACACGATAGTCATGGGTTTCTCTTTTTGACGCTAATCAAACTAGAACAAAGTAATACAACTCTTAATCACCTCTTTCTTTGTAAATTCGAAACAACCAATGAAACAATATGAAGGTCTCCCTAAATGAAGACTTGTGTGAGATCTACGCATCGTTTTGGACCAATAGTTGTGTGATTGCTCCTTTTGATGCTAATTTTAACTAGAACGAAGTAATAGGACTCATAATCACCTATATTTTGACAAGTTGAGAGAACTAATGAAACAATAAGAAGGTCTCCCTAAATGAAGACTTGTGTGAGATGTATGCATGGTTTTGGACACGATAGTCATGGGTTTCTCTTTTTGACGCTAATCAAACTAGAACAAAGTAATACAACTCTTAATCACCTCTTTCTTTGTAAATTCGAAACAACCAATGAAACAATATGAAGGTCTCCCTAAATGAAGACTTGTGTGAGATCTACGCATCGTTTTGGACGCGATAGTGATGTGATTGCTCCTTTTGATGCTAATTTCAACTAGAACGAAGTAATAGGACTCATAATCACCTATATTTTGACAATTTGAGAGAACTAATGAAACATTAAGAAGGTCTCCCTAAATGAAGACTTGTGTGAGATGTACGCATGGTTTTGGACGCGATAGTCATTGGTTTCTCCTTTTTACAGCTAATCAAACTAGAACGAAGTAACACAGTCTCTTAATCACCTCTTTCTTTGTAAATTCGAAACAACCAATGAAAAAATATGAAGGTCTCCCTAAATGAAGACTTGTGTGAGATCTACACATCGTTTTGGACGCGATAGTGATGTGATTGTTCCTTTTGATGCTAATGTCAACTAGAACATAGTAATAGGACTCATAATCACCTATATTTTGACAATTTGAGAGTACTAATGAAACAATAAGAAGGTCTACCTAAATGAAGACTTGTGTGAGATGTACGCATGGTTTTGGACGCGATGGTCATGGGTTTCTTTTTTTGACGTTAATCAAACTAGAACGAAGTAACACAGTCCCTTAATCACCTCTTTCTTTGTAAATTCGAAACAACCAATGAAACAATATGAAGGTCTCCCTAAATGAAGACTTGTGCGAGATCCACGCATCGTTTTGGACGCGATAGTGATGCGATTGCTCCTTTTGATGCTAATTTCAACTAGAACGAAGTAATAGGACTCATAATCGCCTATATTTTGACAATTTGAGAGAACTAATGAAACAATAAGAAGGTCTCCCTAAATGAAGACTTGTGTGAGATGTACTCATGGTTTTGGACGCGATAGTCATGGGTTTCTTTTTTTGACGTTAATCAAACTAGAACGAAGTAACACAGTTTCTTAATCACCTCTTTCTTTGTAAATTCGAAACAACCAATGAAACAATATGAAGGTCTCTCTAAATGAAGACTTGTGTGAAATCTACGCATCGTTTTGGACTCGATAGTGATGGGATTTCTCCTTTTTATGCTAATTTCAACTAGAATGAAGTAATAGGACTCATAATCACCTATATTTTAACAATTTGAGAGAAGTAATCAAACAATAAGAAGGTCTCCCTAAATAAAGACTTGTGTGAGATGTACGGATCGTTTTGATGGCGCTAGTGATAGGATTGCACCTTTTGATGCTAATCAAACTAGAACGAAGCCATAGGACTCATAATCACCTCTTTCTTTGACAATTTGAGAGAACCAATGAAACAATAAGAAGGTCTCCCTAAATCAAGACTTGTGTGAGATGTACGCATCGTTTTTAACGCGATGGTCATTGATTTGGTCCTTTTGATGCTAATTAAATTAGAACGAATTATTAGGACTCCTAATCACCTCTTTCTTTGACAATTTTAGAGAACCAATGAAACAATAAGAAGGTCTCCCTAAATGAAGACTTGTGTGAGATGTACGCATGGTTTTGGACGCGATAGTAATGGTTTTCTCCTTTTGACGCTAATCAAACTAGAACGAAGTAATACAACTCTTAATTACCTCTTTCTTTGTAAATTCAAAAAAACCAATGAAACAATATGAAGGTCTCCCTAAATGAAGACTTGTGTGAGATCTACGCATCGTTTTGGACGCGATAGTGATGTGATTGCTCCTCTTAACGCTAATCAAACTAGAACGAAGTAATACAACTCTTAATCATCTCTTTCCTTGTAAATTCAAAACAACCAATGAAACAATATGAATGTCTCCCTAAATGAAGACTTGTACGAGATCTACGCAACGTTTTGGACGCGATCGTGATGTGATTGCCCTTTTTGATGCTAATTTCAACTAGAACGAAGTAATAGGACTCATAATCACCTATATTTTGACAATTTGAGAGAACTAATGAAACAATAAGAAGGTCTCCCTAAATGAAGACTTGTGTGAGATGTACGCATGGTTTTGGACGCGATAGTCATGGGTTTCTCTTTTTTGACGCTAATAAAACTAGAACAATGTAACACAGTCTCTTAATCACCTCTTTCTTTGTAAATTTGAAACAACCAATGAAACAATATGAAGGTCTCCCTAAATGAAGACTTGTGTGAGATCTACACATCGTTTTGGACGCGATAGTGATGGGATTGCTCTTTTTGATGCTAATTTAAACTAGAATGAGGTAATAGGACTCATAATCACATATATTTTGACAATTTGAGAGAACTAATCAAACAATAAGAATGTCTCCCTAAATGAAGACTTGTGTGAGATGTACGGATCGTTTTGAATGCACTAGTGATAGGATTGCTTCTTTTGATGCTAATCATACTAGAACGAAGTCATAGGACTCATAATCACCTCTTTCTTTGACAATTTGAGAAAACCAATGAAACAATAAGAAGGTCTCCCTAAATCAAGACCTGTGTGAGATGTACGCATCGTTTTTAACGCGGTAGTCATTGATTTGGTCATTTTGATGCTAATCAAATTAGAATGAATTAATAGGACTCCTAATTACATCTTTCTTTGACAATTTAAGAGAACCAATGAAACAATAAGAAGGTCTCCCTAAATGAAGATTTGTGTGAGATGTACGCATGATTTTGAACGCGATAGTCATGGGTTTCGACTTTTAATGCTAATCAAACTAGAACGAAGTAATACAACTCTTAATCAGCTCTTTCTTTGTAAATTCAAAACAACCAATGAAATAATATGAAGGTCTCCCTAAATGAAGACTTGTGTGAGATCTACGCATCGTTTTGGACGCGATAGTGATGTGATTGCCCCTTTTGATGCTAATTTCAACTAGAACAAGTCTTCATTTAGGGAGACCTTCATATTGTTTCATTGGTTGTTTCGAATTTACAAAGAAAGAGGTGATTTAGAGACTGTGTTACTTCGTTCTAGTTTGATTAGCGTTAAAAAGGAGACACCCATGACTATCGTGTCCAAAACCATGCGTACATCTCACACAATTCTTCATTTAGGGCGACCATCTTATTGTTTCATTAGTTCTCTCAAATTGTCAAAATATAGGTGATTATGAGTCCTAATACTTCGTTCCAGTTGAAATTACCATCAAAAGGAGCAATCACATCACTATCGCGTCCAAAACGATGCGTAAATCTCACACAAGTCTTCATTTAGGGAGACCTTCATATTGTTTCATTAGTTGTTTTCAATTTAGAAAGAAAGAGGTGATTAAGAGTTGTACTACTTCGTTCTAGTTTGTTTAGCGTAAAAAGTAGAAACCCATGACTATCGCATTCAAAATCATGCGTACATCTCACACAAGCCTTCATTTAGGGAGGCCTTCTTATTGTTTCATTGGTTCTCTTCAATTGTTAAAGAAAGAGGTGATTAGGAGTCCTATTAATTCGTTCTAATTTGATTAGCATCAAAATCACCAAATCAATGACTATCGCGTTAAAACGATGCGTACATCTCACACAAGCCTTGATTTAGGGAGACCTTCTTATTGTTTCATTGGTTCTCTCAAATTGTCAAAGAAAGAGGTGATTATTAGTCCAATGACTTCGTTCTAGTTTGATCAGCATCAAAAGGAGCAAACGTATCACTAGTGCATTCAAAACGATCCGTACATCTCACACAAGTCTTCATTTAAAGAGACCTTCTTATTGTTTGATTAGTTCTCTCAAATTATCAAAATATTGGTGATTATGAGTCCTATTACTTCATTCTAGTTGAAATTAGCATCAAAAGGAGCAATCCCATCACTATCGCGTCCAAAACGATGCGTAGATCTCACACAAGTCTTCATTTAAGGAGACCTTCATATTGTTTCGTTGGTTGTTTCGAATTTACAAAGAAAGAGGTGATTAAGAGACTGTGTTACTTCGTTCTAGTTTGATTAGCGTTAAAAAGGAGAAACCCATAACTATCGCGTCCAAAACCATGCGTACATCTCACACAAGTCTTTATTTAGGGAGACCTTCTTATTGTTTCATTAGTTCTCTCAAATTGTCAAAATATAGGTGTTTAAGAATCCTATTACTTCGTTCTAGTTAAAATTAGCATCAAAAGGAGCAATCCCATCACTATCGCGTCCAAAATGATGCGTAGATCTCACACAAGTCTTCATTTAGGGAGATCTTCATATTGTTTCATTGGGTTTTTTTTTGTTACTAAATTTAGACTGAATTGAATAAATAAACAGGTGTTACAGGACCTCATGGGAAAACCCCAATCAGACTATAGCATAGACATACATCATAGGACATGCCCTATGATGTCATTACTATAGAAGAACAAATGGCCAAGCAAGCCAAAAAATTTAAACATCAAATGAACAAACCCCAGAAGGCCAGCAACAATGAAAAGGAATCAACAGAAACTCGAGGAGCCATTTACATAGCAACACCGGGCCGGCAAAGGAAGAGAAACCTTCTGCATCAGTCCAGCCCAAGAAGCAATAGCGGAACAAACAAAACAAAAGAAAAGAGCGGAGACCTGCAGCCAAAATAGCAAACAAGGTGCAGCAGACCCAGCAAAAACCCAGAACCAGACCCAGTAAAAATCCAGAAGCAAACAGCAGCCTCCAAGACCAAACCAAGATAGGCATCCAAGCAACCCCGGCAGTAGGAAACTTCCCAGCAGCAAAGGGTGGATAGCATACACAGCACACCACATAGCAGTTGCAGGCGAACATAGCAAATAGCACAGCCAAATGGAGAAGCTGCAAGAAAAAGTAGCAGCACCAAACAACAAAACCAACCAGCTGCACATCAGGCCCCTAAACCCAGACAGTAGCGAACAACCAGAAAAGCTGCAGAAACTGCAGAATGCAACCAAGAAACTAGCAGAAGTTGCAGCAAATCCGGACCCTGCAGAAAGTCTGCAAAAACCAGCAAGCAGAAATCTACAGAAAAAACCTGCAATAACCCAGACAGCAGCAGCACCAAACGGAATAACAGCAACCAAAAAGAGTTGAACCAAAAGAGATAAACGCAACAACAGTAATAAGCAACATTGTCCAGCAAGAATCTGAACACAAAGAACAACCCAGAACAGCAGCAACTGGACAAGCAAACCCAGGCCAAGCAAAGTGCTGCACACGAAAACCAACAGCAACCAATTGAGCCAGTAGCTACAATAGCAGAATATAACCAAACAAACCAAAACCAAAGAGCAAACCAAAACCAAAACCAGAACACACAACAGCCACAGGACTGTAACAAACTGCCCACAACAGACAAGCCGGACACAGCAGGACACATCAGGCCACAGACCAGCCGGACACAGCAGGCCACAGACCAGCCGGACACAGCATGCCACAGACCAACCAAGTAGTACAACAAGCCATCCCCTGAGCCAGAACCAGCAGCAGCAGCAGTAAAAACAGGGAGACAAGGCTACACTACAAGATGATGGTAGCAAGCCCTATGTTTAAGTTTCTGAAAACTAGCATTAGTATGAAGGCCACACTTGAGAATATGGAAGATATCCCTAATGATGACCCGAACAGGGAGAGTCTTGTTGTTGAAAATTCTAGAGTTCCGTTCTTGCCAAATTCTATAGACAACAATAGCAAAGCCAAAACGTAAAAGCCTGTGCTGGAAATTTGGACCATAATTGCCGCTGATAAAATCAGTGATAGAAGTCCAGCTACGACACTGTCCCTTCCAACCACACCGCCTGAGCACTGCAACCAAGAGCTGAAATGAGAAACTACAATGGAAAAAAAGGTGATGAAATGTTTCCCTCTCAATGGAACAGAGAACACATAAAGGATTGACATCCATGCTATACAAGATAAGCCTATCCAGAGTCCGAAGACCCTTGTGAAAAGCCAGCCAAAGAAGAAATGAGTACCGGGGAGGCACAATGCGATGCCAAACAAGACTGTGCCATCCCACAGTTGGACCCACTTTACGAATGGAACACCAAAAAGTAGAAGTTTTAACATCCTTAGCAGTGGTACCATCCCAAAAAACCTCATCCTGACAATCTGAGTTGCAGCGCCTTGACATGTTAAAGGCGTTCCGGAATTCAATAAGATCATTGTGGTTGGACTGAGGGAGAACCCAACTGGAGTTAATGATGATGCTGCTGACAAAGGCATTAGGACCAAAACCAGAGTTAGTGATCAAGGGAGACTGCAAGGAGGAGGCCAAAGGGGAGTGACCTAACCACGGGTCAAACCAAAGACTAGTGCTCGCACCATTACCAATAGCATAAGAGATGTGCCTGCAAGCAATAGACCTTAATTTAAGAACTTTCCTCCAAATCCAAGAGCAATCCATAGGAATTGGGATAATCCAGAAAAACTTATTCTTAAGATGGACAGCCCGAACCCATTTGGCCCAAAAGGAAGAGGAAGAAGGAGAAATAATCTGCCATAAGTGCAATAAGATTTGAGCTTTATTCCAATCCTCAAGATTTTTAATAGCAAGGCCACCCTCAGCAAAAGGGAGAGAGATTTTGCTCCAAGCTACTTTACAGCCAAATTTCTCTAAGGAAGGCCCTTTCCAAAGGAATCTGGACATAGTGGATTTAAGGTCATTCAAGACAGAGGCAGGGAGAATAAAATGAGCAGACCAGTAAGCTTGGGTGGAGTGAATAACAGATTTGATCAGTTGCAGTCTGCCAGCATAGGAGAGGAATTTTTTGGTCCACGACGTAATTCTGGATTTGATCTTTTCAAGAAGAGGATGGCAGTCAACAAGACTAAGCTTGGAAGTGATCAAGGGAACACCTAAAAACTTAGCAGGGAAAACACCCAGTTGGAAACCCAAGATAGAAAGAATAGCAGTTCCAGTTTCAGAAGGTACATGACCAAGGAAGCACATACTCTTCGAGGCATTGGTGTGTATGTTGGGTTTGTACGAAATCATGACGCAATCAAATTGCAAAAATTAGCGGAAGTATGGTATATCAGAGTTTAAAAAAATTTCTACAAAACCATTACCCGGATCATCCTTTATGCAAATTATTAATTTAAAACGATAAATAAGAAGTTATAGAATCATACCCTTGTAGAACGAAGCTTCCACAGGTACTAGTTCAACTCCTTGTTCTTCGTGATCTCCTTGAATTTCCGGGTTAGATTCCTTCCTTTGATCAACGTTAGCCACCCAAGTGTTTGGCCTCTAGAGGTGATCCACCAAGGAAGATGAATTATCAAGAAGGAGGGTGTTTGGCTTAGTTTTCTATTCTCTATAGAAAAGGAGTACTCTCCAACAATTGGAATTGCATCAATCAATCTAATATCTATTATAAGACTCCTCTTATATAGATATTAGTCAACCCTTCTAATCCTATTAGACATGAGATTTCTTTTAATTAATTAAACTCCTTTAATTAATTTAGGCTTCCCACCACATGGGAATAATTAATTAAATTCATTTAATTAATTTGTCTCCTAATCTTATTAGGAATAAATGAGAGTACTGAATATTAAATTAATTACTAAACTCCTTTATAAATTAAAATAATAATAATTGTAATAATATTAATAAGACTCCTCTTATTAATTTATATTTAATATTTCCAAAATATTAAATAATAAACATTAAGCTATTTAATTTATTCTATCACCATAGATTAAATTAATTATACTTAATGCATTATTACGATTATGCCATTACCTTCTTAAATAATTATTCTTCCTTTTATGGTGTGACCCTTTAGGTTCTCCATATTAAACCGGTTGTGAATAAATCAATTAAAACAATTTTAATCTTATTTAAATAAATAAATTAAACTAATAATCTATTTAAATAAATAATATTTATTCTACAATAGGGATAAGCCTCCCTAGCGATCAACGACTTTCCAGATAATATAGATTTCAACATTAATCATAAAAGAACCTGTGAGTTAATAGTTACCATACAATTCAATCCTTCCACCATACAATGTCCCAATTAAATATAAGACATGGATTTACTGTCAAGTCTTATTTTATTTAATTATATGTATTTCGATTAGAAAATGCACAACTCCAAATAATGCAAATTAAAAACTCCTTTCTAATTTCATTTTACCTTGGCCAAGGATTTCTGGGTTGTCATTTAACGAATCACATAGGACATATCTCCTCTTTTACTAGAGGTGGTAGATTCTTTATTGATCATTTATTATCTCCATATGTAACTCATTATACCCAAGCATACCCTATATATGCCTTAAAAGGTCTTAAGGAATAAGTCAAAGTATAATTTGTTACATACAAGATACTATGATGATCTCAAGTCCAAGGATCACTTGTACTACTATCACATTAGGAATTCCTATTGACATGCGAGTAAAACTCCATTAGGTATTCCATAGCGAATCACGTTCAGTAAACTTATTCTCCAATAAGCACCTACATACTTGCTTTAGTGTCTCCACACAAATGATCATGAGATCAATCATCCTCATCCAATGAGCAAGCAACATATGTACCAATCTATCCGGATTTACTAATCCCCTTTTTAGTAATCCCACGATTGGGAACTATTTAAGTTTTAAAACTTTCTAAGAATTTAGATCTCATTAGCATGATCATCATCATGATTCTAAAAGCATTGCTTAAAACTATGGGTTATTTACATATTATGAAAACAGCAACATGTAGATAATTAAATGCCTTTAATAAATGAATATTTAATTAATAAATAAATAAGATTGTTTACAAAGTACGTGCTTTATCATCATACATGATTGGCTTGTATGCACACTACTATCAATCTCCCACTTGCACTAAAGCCAATCGCCATGGTATCTCATACCCATCTTCTCTAAGTGACGATCAAACTGCTGTTGTGTTAAAGCTTTAGTAAATGGATCTGCAATGTTGTCTTGAGAGTCTACACGCTCCAAGGTGACGTCTCCTCTTTCAATGATTTCCCTGATCAAATGAAATCGCCGCAACACGTGTTTAGATTTCTGATGAGACCTCGGTTCCTTAGCCTGTGCAACTGCTCCTGTGTTGTCACAGTAAACGGGAACTGCTTCTCCAATGCTAGGAACCACACCAAGTTCAGTTATGAACTTCTTCATCCAAACAGCTTCCTTTGCAGCTTCACTTGCAGCTATATACTCTGCCTCTGTCACTGAATCAGCAACTGTTTGCTGCTTGGAACTCTTCCAACTCACTGCGCCTCCGTTCAAGGTAAAAACATACCCCGAAATAGATTTACTGTCATCTTGGTCCGTTTGAAAACTTGAGTCTGTGAAGCCCTCGAGTTTTAATTCAGACCCACCGTAGACAACAAAAATATCCTTAGTCCTTCTCAAGTATTTTAGGATATTCTTCACTGCCTTCCAATGCTCTTCTCCTGGATTCGACTGGTATCTGCTCGTTACACTAAGTGCATGAGCAACATCCGGTCTAGTACATATCATACCGTATATGATAGATCCTATTGCAGAAGCATAAGGGATCTTACTCATACGGTATCTCTCCTCAGGTGTCTTTGGGGCATGTTTCTTGGAGAGATGTATTCCATGGCTCATCGGCATGAGACCTCTTTTGGAATCTTCCATGCTAAATCTCTTTAGCATTGCATCAATGTACGTTCCTTGGGATAAACCAAGCATCCTTTTAGATCTATCTCTATAGATCTTTATCCCCAAAATATAGGATGCTTCTCCCAAGTCCTTCATGGAGAAGTGTTTAGATAACCAGATTTTAATCGATTGTAGCATAGGAATGTCATTCCCTATCAGTAATATATCATCAACATATAATACAAGGAATGAAATTGCGCTCCCACTAACCTTCTTGTACACACATGGTTCATCGTCATTTTTGATAAAATCAAACTCTTTGATTGTCTCATCAAAACGAATGTTCCATCTACGAGAAGCTTGCTTCAATCCATAAATGGATCGTTGTAGCTTACAGACTTGATTTATTCCAACCTTTGAAACAAATCCCTCTGGCTGTGTCATATACACATCCTCCTTAAGTTTCCCATTGAGGAAGGCCGTTTTCACGTCCATCTGCCAGATCTCGTAGTCGTTATAAGCTGCAATCGCAAGCAAAATCCGAATGGACTTGAGCATAGCTACTGGTGAAAAGGTTTCATCATAATCAACTCCTTGTCTTTGTTTGAAACCTTTTGCAACCAGTCGGGCCTTATACGTCTCCACCTTGCCGTCCGCTCCAGTCTTTCTTTTAAAGACCCATTTACACCCAATAGGCTTAATGCCTTCAGGTGGTGAAACCAAAGTCCATACTTTGTTTTCATACATGGAGTCCATTTCGGATTTCATGGCTTCAAGCCATTTCCCTGAGTCTTTATTACTCATGGCATGTTCGTAATTCAATGGATCATCATCATTCATGATGTGTACCTCATCGTCATCCTCTATAACGAATCCATACCTCTCAGGTATCTTCGGTACTCTTCCAGATTTACGAACAGGGTGTGGTATTGTAGGTTCTTCTACTTGGTCAGGTACCTGACTTTGATCCGTGGTAATTTGTGGTTCTTGAACTTCTTCAAGATATATCTTACTCCCACTGACCCCTTCATGGATAAACTCCTTTTCCAAGAAGGCAGCATGTTTTGCAACAAACACTTTTTAATCTGTTGGATGATAGAAATAATACCCTACAGTTTCTTTAGGGTATCCCACAAATCTATACTTTTCGGATTTAGTTTGTAGCTTATCATGTTCAAACTTTTTGACATAAGCTGGGCAACCCCAAGTCTTAACATGCTTAAGATTTGGTTTCCTCCCCTTCCACATCTCATATGGAGTCTTTGGGGCGGATTTGGTAGGTACCTTGTTAAGTAGGTATGCAGCCGTTTCTAGGGCATATCCCCAGAAGGAAATTGGAAGGTCGGTAAAACTCATCATGGATCGAACCATGTCTAACAGTGTTCGATTTCTCCTTTCAGATACTCCATTTAACTGTGGTGTACCTGGAGGAGTCCATTGTGAGATTATACCATTTTCTTTGAGACAATTGAGAAACTCACCGCTTAAGTATTCTCCACCTCGATCTGATCGAAGTATCTTTATACTCTTGCCCGTTTGTTTCTCTACTTCACTTCTGAACTCTTTGAACTTTTCAAATGATTCTGACTTGTATTTCATTAAATACACATATCCAAATCTTGAGTGATCATCAGTGAAAGTAATAAAATAAGAATACCCACCCCGTGCACTTGTTGTCATAGGCCCACAAACGTCTGTGTGAATCAATGCCAACAACTCTGTAACTCTTTCTCCTTTTCCACTAAAAGGAGATTTAGTCATTTTACCCATGAGACAAGATTCACAAGTTGGATATGATTCATAATCGGATAGCTCGAGGAGCCCATCTTTATGCAACTTGGATAATCTTGTTTCAATGATATGACCGAGTCTACAGTGCCACATGTAGGTATAATTAATATCATCTCTTTTCCTTTTCGTAGTTTGTTCAATTTGAAATATATTTTCTTGTAAGTCAAGTGTATAAAGTCCATTTCGCAAATTTCCAATACCATATAAAACATCGTCTTTATAAATAGAACAACTATTGTTCTTTATAACAACGTTAAATCCTTCCATATCCAATACAGAAATTGAAATAATGTTTTTAATAATATTCGAAACATAATAACAATTATTAAGATAAACGGACTTGCCCGAAGGCATTGCTAAATAATAAGTTCCTACAGCTAATGCAGCAACCTTTGCTCCATTCCCCACTCGTAGGATCACCTCATCATTGTTCAGCTTTCTACTTCTGACCAGTCCCTGCACAGTATTACATATGTGAGAACCACAGCCGGTATCCAATACCCAAGTAGAATTATGACTTTCAGAAAAATTAATTTCAATCATAAACAAACCTTGATTGGAAGTTGAAGCTTCTCCAAACTTCTTCTCTGCTAGATACTTCTTGCAGTTCCTTTTCCAATGTCCCGGCATGTTGCAATGAAAGCACATTCCTTTAGCTGGTTCAGGTTTCTTTTGTTCCTTTTCTTTCCCCTTTCCCTTAGCCTTCTTAGATTTCTTCTTTTCAGAAGATACCTTGGGCCTCTTCCTTTTATTGGAAGAATCCACCATCAAGATATGGTTCTTCTTGGATGGGAAGTGACCTTCTGCAGTTTTCAGCATGTTAAGCAGCTCAGGCAAGCTGACATCTAGCTTATTCATGTGAAAATTAACCACAAACTGCGAGAAGGTCTCAGGGAGTGACTGCAAGACCAAGTCTTGACTCAGCTCCCCATCCATGACGAACCCCAGCTGTCCAAGGCGTTCAATCAAATTGATCAACTTTAGGACATGAGTCTCGACGGCAGTACCCTCGGTCATCCGAGATCGGAAGAGCTCCTTAGATATCTCATATCTAGCAGTCCTACTCTGTTCACCATACAACTCCTTGAGGTGAAGCAGCATAGCAGGAGCATCCATATTTACGTGCTGACGCTGAAGCTCGTTATTCATGGATGCGAGCATGATGCATTGAGCCACAGATGCATCATCTTGCCACTTATTGAAAGTGGCAATCTCTTCCTCAGAGGCTGTTTCCGAAACAGATTCAGGGACAGTTGAATTTAGGACATAAGAAATCTTTTCAGCAGTGAGAACAATTCTCAGATTTCTTAGCCAGTCCTCATAATTCGGCCCGGTAAGCTTGTTTGCATCAAGTATGCTTCGTAGTGAGATTAGTGATTTAGACATTTTTAAAATTCTGCATGTGAAGGAAAACAACATTTTAGCAAACATTCATTTTATTAACTTTGCATACCAAAATAAATTTAGGTCTTTATTTTAAATTGGTATCTCCCACTATTTTCATCAAACTATATTACCCTCACTTATATAGTTCGGCAACATCTAATTAAAGATTTGCTAGTGAGAATAAGGATCCCATTTCAAATGTATATAACCTTGTGGATAGCACAACAAGCGATATACAAATAAATAGGTAGACAACTCTTGTCAATTACATCACCATGTAATTCCTTTTATTTTGCCTCTTAAATCATAATGGTCAAGTGTGTGCACATCCGAACTAAAATGATTTAAGTTAAGTCCAGCCTAGCACTTCCATAAATTCAAAAAAGAAAAATGTTCGTCCTTGTGGATAGCACAACAAGACTAGATCGTTCAATTTTCTTGATAAGCATCGAATGTGATTAATTAACATCTTAAATACTCAATACTCGCCTTGTGGATAGCACAACAAGCTCATATTAAATATTTAATACTCTATCAATTAATCATGCTAGAAGGCGACGTTCGATATTCTAAATATCATTTGAACGCTTTGGATTTAATATTATTTCTTTGAGGGGTTTGTTATTATTTGTCTCATCTTGTTAAGCGCGCATGCAAATATATATATAACATACGCGTCATTTTGTTAAACATGCGAAGCATGTTTGCATAAAATATAATATATATAATACTTAGCATGCACATATAGAATACTATATTCTACCCGGATTGATTATGGACTTTTATTCTAGTTTGGTTCACTAGAGCCACCAAGTGAACCAAAAGGTCAAACCTAGGAGTGCAAGAATTTAAATTTAAATATAACTATTACATTTAAATTCGGGCTCCATACAAACGGGTCTTCACGCGCTCCTTGCTCCTTGGTCTCCAATTTCTTCAAGATAATTCTAACTATTCTTATTACATTAAACTATTTAATTTAAATAGAAACCTTGATCAACAGTCAAGGGGAAGTACATAGGAGGGAGATAGAATTTTACATCAAGAAAAAAAAAATTAGAGAAGACGAGGTACGCAGACCCCATTTAATAAAACCCATTCAATCAAGCATTCAACTAAAATAAAATCCAATCACATTGGTCAAATAGTCCATAATCAATTCCCATTTATTTTCATACATATCACCATATATATCAATAAATAAATATTCATCTCATGAATTAAAACATTCTATATATATATGAGTATCATTTAATGGACAATTTTAAATTGCATGAAATCCAATTTCAAGATTAAAATAAACTCTTTATTTTAATTATAAAATTATTTAGAATATAATATATAAATAACGTGACCACCTTTTTTAAAACTTGATCCAGGAAGCTTTTTAAACAATATATATTATATATAATATATATCACCCTTTTGAAAATCTTGGAGCAGATTACGTATTATGGAATTGATGGGTCACTTAGATTATATATATATAATCAACTTTCGGCAAGTCCCTTTATATATATAAAAAAAAAACGTGGAACACCCTTGCAATTCCAATTCGCGAATCAAAACCGTGACTAACCACGGAACAAAACAATTTCGTTTTCAATTTTTATTTTTTATTTTTATTTAAATATAATTTTATACAATTAATTATGCCCAATAAATTATTCTAAATACATACCCATATGTATATGAAATCAAAATAAATTAATAATTGCATAAAGGTTTGGCTCTGATGCCACTGTTGGGTTTGTACGAAATCATGACGCAATCAAATTGCAAAAATTAGCGGAAGCATGGTATATCAGAGTTTAAAAAAATTTCTACAAAACCATTACCCGGATCATCCTTTATGCAAATTATTAATTTAAAACGATAAACAAGAAGTTATGGAATCATACCCTTGTAGAACGAAGCTTCCACAGGTACTAGTTCAACTCCTTGTTCTTCGTGATCTCCTTGAATTTCCGGGTTAGATTCCTTCCTTTGATTAACGTTAGCCACCCAAGTGTTTGGCCTCTAGAGGTGATCCACCAAGGAATATGAATTATCAAGAAGGAGGGTGTTTGGCTTAGTTTTCTATTCTCTATAGAAAAGGAGTACTCTCCAACAATTGAAATTGCATCAATCAATCTACTATCTATTATAAGACTCCTCTTATATAGATATTAGTCAACCCTTCTAATCCTATTAGACATGGGATTTCTTTTAATTAATTAAACTCCTTTAATTAATTTAGGCTTCCCACCACATGGGAATAATTAATTAAATTCATTTAATTAATTTGTCTACTAATCTTATTAGGAATAAATGAGAGTACTGAATATTAAATTAATTACTAAACTCCTTTATAAATTAAAATAATAATAATTGTAATAATATTAATAAGACTCCTCTTATTAATTTATATTTAATATTTCCAAAATATTAAATAATAAACATTAAGCTATTTAATTTATTCTATCACCATAGATTAAATTAATTATACTTAATGCATTATTACGATTATGCCATTACCTTCTTAAATAATTATTCTTCCTTTTATGGTGTGACCCTTTAGGTTCTCCATATTAAACCGGTTGTGAATAAATCAATTAAAACAATTTTAATCTTATTTAAATAAATAAATTAAACTAATAATCTATTTAAATAAATAATATTTATTCTACAATAGGGATAAGCCTCCCTAGCGATCAACGACTTTCCAGATAATATAGATTTCAACATTAATCATAAAAGAACCTGTGAGTTAATAGTTACCATACAATTCAATCCTTCCACCATACAATGTCCCAATTAAATATAAGACATGGATTTACTGTCAAGTCTTATTTTATTTAATTATATGTATTTCGATTAGAAAATGCACAACTCCAAATAATGCAAATTAAAAACTCCTTTCTAATTTCATTTTACCTTGGCCAAGGATTTCTGGGTTGTCATTTAACGAATCACATAGGACATATCTCCTCTTTTACTAGAGGTGGTAGATTCTTTATTGATCATTTATTATCTCCATATGTAACTCATTATACCCAAGCATACCCTATATATGCCTTAAAAGGTCTTAAGGAATAAGTCAAAGTATAATTTGTTACATACAAGATACTATGATGATCTCAAGTCCAAGGATCACTTGTACTACTATCACATTAGGAATTCCTATTGACATGCGAGTAAAACTCCATTAGGTATTCCATAGCGAATCACGTTCAGTAAACTTATTCTCCAATAAGCACCTACATACTTGCTTTAGTGTCTCCACACAAATGATCATGAGATCAATCATCCTCATCCAATGAGCAAGCAACATATGTACCAATCTATCCGGATTTACTAATCCCCTTTTTAGTAATCCCACGATTGGGAACTATTTAAGTTTTAAAACTTTCTAAGAATTTAGATCTCATTAGCATGATCATCATCATGATTCTAAAAGCATTGCTTAAAACTATGGGTTATTTACATATTATGAAAACAGCAACATGTAGATAATTAAATGCCTTTAATAAATGAATATTTAATTAATAAATAAATAAGATTGTTTACAAAGTACGTGCTTTATCATTATACATGATTGGCTTGTATGCACACTACTATCAGTGTACGCCTGAAATGGAGGAGAACTGATCCAAACAAAGCTTAATAGTACTAATAGAGCCAATGTCACCCCGGAAAAAAATGATAAGATCATCCGCAAAACAGAGATGGGTAAGAGAAATGGCATCAGATTTCCAGTGATGATGAAAAGTAGGGAGTTTGGATGCCTTAGTGATCATAAGGGAAAGAACCTCCATGACAATAACAAAGAGATAAGTTGAGAGGGGATCACCTTGCCTAAGGCCTTTACCACCTTTGAAATAGCCACATAAAGCCCCATTAACTTTAACAGAGAAGCTGGTAGTAGTGATACAAGCTTTGATCCAAAACAGGAATTTAGGGGGAAATTTAAAGAATTGAAGGGCAGCCAATAAGAACTCCCAAGAGATGGAATCAAAAGCTTTCCTTAAATCAATTTTTAAAGCACATTTTGGTGGACCAAGGGGCCTATGGTAGTTCCGAAACAGCTCTTGAGCGAGAAGGATGTTGTCCCCAATCATCCTTCCAGCAATAAAAGAAAGAGGTGATTAAAAGACTGTGTTACTTCGTTCTGGTTTGATTAGCGTTAAAAAGGAGAAACCCATGACTATCGTGTCCAAAACCTTGCGTACATATCACACAATTCTTCATTTAGGGAGACCATATTATTGTTTCATTAATTTTCTCAAATTGTCAAAATATAGGTGATTATGAGTCCTATTACTTCGTTCTAGTTCAAATTAGCATCAAAAGGAGCAATCACATCACTATCGCGTCCAAAACAATGCGTAGATCTCACACAAGTCTTCATTTAGGAAGACCTTTATATTGTTTCATTGGTTGTTTCGAATTTACAAAGAAAGAGTGATTAAGAGTTGTATTACTTCGTCCTAGTTTGAATAGCGTCAAAAGTTAAAACCCATGACTATCACGTTCAAAATCATGCATACATCTCACACAAGTCTTCATTTAGAGAGACCTTCTTATTGTTTCATTGGTTCTCTAAAATTGTCAAAGAAAGAGGTGATTAGGAGTCCTATTAATTCGTTCTAACGAAGTAATACAACTCTTAATCATCTCTTTCTTTGTATATTCGAAACAACCAATGAAACAAATATGAAGGTCTCCCTAAATGAAGACTTGTGTGAGATCTACGCATCGTTTTGGACGCGATAGTGATGGGATTGCTCCTTTTGATTCTAATTTCAACTAGAATGAAGTAATAGGACTCATAATCACCTATATTTTAAAAATTTGAGAGAACTAATGAAACAATAAGAAGGTCTCTCTAAATGAAGACTTGTGTGAGATGTACGGATCATTTTGAAAGCACTAGTGATATAGGATTGCTCCTTTTGATGCTAATCAAACTAGAACGAAGTCATAGGACTCATAATCACCTCATTCTTTGACAATTTGAGAGAACCAATGAAACAATAAGAAGGTCTCCCTAAATCAATACTTGTGTGAGATGTACGCATCGTTTTTAATGCGATAGTCATTTATTTGGTCCTTTTGATGCTAATCAAATTAGAACGAATTAATAGGACTCCTAATCACCTCTTTCTTTGACAATTTGAGAAAACAAATGAAACAATTAGAAGGTCTCCCTAAATTAATACTTGTTTGAGATGCACGCATGGTTTTGGACGCGATAGTCATGGGTTTCTCCTTTTGACTCTAATCAAACTAAAACGAAGTAATACAACTCTTAATCACCTCTTTCTTTGTAAATTTGAAACAACCAATGAAACAATATGGAGGTCTCCCTAAATGAAGACTTGTGTGAGATCTACGCATCGTTTTGGACGCGATAATGATGGTGGGATTGGTCCTGTTGATGCTAATTTAAACTAGAATGAAGTAATAGGACTCATAATCACCTATATTTTGACAATGTGAGAGAACTAATCAAACAATAAGAAGGTCTCCCTAAATGCAGACTTGTGTGAGATGTACGGATCGTTTTGAATGCACTAGTGATAGGATTGCTCCTTTTGATGCTAATCAAACTAGAACGAAGTCATAGGACTCATAATCACCTCTTTCTTTGATAACTTGAGAGAAGCAATGAAACAATAAGAAGGTCTCCCTAAATCAAGACTTGTGTGAGATGTACGCATCGTTTTTAACACGATAGTCATTGATTTGGTCGTTTTGATGCTAATCAAATTAGAATTAATTAATAGGACTCCTAATTACCTCTTTCTTTGACAATTTAAGAGAACCAATGAAACAATAAGAAGGCCTCCCTAAATGAAGACTTGTGTGAGATGTACGAATGGTTTTGGACGCGATAGTCATGTGTTTCGACTTTTAACGCTAATCAAACTAGAACGAAGTAATACAACTCTTAATCACCTCTTTCTTTGTAAATTCAAAACAACCAATGAAACAATATGAAGGTCTCCCTAAATGAAGACTTGTGTGAGATCTACGCATCGTTTTGGACGCGATAGTGATGTGATTACCCCTTTTGTTGCTAATTTCAACTAGAACAAAGTAATATGACTCATAATTACCTATATTTTGACAATTTGAGAGAACTAATGAAACAATAAGAAGGTCGCCCTAAATGAAGACTTGTGTGAGATGTACGCATGGTTTTGGACGCGATAGTCATGGATTTCTCTTTTTTGACGCTAATCAAACTAGAACGAAGTAACACAGTCTCTTAATCACCTCTTTCTTTGTAAATTCGAAACAACCAATGAAACAATATGAATGTCTCCCTAAATGAAGACTTGTGTGAGATCTACGCATCGTTTTGGATGCGATAGTGATGGGATTTCTCCTTTCGATGCTAATTTCAACTAGAATGAAGTAATAGGACTCATAAGCACCTATATTTTAACAATTTGAGAAAACTAATCAAACAATAAGAAGGTCTCCCTAAATGAAGAATTGTGTGAGATGTACGGATCGTTTTGAATGTACTAGTGATAGGATTGCTCCTTTTAATGCTAATCAAACTAGAACGAAGTCATAGGACTCATAATCACCTCTATCTTTGACAATTTGAGAGAACCAACTAAACAAGAAGAAGGTCTCCCTAAATCAAGACTTGTGTGAGATATACACATTGTTTTTAACGCAATAGTCATTGATTTGGTCTTTTTGATGCTAATCAAATTAGAATGAATTAATAGAACTCCTAATTACCTCTTTCTTTGACAATTTTAGAGAACCAATGAAACAATAAGAAGGTCTCCTTAAATGAAGACTTGTGTGAGATGTACGCATGGTTTTGGACGCGATAGTCATGGGTTTCTCCTTTTAACGCTAATCAAACTAGAACGAAGTAATACAACTCTTAATAACCTCTTTCTTTGTAAATTCAAAACAACCAAGGAAACAATATGAAGGTCTCCCTAAATGAAGACTTTTGCGAGATCTACGCAATATTTTGGACGCGATAGTGATATGATTGCCCCTTTTGATGCTAATTTCAACTAGAACGAAGTAATAGAACTCATAATCACCTATAGTAAGACAATTTGAGAGAACTAATGAAACAATAAGAAGGTCTCCCTAAATGAAGACTTGTGTGATACGCATGGTTTTGGACGCGATAGTCATGGGTTTCTCCTTTTAACGCAAATCAAACTAGAACGAAGTAATACAACTCTTAATCATCTCTTTCTTTGGAAATTCAAAACAACCAATGAAACAATATGAAGGTCTCCCTAAATGAAGACTTGTACGAGATCTACGCAATGTTTTGGACGCGATAGTGATGTGCTTGCCCCTTTTGATGCTAATTTCAACTAGAACGAAGTAATAGGACTCATAATCACCTATATTTTGACAATTTGAGAGAACTAATGAAACAATAAGAAGGTCTCCCTAAATGAAGACTTGTGTGATACGCATGGTTTTGGACGCGATAGTCATGGGTTTCTCCTTTTAACGCAAATCAAACTAGAACGAAGTAATACAACTCTTAATCATCTCTTTCTTTGGAAATTCAAAACAACCAATGAAACAATATGAAGGTCTCCCTAAATGAAGACTTGTACGAGATCTACGCAACGTTTTGGACGCGATAGTGATGTGCTTGCCCCTTTTGATGCTAATTTCAACTAGAACGAAGTAATAGGACTCATAATCACCTATATTTTGACAATTTGAGAGAACTAATGAAACAATAAGAAGGTCTCCCTAAATGAAGACTTGTGTGAGATGTACGCATGGTTTTGGACGCGATAGTCATGGGTTTCTCTTTTTTGACGCTAATCAAACTAGAACGAAATAACACAGTCTCTTAATCACCTCTTTCTTTGTAAATTTGAAACAACCAATGAAACAATATGAAGGTCTCCCTAAATGAAGACTTGTGTGAGATCTACGCATCGTTTTGGACGCGATAGTGATAGGATTTCTCCTTTTGATGCTAATTTAAACTAGAATGAAAAATAGGATTCATAATCACATATATTTTGACAATTTGAGAGAACTAATCAAACAATAAAAGGTCTCCCTAAATGAAGACCTGTGTGAGATGTACGGATCGTTTTGAATGCACTAGTGATAGGATTGCTTCTTTTGATGCTAATCAAACTAGAACGAAGTCATAGGACTCATAATCACCTCTTTCTTTGACAGTTTGAGAGAACCAATGAAACAATAAGAATGTCTACCTAAATCAAGACTTGTGTGAGATGTACGCATCGTTTTTAACGCGATAGTATTTGATTTGGTTGTTTTGATGCTAATCAAATTAGAATGAATTAATAGGACTCCTAATTACCTCTTTCTTTGACAATTTTAGAGAACCAATGAAACAATAAGAAGGTCTCCCTAAATGAAGACTTGTGTGAGATGTACGCATGGTTTTGGACGCGATAGTCATGAGTTTTGACTTTTAACGCTAATAATACTAGAACTAAGTAAAACAACTCTTAATCGCCTCTTTCTTTCTAAATTCAAAACAACCAATGAAACAATATGAAGGTCTCCCTAAATGAAGACTTGTGTGAGATCTACGCATCGTTTTGGACGCGATAGTGATGCGATTGCCCCTTTTGATGCTAATTTCAACTAGAACGAAGTAATAGGACTCATAATTACCTATATTTTGATAATTTAAGAGAACTAATGAAACAAGAAGAAGGTCTTCCTAAATGAAGACTTGTGGGAGATGTACGCATGGTTTTGAAAGCGATAGTCATGGGTTTCTCTTTTTTAACGCTAATCAAACTAGAGCGAAGTAACAGTCTCTTACTCACCTCTTTCTTTGTAAATTCGAAACAACCAATGAAACAATATGAAGGTCTCCGTAAATGAAGACTTGTGCGAGATCTAAGCATCGTTTTGGACGCGATAGTGATGGGATTGCTCTTTTTGATGCTAATTTCAACTAGAATGAAGTAATAGGACTCATAATCACCTATATTTTGATAATTTGAGAGAACTAATCAAACAATAAGAAGGTCTCCCTAAATGAAGACTTGTGTGAGATGTACGGATCGTTTTGAATGCACTAGTGATAGGATTGCTCCTTTTGATGCTAATCAAACTAGAACGAAGTCATAGGACTCATATTCACCTATTTCTTTGATAATTTGAGAGAACCAATGAAACAATAAGAAGGTCTCCCTAAATCAAGACTTGTGTGAGATGTACGCATCGTTTTTAACGCGGTAGTCATTGATTTAGTCCTTTTGGTGCTAATCAAATTAGAACGAACTAATAGGACTCCTAATCACCTCTTTCTTTGACAAATTTAGAGAACCAATGAAACAATAAGAAGGTCTCCCTAAATGAAGACTTGTGTGAGATGTACGCATGATTTTGAACGTGATAGTCAAGGGTTTCAACTTTTGACGCTAATCAAACTAGAACGAAGTAATACAACTCTTAATCACCTCTTTCTTTGTAAATTCGAGACAGCCAATGAAACAATATGAAGGTCTCCCTAAATGAAGACTTGTGTGAGATCTACGCATCGTTTTGGACGCGATAGTGATGGGATTGCTCCTTTTGATTCTAAGGTCAACTCGAATAAAGTAATAGGACTCATAATCACCTATATTTTAAAAATTAGAGAGAACTAATTTAACAATAAGAAGGTCTCTCTAAATGAAGACTTATGTGAGATGTACGGATCATTTTGAATGCACTAGTGATATAGGATTGCTCCTTTTGATGCTAATCAAACTAGAACGAAGTCATACTACTCATAATCACCTCATTCTTTGACAATTTGAGAGAACCAATGAAACAATTAGAAGGTCTCCCAAAATGAAGACTTGTGTGGGAAGTACGCATGGTTTTGGACGCGATAGTCATGAATTTCTCCTTTTGACGCTAATCAAACTAGAACGAAGTAATACAACTCTTAATCACCTCTTTCTTTGTAAATTCGAAACAACCAATGAAACAATATGAAGGTCTCCCTAAATGAAGACTTGTGTGAGATTTACGCATCGTTTTGGACGCGATAGTGATGGGATTGCTCCTTTTGATGCTAATTTCAACTAGAATGAAGTAATAGGACTCATAATCACCTATACTTTAACAATTTGAGAAAACTAATCAAACAATAAGAAGGTCTCCCTAAATGAAGACTTGTGTGAGATGTACGGATCGTCTTGAATGCACTAGTGATAGGATTGCTCCTTTTGATGCTAATCAAATAAAACGAAGTCATAGGACTCATAATCACCTCTTTCTTTGACAATTTGAGAGAACCAATGAAACAATAAGAAGGTCTCCCTAAATCAAGACTTGTGTGAGATGTACGAATCGTTTTTAACGCGATAGTCATTGATTTGGTCCTTTTGATGATAATCATATTAGAACGAATTAATAGGACTGCTAATCACCTCTTTCTTTGAAAATTTTACAGAACCAATAAAATAATAAGAAGGTCTCCCTAAATGTTTGTGTGAGATGTACGTATGATTTTGAACGCGATAGTCATTGGTTTCTACTTTTAACGCTAATCAAACTAGAACGAAGTAATACAACTCTTAATCACCTCTTTCTTTGTAAATTCGAAACAACCAATGAAACAATATGAAGGTCTCCCTAAATGAAGACTTGTGTGAGATCTACGGATCGTTTTAGACGCGATAGTGATGGGATTGCTCCTTTTGATTCTAATTTCAACTAGAATGAAGTAATAGGACTCATAATCACCTAAATTTTAACAATTTCAGAGAACTAATGAAACAATAAGAAGGTCTCTCTAAATGAAGACTTGTGTGAGATGTACGGATCATTTTGAATGCGCTAGTGATATAGGATTGCTCCTTTTGATGCTAATCAAACTAGAACGAAGTTATAGAACTCATAATCACCTCATTCTTTGATAATTTCAGAGAACCAATGAAACAATAAGAAGGTCTACCTAAATAAAGACTTGTGTGAGGTGTAAGCATCGTTTTTAACGCGATAGTCATTTATTTGGTCCTTTTGATGCTAATCAAATTAGAACGAATTAATAGGACTCCTAATCACCTCTTTATTTGACAATTTCAGAGAACCAATGAAACAATTAGAAGGTCTCCCTAAATGAAGACTTGTTTGAGATGTACGCATGGTTTTGGACGCGATAGTCATGGGTTTCTCCTTTTAACGCTAATCAAACTAGAATGAAGTAATACAACTCTTAATCACCTCTTTCTTTGAAAATTCGAAACAACCAATGAAACAATATGAAGGTCTCCCTAAATGAAGACTTGTGTGAGATCTATGCATCGTTTTGGACGCGATAAGGATGATGGGATTGGTCCTGTTGATGATAATTTCAACTAGAATGAAGTAATAGGACTCATAATCACCTATATTTTGAAAATTTGAGAGAACTAATCAAACAATAAGGTGGTCTCCCTAAATGAAGACTTGTGTGAGATGTACGGATCGTTTTGAATGCACTAGTGATAGGATTGCTCCTTTTGATGCTAATCAAACTAGAACAAAGTCATAGGACTCATAATCACCTCTTTCTTTGACAATTTGAGAGAACCAATGAAACAATAAGAATGTCTCCCTAAATCAAGACTTGTGTGAGATGTACGCATCATTTTTAACGCGATGGTCATTGATTTGGTCCTTTTGATGCTAATCAAATTAGAACGAATTAATAGGACAGCTAATCACCTCTTTCTTTGACAATTTTACAAAACCAATAAAACAATAAGAAGGTATCCCTAAATGAAGATTTGTGTGAGATGTACGTATGATTTTGAACGCGATCGTCATGGATTTCTACTTTTGACGCTAATCAAACTAGAACGAAGTAATGCAACTCTTAATCATCTCTTTCTTTGTATATTCGAAACAACCAATGAAACAATATGAAGGTCTCCCAAAATGAAGACTTGTGTGAGATTTACACATCGTTTTGGACGCGATAGTGATGGGATTGCTCCTTTTGATGCTAATTTTAACTAGAATGAAGTAATAGGACTCATAATCACCTATATTTTAAAATTTTGAGAGAACTAATGAAACAATAAGAAGGTCTCTCTAAATGAAGACTTGTGTGAGATGTACGGATCATTTTAAATGCACTAGTGATATAGGATTGCTCCTTTTGATGCTAATCAAACTAGAACGAAGTCATAGGACTCATAATCACCTCATTCTTTGACAATTTGAGAGAACCAATGAAACAATAAGAAGGTCTCCCTAAATCAAGACTTGTGTGAGATGTACGCATCGTTTTTAACGCGATAGTTATTTATTTGGTCCTTTTGATGCTAATCAAATTAGAACGAATTAATAGGACTCCTAATCACCTCTTTCTTTGACAATTTGAGAGAACCAATGAAACAATTAGAAGGTCTCCCTAAATGAAGACTTGTGTGAGATGTACGCATGGTTTTGGACGCGATAGTCATGGGTTTCTCCTTTTGACGCTAATCAAACTAGAACGAAGTAATACAACTCTTAATCACCTCTTTCTTTGTAAATTCGAAACAACCAATGAAACAATATGAAGGTCTCCCTAAATGAAGACTTGTGTGAGATCTACGCATCGTTTTGGACGCGATAATGATGATGGGATTGGTCCTGTTGATGCTAATTTCAACTAGAATGAAGTAATAGGACTCATAATTACCTATATTTTGACAATTTGAGAGAACTAATCAAACAATAAGAAGGTCTCCCTAAATGAAGACTTGTGTGAGATGTACGGATCGTTTTGAATGCACTAGTGATTGGATTGCTCCTTTTGATGCTAATCAATAGAACGAAGTCATAAGACTCACAATCACCTCTTTTTTGACAATTTGAGAGAACCAATGAAACAATAAGAAGGTCTCCCTAAATCATGACTTGTGTGAGATGTACGCATCATTTTTAACGCGATGGTCATTGATTTGGTCCTTTTGATGCTAATCAAATTAGAACGAATTAATAGGACTCCTAATCACCTTTTTCTTTGACAATTTTAGAGAACCAATGAAACAATAAGAAGGTCTCCCTAAATGAAGACTTGTGTGAGATGTACGCATGATTTTGAACGTGATAGTTATGGGTTTCAACTTTTGACGCTAATTTATTTTTTTTTGCAAAATTTAAACTGAATTAAAATTAAATGGAGTTACAAGACCTCATGGGAAAAAACCCAATCAGGATAAAGCATAGACATCCTAGGACATGCTCTATGATGTCAAGACAGTAAAAGATTACAAGGAAAAATGACCCAAAGCCTGGAGCAAAAGGCAAAAAGACCGAAAACCAAAAAAGCCCAGTCGGCCCAAAAGGCCCAACAGCCACAAAGACGAAAACCTCAATGAAACAAGGGGAAATCTAGTAGGACGGCATCCGAAATGCATGGAAGTAGAGTGTAAGACACCAGACTACAATCAACAGAATTGTAGCAACAAACGCATGCACAGACGGCAAAAGAAAAGCAATAAGGCCATTCCAAAAGCAGCTTCATGGTGACCATGTGAAACCATGCAAAATACGAAGGCAGCAGCAGCAACATGCCAAAACAGCTGCAGCAAGCTAACGCAGCCATAGGACAGCCACCTCGGCATAACAGCAACCCCAAAGCCAAACCCAAAGCCCTCAACCCAAAACTTCTAGCCAACCAGCAAACCAGCAGAAAATCAACAACCCCAAAGCCGTCCACAGCAGCAGACCCACCAACAGAATCCACATAGCACAATGCTCAGAAAACCAGCAGAATTAAACCAACTGCTTTGTAGCAGCAGAAGAAGCAACCATGGTCCTGCAGCATCATTTGCAGACAAACGAGCACGACTGCAAGCAAACTGCAGAATATAGCCGACAAGCACATAGCAGAAACTACATAGAGAGCAAACAAACTTTTGACGCTAATCAAACTAGAACGAAGTAATACAACTCTTAATCTATCTTTCTTTGTACATTTGAAACAACCAATGAAACAATATGAAGGTCTCCCTAAATGAAGACTTGTGTGAGATTTACGCATCGTTTTGGACACGATAGTGATGTGATTGCTCCTTTTGATGCTAATTTCAACTAGAACGAAGTAATAGGACTCATAATCACCTATATTTTGATAATTTGAGAGAACTAATGAAACAATAAGATGGTCTCCCTAAATGAAGAATTATGTGAGATGTACGCATGGTTTTGGACACGATAGTCATGGGTGTCTCCTTTTTAACGCTAATCAAACTAGAACGAAGTAACACAATCTCTTAATCACCTCTTTCTTTGTAAATTCTAAACAACCAATGAAACAATATGAAGGTCTCCCTAAATGAAGAATTGTGTGAGATCTACGCATCGTTTTGGACGCGATAGTGATGGGATTGCTCCTTTTGATGCTAATTTCAACTAGAATGAAGTAATAGGACTCATAATCACCGATATTTTAACAATTTGAGAAAACTAAACAAACAATAAGAAGGTCGCCCTAAATAAAGACTTGTGTGAGATGTACGGATCGTTTTGAATGCACTAGTGATAGGATTGCTCCTTTTGATGCTAATCAAACTAAAACGAAGTCATAGGACTCATAATCACCTCTTTCTTTGACAATTTGAGAGAACCAAAGAAACAATAAGAAGGTCTCCCTAAATCAAGAATTGTGTGAGATGTACGAATCATTTTTAACGCGATAGCCATTGATTTGGTCCTTTTGATGGTAATCAAATTGGAAGGAATTAATAGGACTGCTAATCACCTCTTTCTTTGACAATTTTATAGAACCAATAAAACAATAAGAAGGTCTCCTTAAATGAAGATTTGTGTGAGATGTACGTATGATTTTGAACGCGATAGTCATTGGTTTCTACTTTTGACGCTAATCAAACTAGAACGAAGTAGTAAAACTCTTAATCACCTCTTTCTTTGTAAATTCGAAACAACCAATGAAACAATATGAAGGTCTCCCTAAATGAAGACTTGTGTGAGATCTATGCATCGTTTTGGACGCGATAGTGATGGGATTGCTCCTTTGGATGCTAATTTCAACTAGAATGAAGTAATAGGACTCATAATCACCTATATTTTAACAATTTCTGAGAACTAATCAAACAATAAGAAGGTTTTCCTAAATGAAGACTTGTGTGAGATGTATGGATCGTTTTGAATGCACTAGTGATATAGGATTGCTCCTTTTGATGCTAATCAAACTAGAACGAAGTCATAGAACTCATAATCACCTCATTCTTTAACAATTTAAGAGAACCAATGAAACAATAAGATGGTCTCCCTAAATCAAGACTTGTGTGAGATGTACGCATCGTTTTTAATGCACTAGTGATAGGATTGCTCCTTTTGATGCTAATCAAACTAGAACGAAGTCATAGGGCTTAGAATCACCTCTTTCTTTCACAATTTGAGAGAACCAATGAAACAATAAGAAGGTCTCCCTAAATCAAGACTTGTGTGAGATGTACGCATCATTTTTAACGCGATGGTCATTGATTTGGTCCTTTTGATGCTAATCAAATTAGAACGAATTAATAGGACTGCTAATCACTTCTTTCTTTGACAATTTTACAGAACCAATAAAACAATAAGAAGGTCTCCCTAAATGAAGATTTGTGCGAGATGTACGTATGATTTTGAACGCGATATTCATGGGTTTTTACTTTTGACTCTAATGAAACTAGAACGAAGTAATACAACTCTTAATCATCTCTTTCTTTGTATATTCGAAACAACCAATGAAACAATATGAAGGTCTCCCTAAATGAAGACTTGTGTGAGATCTACGCATCATTTTAGACGCGATAGTGATGGGATTGCTCCTTTTGATGCTAATTTCAATTAGAATGCAGTAATAGGACTCATAATCTCCTATATTTTAAAAATTTGAGAGAACTAATGAAACACTAAGAAGGTATCTCTAAATGAAGACTTGTGTGAGATGTACGGATCATTTTGAATGCACTACTGATATAGGATTGCTCCTTTTGATGCTAATCAAACTAGAACGAAGTCATAGGACTCATAATCACCTCATTCTTTGACAATTTGAAAGAACCAATGAAACAATAAGAAGGTCTCCCTAAATCAAGACTTGTGTGAGATGTACGCATCATTTTTAACGCGATAGTCATTTATTTGGTCCTTTTGATGCTAATCAAATTAGAACGAATTAATAGGACTCCTAATCACCTCTTTCTCTGATAATTTTAGAGAACCAATGAAACAATAAGAAGGTCTCCCGAAATGAAGACTTGTGTGAAATGAAGACTTTTGTCGCTAATCAAACTAGAACGAAGTAATACAACTCTTAATCTGTCTTTCTTTGTACATTCGAAACAACCAATGAAACAATATGAAGGTCTCCCTAAATGAAGACTTGTGTGAGATTTACGCATCGTTTTGGACACGATAGTGATGTGATTGCTCCTTTTGATGCTAATTTCAACTAGAACGAAGTAATAGGACTCATATTCACCTATATTTTGACAATTTGAGAGAACTAATGAAACAATAAGATGGTCTCCCTAAATGAAGAATTGTGTGAGATGTACGCATGGTTTTGGACACGATAGTCATGGGTGTCTCCTTTTTAACGCTAATCGAACTAGAACGAAGTAACACAGTCTCTTAATCACCTCTTTCTTTGAAAATTCTAAACAACCAATGAAACAATATGAAGGTCTTCCTAAATGAAGAATTGTGTGAGATCTACGCATCGTTTTGGACGCGATAGTGATGGGATTGCTCCTTTTGATGCTAATTTCAACTAGAATGAAGTAATAGGACTCATAATCACCGATATTTTAACAATTTGAGAAAACTAAACAAACAATAAGAAGGTCTCCCTAAATGAAGACTTGTGTGAGATGTACGGATCGTTTTGAATGCACTAGTGATAGGATTGCTCCTTTTGATGCTAATCAAACTAAAACGAAGTCATAGGACTCATAATCACCTCTTTCTTTGACAATTTGAGAGAACCAATGAAACAATAAGAAGGTATCCCTAAATCAAGACTTGTGTGAGATGTACGCATCGTTTTTAACACGATAGTCATTGATTTGGTCCTTTTTATGGTAATCAAATTAGAACGAATTAATAGAACTGCTAATCACCTCTTTCTTTGACAATTTTACAGCACCAATAAAATAATAAGAAGGTCTCCCTAAATGTTTGTGTGAGATGTACGTATGATTTTGAACGCGATAGTCATGGGTTTCTTTTGACGCTAATCAAACTAGAACGAAGTAATACAACTCTTAATCACCTCTTTCTTTGTAAATTCGAAACAACCAATGAAACAATATGAAGGTCTCCCTAAATGAAGACTTGTCTGAGATCTACGCATCGTTTTGGACGCGATAGTGATGGGATTGCTCCTTTTGATGCTAATTTCAACTAAATTGAAGTAATAGGACTCATAATTACCTATATTTTAACAATTTCAGAGAACTAATCAAACAATAAGAAGGTTTTCCAAAATGAAGACTTGTGTGAGATGTACGGATCGTTTTGAATGCACTAGTGATATAGGATTGCTCCTTTTGATGCTAATCAAACTAGAACGAAGTCATAGGACTCCTAATCACCTTATTCTTTGACAATTTGAGAGAACCAATGAAACAATAAGAAGGTCTCCCTAAATCAAGATTTGTGTGAGATGTACGCATCGTTTTTAACGCAATAGTCATTTATTTGGTCATTTTGATGTTAAATTAGAACCAATTAATAGGACTCCTAATCACCTCTTTCTTTGATAATTTGAGAGAACCAATGAAACAATTAGAAGGTCTCCCTAAATGAAGACTTGTGTGAGATGTACGCATGGTTTTGGACGTGATAATCTTGGGTTTCTCCTTTTGACGCTAATCAAACTAGAACGAAGTAATACAACTCTTAATCACCTCTTTCTTTGTAAATTCGAAACAACCAATGAAACAATATGAAGGTCTCCTTAAATGAAGACTTGTGTGAGATCTACGCATCGTTTTGGACGCGATAATGATGATGGGATTGGTCCTGTTGATGCTAATTTCAACTAAAATGAAGTAATAGGACTCATAATCACCTATATTTTGACAATTTGATAGAACTAATCAAACAATAAGAAGGTCTCCCTAAATGAAGACTTGTGTGAGATGTACGGATCGTTTTGAATGCACTAGTGATAGGATTGCTCCTTTTGATGCTAATAAAACTAGAACGAAGTCATAGGCCTCATAATCACCTCTTTCTTTGACAATTTGAGAGAACCAATGAAACAATAAGAAGGTCTCCCTAAATCAAGACTTGTGTGAGATGTACGCATCATTTTTAACGCGATGGTCATTGATTTGGTCCTTTTGATGCTAATCAAATTAGAACGAATTAATAGGACTCCTAATCACCTCTTTCTTTGACAATTTTAGAGAACCAATGAAACAGTAAGGTCTCCCTAAATGAAGACTTGTGTGAGATGTATGCATGATTTTGAACGTGATAGTCATGGGTTTCAACTTTTGACGCTAATCAAACTAGAACGAAGTAATACAACTCTTAATCTGTCTTTCTTTGTACATTCAAAACAACCAATGAAACAATATGAAGGTCTCCCTAAATGAAGACTTGTGTGAGATTTACGCATCGTTTTGGACGCGATAGTGATGTGATTGCTCCTTTTGATGCTAATTTCAACTAGAACGAAGTAATAGGACTCATAATCACCTATATTTTGACAATTTGAGAGAACTAATGAAATAATAAGATGGTCTCCCTAAATGAAGAATTGTGTGAGATGTACGCATGGTTTTGGACACGATAGTCATGGGTGTCTCCTTTTTAACGCTAATCAAACTAGAACGAAGTAACACAGTCTCTTAATCACCTCTTTCTTTGTAAATTCGAAACAACCAATGAAACAATATGAAGGTCTCCCTAAATGAAGACTTGTGTGAGATCTACGCATCGTTTTGGACGCGATAGTGATGGGATTGCTCCTTTGGATGCTAATTTCAACTAGAATGAAGTAATAGGACTCATAATCACCTATATTTTGACAATTTCAGAGAACTAATCAAACAATAAGAAGGTCTCCCTAAATGAAGACTTGTGTGAGATGTACGGATCGTTTTGAATGCACTAGTGATAGGATTGCTCCTTTTGATGCTAATAAAACTAGAACGAAGTCATAGGCCTCATAATCACCTCTTTCTTTGACAATTTGAGAGAACCAATGAAACAATAAGATGGTCTCCCTAAATCAAGACTTGTGTGAGATGTACGCATCGTTTTTAACGCGATGGTCATTGATTTGGTCCTTTTGATGCTAATCAAATTAGAACGAATTAATAGGACTCCTAATCACCTCTTTCTTTGACAATTTGAGAGAACCAATGAAACAGTAAGGTCTCCCTAAATGAAGACTTGTGTGAGATGTATGCATGATTTTGAACGTGATAGTCATGGGTTTCAACTTTTGACGCTAATCAAACTAGAACGAAGTAATACAACTCTTAATCTGTCTTTCTTTGTACATTCAAAACAACCAATGAAACAATATGAAGGTCTCCCTAAATGAAGACTTGTGTGAGATTTACGCATCGTTTTGGACGCGATAGTGATGTGATTGCTCCTTTTGATGCTAATTTCAACTAGAACGAAGTAATAGGACTCATAATCACCTATATTTTGACAATTTGAGAGAACTAATGAAATAATAAGATGGTCTCCCTAAATGAAGAATTGTGTGAGATGTACGCATGGTTTTGGACACGATAGTCATGGGTGTCTCCTTTTTAACGCTAATCAAACTAGAACGAAGTAACACAGTCTCTTAATCACCTCTTTTTTTGTAAATTCGAAACAACCAATGAAACAATATGAAGGTCTCCCTAAATGAAGACTTGTGTGAGATCTACGCATCGTTTTGGACGCGATAGTGATGGGATTGCTCCTTTGGATGCTAATTTCAACTAGAATGAAGTAATAGGACTCATAATCACCTATATTTTAACAATTTCAGAGAACTAATCAAACAATAAGAAGGTTTTCCTAAATGAATACTTGTGTGAGATGTATGGATCGTTTTGAATGCACTAGTGATATAGGATTGCTCCTTTTGATGCTAATCAAACTAGAACGAAGTCATAGAACTCATAATCACCTCATTCTTTAACAATTTAAGAGAACCAATGAAACAATAAGATGGTCTCCCTAAATCAAGACTTGTGTGAGATGTACGCATCGTTTTTAACGCGATAGTCATTTTTTTGGTCCTTTTGATGCTAATCAAATTAGAACGAATTAATAGGACTCCTAATCACCTCTTTCTTTGACAATTTGAGAGAACCAATGAAATAATTAGAAGGTCTCCCTAAATGAAGACTTGTTTGAGATGTACGCATGGTTTTGGACGCGATAGTCATGGGTTTCTGCTTTTAACGCTAATCAAACTAGAACGAAGTTATACAACTCTTAATCACCTCTTTCTTTTAAATTCGAAACAACCAATGAAACAATATGAAGGTCTCCCTAAATGAAGACTTGTGTGAGATCTACGCATCGTTTTGGACGCGATAATGATGATGGGATTGGTCATGTTGATGCTAATTTCAACTAGAATGAAGTAATAGGACTCATAATCACCTATATTTTGACAATTTGAGAGAACTAATCAAACAATAAGGTCTCTCTAAATGAAGACTTGTGTGAGATGTACGGATCGTTTTGAATGCACTAGTGATAGGATTGCTCCTTTTGATGCTAATCAAACTAGAACGAAGTCATAGGGCTTAGAATCACCTCTTTCTTTGACAATTTGAGAGAACCAATGAAACAATAAGAAGGTCTCCCTAAATCAAGACTTGTGTGAGATGTACGCATCATTTTTAACGCGATGCTCATTGATTTGGTCCTTTTGATGCTAATCAAATTAGAACGAATTAATAGGACTGCTAATCACTTCTTTCTTTGACAATTTTACAGAACCAATAAAACAATAAGAAGGTCTCCCTAAATGAAGATTTGTGCGAGATGTACGTATGATTTTGAACGCGATATTCATGGGTTTTTACTTTTGACTCTAATGAAACTAGAACGAAGTAATACAACTTTTAATCATCTCTTTCTTTGTATAGTCGAAACAACCAATGAAACAATATGAAGGTCTCCTTAAATGAAGACTTGTGTGAGATCTACGCATCATTTTAGACGCGATAGTGATGGGATTGCTCCTTTTGATGCTAATTTCAATTAGAATGAAGTAATAGGACTCATAATCACCTATATTTTAAAAATTTGAGAGAACTAATGAAACACTAAGAAGGTATCTCTAAATGAAGACTTGTGTGAGATGTACGGATCATTTTGAATGCACTACTGATATAGGATTGCTCCTTTTGATGCTAATCAAACTAGAACGAAGTCATAGGACTCATAATCACCTCATTCTTTGACAATTTGAAAGAACCAATGAAACAATAAGAAGGTCTCCCTAAATCAAGACTTGTGTGAGATGTACGCATCGTTTTTAACGCGATAGTCATTTATTTGGTCCTTTTGATGCTAATCAAATTAGAACGAATTAATAGGACTCCTAATCACCTCTTTCTCTGATAATTTTAGAGAACCAATGAAACAATAAGAAGGTCTCCCGAAATGAAGACTTGTGTGAGATGTACGCATGATTTTGAACGTGAGAGTCATGGGTTTCAACTTTTGTCGCTAATCAAACTAGAACGAAGTAATACAACTCTTAATCTGTCTTTCTTTGTACATTCGAAACAACCAATGAAACAATATGAAGGTCTCCCTAAATGAAGACTTGTGTGAGATTTACGCATCGTTTTGGACACGATAGTGATGTGATTGCTCCTTTTGAAGCTAATTTCAACTAGAACGAAGTAATAGGACTCATATTCACCTATATTTTGACAATTTGAGAGAACTAATGAAACAATAAGATGGTCTCCCTAAATGAAGAATTGTGTGAGATGTACGCATGGTTTTGGACACGATAGTCATGGGTGTCTCCTTTTTAACGCTAATCGAACTAGAACGAAGTAACACAGTCTCTTAATCACCTCTTTCTTTGAAAATTCTAAACAACCAATGAAACAATATGAAGGTCTTCCTAAATGAAGAATTGTGTGAGATCTACGCATCGTTTTGGACGCGATAGTGATGGGATTGCTCCTTTTGATGCTAATTTCAACTAGAATGAAGTAATAGGACTCATAATCACCGATATTTTAACAATTTGAGAAAACTAAACAAACAATAAGAAGGTCTCCCTAAATGAAGACTTGTGTGAGATGTACGGATCGTTTTGAATGCACTAGTGATAGGATTGCTCCTTTTGATGCTAATCAAACTAAAACGAAGTCATAGGACTCATAATCACCTCTTTCTTTGACAATTTGAGAGAACCAATGAAACAATAAGAAGGTATCCCTAAATCAAGACTTGTGTGAGATGTACGCATCGTTTTTAACACGATAGTCATTGATTTGGTTCTTTTTATGGTAATCAAATTAGAACGAATTAATAGAACTGCTAATCACCTCTTTCTTTGACAATTTTACAGCACCAATAAAATAATAAGAAGGTCTCCCTAAATGTTTGTGTGAGACGTACGTATGATTTTGAACGCGATAGTCATGGGTTTCTTTTGACGCTAATCAAACTAGAACGAAGTAATACAACTCTTAATCACCTCTTTCTTTGTAAATTCGAAACAACCAATGAAACAATATGAAGGTCTCCCTAAATGAAGACTTGTCTGAGATCTACGCATCGTTTTGGACGCGATAGTGATGGGATTGCTCCTTTTGATGCTAATTTCAACTAGATTGAAGTAATAGGACTCATAGTTACCTATATTTTAACAATTTCAGAGAACTAATCAAACAATAAGAAGGTTTTCCAAAATGAAGACTTGTGTGAGATGTACGGATCGTTTTGAATGCACTAGTGATATAGGATTGCTCCTTTTGATGCTAATCAAACTAGAACGAAGTCATAGGACTCCTAATCACCTTATTCTTTGACAATTTGAGAGAACCAATGAAACAATAAGAAGGTCTCCCTAAATCAAGATTTGTGTGAGATGTACGCATCGTTCTTAACGCAATAGTCATTTATTTGGTCATTTTGATGCTAATCAAATTAGAACCAATTAATAGGACTCCTAATCACCTCTTTCTTTGATAATTTGAGAGAACCAATGAAACAATTAGAAGGTCTCCCTAAATGAAGACTTGTGTGAGATGTACGCATGGTTTTGGACGTGATAATCTTGGGTTTCTCCTTTTGACGCTAATCAAACTAGAACGAAGTAATACAACTCTTAATCACCTCTTTCTTTGTAAATTCGAAACAACCAATGAAACAATATGAAGGTCTCCTTAAATGAAGACTTGTGTGAGATCTACGCATCGTTTTGGACGCGATAATGATGATGGGATTGGTCCTGTTGATGCTAATTTCAACTAAAATGAAGTAATAGGACTCATAATCACCTATATTTTGACAATTTGATAGAACTAATCAAACAATAAGAAGGTCTCCCTAAATGAAGACTTGTGTGAGATGTACGGATCGTTTTGAATGCACTAGTGATAGGATTGCTCCTTTTGATGCTAATCAAACTAGAACGAAGTCATAGGACTCATAATCACCTCTTTCTTTGACAATTTGAGAGAACCAATGAAACAATAAGAAGGTCTCCCTAAATCAAGACTTGTGTGAGATGTACGCATCATTTTTAACGCGATGGTCATTGATTTGGTCCTTTTGATGCTAATCAAATTAGAACGAATTAATAGGACTCCTAATCACCTCTTTCTTTGACAATTTTAGAGAACCAATGAAACAGTAAGGTCTCCCTAAATGAAGACTTGTGTGAGATGTATGCATGATTTTGAACGTGATAGTCATGGGTTTCAACTTTTGACGCTAATCAAACTAGAACGAAGTAATACAACTCTTAATCTGTCTTTCTTTGTACATTCAAAACAACCAATGAAACAATATGAAGGTCTCCCTAAATGAAGACTTGTGTGAGATTTACGCATCGTTTTGGACGCGATAGTGATGTGATTGCTCCTTTTGATGCTAATTTCAACTAGAACGAAGTAATAGGACTCATAATCACCTATATTTTGACAATTTGAGAGAACTAATGAAATAATAAGATGGTCTCCCTAAATGAAGAATTGTGTGAGATGTACGCATGGTTTTGGACACGATAGTCATGGGTGTCTCCTTTTTAACGCTAATCAAACTAGAACGAAGTAACACAGTCTCTTAATCACCTCTTTCTTTGTAAATTCGAAACAACCAATGAAACAATATGAAGGTCTCCCTAAATGAAGACTTGTGTGAGATCTACGCATCGTTTTGGACGCGATAGTGATGGGATTGCTCCTTTTGATGCTAATTTCAACTAGAATGAAGTAATATGACTCATAATCACCTATATTTTGACAATTTGAGAAAACTAATCAAACAATAAGAAGGTCTCCCAAAATGAAGACTTGTGTGAGATGTACGGATCGTTTTGAATGCACTAGTGATATAGGATTGCTCATTTTGATGCTAATCAAAATAGAACGAAGTCATAGGACTCTTAATCACCTCATTCTTTGACAATTTGAGAGAACCAATGAAACAATAAGAAGGTCTCCCTAAATCATGGCTTGGGTGAGATGTACGCATCGTTTTAACGCGATAGTCATTGATTTGGTCGTTTTGATGCTAATCAAATTAGAACGAATTAATAAGACTCCTAATCACCTCTTTCTTTAACAATTTTAGAGAACCAATGAAACATTAAAAAGGTCTCCCTAAATGAAGGCTTGTGTGATATGTACGCATGATTTTGAACGCGATAGTCATGGGTTTCTACTTTTTACACTAATCAAACTAGAACAAAGTAATACAACTCTTAATCACCTCTTTCTTTGTAAATTGAAAACAACCAATGAAATAATATGAAGGTCTCCCTAAATGAAGACTTGTGTGAGATTTACGCATCGTTTTGGACGCGATAGTGATATGATTGCTCCTTTTGATGGTAATTTCAACTGGAACGAAGTAAGTGGACTCATAATCACCTATATTTTGACAATTTAAGAGAACTAATGAAACAATAAGATGGTCTCCCTAAATGAAGAATTATGTGAGATGTACGCATGATTTTGGACACGATAGTCATGGGTGTCTCCTTTTTAACGCTAATCAAACTAGAACGAAGTTACACAGTCTCTTAATCACCTCTTTCTTTGTAAATTCAAAACAACCAATGAAACAATATGAAGGTCTCCCTAAATGAAGACTTGTGTGAGATCTACGCATTGTTTTGGACGCGATACTGATGGGATTGCTCCTTTTGATGCTAATTTCAACTAGAATGAAGTAATAGGACTCATAATCACCTATATTTTAACAATTTGAGAGAACTAATCAAACAATAAGAAGGTCTTTCTAAATGAAGACTTGTGTGAGATGTACGGATCGTTTTGAATGCACTAGTGATAGGATTGCTCCTTTTGATGCTAATCAAAATAAACGAAGTCATAGGACTCATAATCACCTCTTTCTTTGACAATTTGAGAGAACCAATGAAACAATAAGATGGTCTCCCTAAATCAAGATTTGTGTGAGATGTACGCATCGTTTTTAATGCGATAGTCATTGATTTGGTCCTTTTGATGCTAATCAAATTAGAACGAATTAATAGGACTGATAATCACCACTTTCTTTGACAATTTTACAAAACCAATGAAACAATAAGAGGTCTCCCTAAATGAAGATTTGTGTGAGATGTACGTATGATTTTGAACGCGATAGTCATGGGTTTCTACTTTTGACGCTAATCAAACTAGAACGAAGTAATACAACTCTTAATCACCTCTTTCTTTGTAAATTCGAAACAACCAATGAAACAATATGAAGGTCTCCCTAAATGAAGAATTGTGTGAGATCTACGCATCGTTTTGGACGCGATATTGATGATGGGATTGGTCCTGTTGATGCTATTCTCAACTAGAATGAAGTAATAGAACTCATAATCACCTATATTTTGACAATTTGAGAGAACTAATCAAACAATAAGAAGGTCTCCCTAAATGAAGACTTGTGGGAGATGTACGGATCATTTTGAATGCACTAGTGATAGGATTGCTCCTTTTGATGCTAATCAAACTAAAACAAAGTCATAGGACTCATAATCACCTCTTTCTTTGACAATTTGAGAGAACCAATGAAACAATAAGAAGGTCTCCCTAAATCAAGACTTGTGTGAGATGTATGCATCGTTTTGGACGCGATATTGATGATGGGATTGGTCCTGTTGATGCTAATTTCAACTAGAATGAAGTAATAGGACTCATAATCACCTATATTTTAACAATTTGAGAGAACTAATCAAACAATAAGACGGTTTTCCTAAATGAAGACTTGTGTGAGATGTACGGATCGTTTTGAATGCACTAGTGATAGGATTGCTTCTTTCTTTGACAATTTGAGAGAACCAATGAAACAATAAGAAGGTCTCCTTAAATCAAGACTTGTGTGAGATGTATGCATCGTTTTGAATGCACTAGTGATATGATTGCTTCTTTTGATTCTAATCAAACTAGAACGAAGTCATAGTACTCATAATCAACTCTTTATTTTATAATTTGAGAGAACCAATGAAACAATAAGAAGGTCTTCCTAAATCAAGACTTGTGTGAGATGTACGCATCGTTTTTAATGCGATAGTCATTGATTTGGTCCTTTTGATGCTAATCAAATTAGAACGAATTAATAAGACTCCTAATCACCTCTTTCTTTGATAATTTTACAGAACCAATAAAACACTAAGAAGGTCTCCCTAAATCAAGACTTGTGTGAGATGTATGCATCGTTTTGAATGCACTAGTGATAGGATTGCTTCTTTTGATTCTAATCAAACTAGAACGAAGTCATAGTACTCATAATCAACTCTTTATTTTATAATTTGAGAGAACCAATGAAACAATAAGAAGGTCTTCCTAAATCAAGACTTGTGTGAGATGTACGCATCGTTTTTAATGCGATAGTCATTGATTTGGTCCTTTTGATGCTAATCAAATTAGAACGAATTAATAGGACTCCTAATCACCTCTTTCTTTGATAATTTTAGAGAACCAATGAAACAATAAGAAGGTCTCCCTAAATGAAGACTTGTGTGAGATGTACGCATGGTTTTGGACGCGATAGTCATGAGTTTCTCCTTTTGACACTAATCAAACTAGAACGAAGTAATTCAACTCTTTAGTTGTAAATTCGAAACAACCAATGAAACAATATGAAGGTCTCCCTAAATGAAGAATTGTGTGAGATGTACGCATGATTTTGAACGTGATAGTCATGGGTTTCAACTTTTGACGCTAATCAAACTAGAACGAAGTAATAAAACTCTTAATCACCTCTTTCTTTGGAAATTCAAAACAAGCAATGAAACAATATGATGGTCTCCCTAAATGAAGACTTGTGTGAGATCTACGCATCGTTTTGGACGCGATAGTGAAGTGATTGCTCCTTTTGATGCTAATTTCAACTAGAACGAAGTAATAGCACTCATAATCACCTATATTTTGACAATTTGAGAGAACTAATAAAACTATAAGATGGTCTCCCTAAATGAAAAATTGTGTGAGATGTACGCATGGTTTTGGACACGATAGTCATGGGTGTCTCCTTTTTAACGCTAATCAAACTAGAACGAAGTAACACAGTCTGTTAATCACCTCTTTCTTTGTAAATTCGAAACAACCAATGAAACAATATGAAGGTCTCCCTAAATGAAGACTTGTGTGAGATCTACGCATCGCTTTGGACGCGATAGTGATGGGATTGCCCCTTTTGATACTAATTTCAACTAGAATGAAGTAATAGGACTCATAATCACCTATATTTTAACAATTTGAGAGAACTAATCAAACAATAAGAAGGTCTTTCTAAATGAAGACTTGTGGGAGATGTACGGATCGTTTTGAATGCAATAGTGATAGGATTGCTCCATTTGATGCTAATCAAACTAAAACGAAGTCATAGGACTCATAATCACCTTTTTCTTTGAGAATTTGAGAGAACCAATGAAACAATAAGAAGGTCTACCTAAATCAAGACTTGTGTGACATGTACGCATCGTTTTTAACGCGGTAGTCATTGATTTGGTCCATTTGATGCTAATCAAATTAGAACGAATTAATAGGACTGATAATCACCACTTTCTTTGACAATTTTACAAAACCAATGAAATAATAAGAAGGTCTCCCTAAATGAAGATTTATGTGAGATGTACGTATGATTTTGAACGCGATAGTCATGGGTTCCTACTTTTGACGCTAATCAAACTAGAACGAAGTAATAAAACTCTTAATCACCTCTTTCTTTGTCAATTCGAAACAACCAATGAAACAATATGAAGGTCTCCCTAAATGAAGACTTGTGTGAGATCTACGCATCGTTTTGGACGCGATATTGAGGATGGGATTGGTCCTGTTGATGCTAATCTCAACTAGAATGAAGTAATAGGACTCATAATCACCTATATTTTGACAATTTGAGAGAACTAATCAAACAATAAGAAGGTCTCCCTAAATGAAGACTTGTGTGAGATGTACGGATCGTTTTGAATGCACTAGTGATAGGATTGCTCCTTTTGATGCGAATCAAACTAGAACGAAGTCATAGGACTCATAATCACCTCATTCTTTGACAATTTTAGAGAACCAATGAAACAATAAGAAGAGCTCCCTAAATCAAGACTTGTGTGAGATGTACGCATCGTTTTGAATGCACTAGTGATAGGATTGATTCTAATCAAACTAGAACGAAGTCATAGGACTCATAATCAACTCTTTATTTAATAATTTGAGAGAACCAATGAAACAATAAGAAGGTCTCCCTAAATCAAGACTTGTGTGAGATGTACGCATCGTTTTTAACGCGATAGTCATTGATTTGGTCCTTTTGATGCTAATCAAATTAGAACGAATTAATAGGACTCCTAATCACCTCTTTCTTGGACAATTTTAGAGAACCAATGAAACAATAAGAAGTTCTCCCTAAATTCGAAACAACCAATGAAACAATATGAAGGTCTCCCTAAATGAAGACTTGTGTGAGATGTACGCATGATTTTGAACGTGATAGTCATGGGTTTCAACTTTTGACGCTAATCGAACTAGAACGAAGAAATAAAACTCTTATTCACCTCTTTCTTTGGAAATTCAAAACAACCAATGAAACAATATGAAGGTCTCCCTAAATGAAAACTTGTGTGAGATCTACGCATCGTTTTGGACGCGATAGTGATGTGATTGATCCTTTAGATGCTAATTTCAACTAGAACGAAGTAATATGACTCATAATCACCTATATTTTGACAATTTGAGAGAACTAATAAAATAATAAGATGGTCTCCCTAAATGAATAATTTGTGTGAGATGTACGCATGGTTTTGGACCCGATAGTCATGGGTGTTTCCTTTTTAACGCTAATCAAACTAGAACGAAGTAACACAGTCTCTTAATCACCTCTTTTTTTGTAAATTCAAAACAACCAATGAAACAATATGAAGGTCTCCCTAAATGAAGACTTGTGTGAGATCTACGCATCGTTTTGGACGCGATTGTGATGGGATTGCTCCTTTTGATGCTAATTTCAACTAGAATGAAGTAATAGGGCTCATAATCACCTATATTTTAACAATTTGAGAGAACTAATCAAACAATAAGAAGGACTTTCTAAATGAAGACTTGTGTGAGATGTACGGATCGTTTTGAATGCACTAGTGATATAGGATTGCTCCTTTTGATGCTAATCAAACTAGAACGAAGTCATAGGACTCATAATCACCTCTTTCTTTGACAATTTGAGAGAACCAATGAAACAATAAGAAGGTCTCCCTAAATCAAGACTTGTGTGAGATGTACACATTGTTTTTAACGCGATAGTCATTGATTTGGTCATTTTGATGCTAATCAAATTATAACGAATTAATAGGACTCCTAATCACCTCTTTCTTTGACAATTTTAGAGAACCAATGAAACAATAAAAAGGTCTCCCTAAATGAAGACTTGTGTGAGATGTACGCTTGGTTTTGGACGCGATAGTCATGGATTTCTCCTTTTGACGCTAATCAGACTATAACGAAGTAATACAACTCCTAATCACCTCTGTCTTTGTAAATTCGAAACAACCAATGAAACAATATGAAGGTCTCCCTAAATAAACAATTGTGTGAGATTTACGCATCGTTTTGAACGCGATAGTGATGTGATTGCTCCTTTTGATGCTAATTTCAACAAGAACGAAGTAATAGGACTCATAATCACCTATATTTTGACAATTTGAGATAACTAATGAAACAATAAGAAGGTCTCCCTAAATGAAGACTTGTGTGAGATGTACGTATGGTTTTGGACGCGATAGTCGTGGGTGTCTCCTTTTTAACGCTAATCAAACTAGAACGAAGTAACACAGTCTCTTAATCACCTCTTTTTTTGTAAATTCGAAACAACCAATGAAACAATATGAAGGTCTCCCTAAAGGAAGACTTGTGTGAGATCTATGCATCGTTTTGGACGCGATAGTGATGGGATTGCTCCTTTTGATGCTAATTTCAACTAGAATGAAGTAATAGGACTCATAATCACCTATATTTTAACAATTTGAGAGAACTAATCAAACAATTAGAAGGTCTCTCTAAATGAAGACTTGTGTGAGATGTACGGATCGTTTTGAATACACTGGTGATATAGGATTGCTCCTTTTGATGCTAATCAAACTAGAACGACGTCACAGGACTCATAATCACCTCTTTCTTTGATAATTTGAGAGAACCAATGAAACAATAAGAAGGTCTCCCTAAATCAAGACTTGTGTGAGATGTACACATTGTTTTTAACGCGATAGTCATTGATTTGGTCATTTTGATGCTAATCAAATTATACCGAATTAAAAAGACTCCTAATCACCTCTTTCTTTGATAATTTTAGAGAACCAATGAAACAATAAGAAGGTCTCCCTAAATGAAGACTTGTGTGAGATGTACGCTTGGTTTTGGACGCGATAGTCATGGATTTCTCCTTTTGACGGTAATCAGACTATAACGAAGTAATACAACTCCTAATCACCTCTGTCTTAGTAAATTCGAAACAACCAGTGAAACAATATGAAGGTCTCCCTAAATAAAGACTTGTGTGAGATCTACGCATCGTTTTGGACGCGATAGTGATGTGATTTATCCTTTTGATGCTAATTTCAACTTGAACGAAGTAATAGGACTCATAATCACCTATATTTTGACAATTTGAGATAACTAATGAAACAATAAGAATGTCTCCCTAAATGAAGACTTGTGTGAGATGTACGCATGGTTTTGGACGCGATAGTCGTGGGTGTCTCCTTTTTAACGCTAATCAAACTAGAACGATGTAACACAGTCTCTTAATCACCTCTTTTTTTGTAAATTTGAAACAACCAAAGAAACAATATGAAGGTCTCCCTAAATGAAGATTTGTGTGAGATATATGCATCGTTTTGGACGCGATAGTGATGTGATTGCTCCTTTTGATGCTAATTTCAGCTAGAACGAAGTAATAGGACTCATAATCACCTATATTTTAACAATTTGAGAAAACTAATCAAACAATAAGTAGGTCTCCCTAAATGAAGACTTGTGTGAGATGTACGGATCGTTTTGAATGCACTAGTGATAGGATTGCTCCTTTTGATGCTAATAAAACTAAAACGAAGTCATAGGACTCATAATCACCTCTTTCTTTGACAATTTGAGAGAACCAACGAAACAATAAGAAGGTCTCCCTAAATCAAGACTTGTGTGAGATGTACGCATCGTTTTTAACGCGATAGTCATTGATTTGGTCAATTTGATGATAATAAAATTAGAACGAATTAATAGGACTGATAATCACCACTTTCTTTGACAATTTTACAAAACCAATGAAACAATAAGAAGGTCTCCCTAAATGAAGATTTGTATGAGATGTACGTATGATTTTGAACGCGATAGTCATTGGTTTCTACTTTTGACGCTAATCAAACTAGAACGAAGTAAAAAACTCTTAATCACCTCTTTCTTTGTAAATTCGAAACAACCAATGAAACAATATGAAGGTCTCCCTAAATGAAGACTTGTGTGAGATCTACGCATCGTTTTGGACGCGATATTGATGATGGGATTGGTCCTGTTGATGCTAATTTCAACTAGAATGAAGTAATAGGACTCATAATCACCTATATTTTGACAATTTGAGAGAACTAATCAAAGAATAAGAAGGTCTCCCTAAATGAAGACTTGTGTGAGATGTACGGATCGTTTTGAAAGCACTAGTGATAGGATTGCCCCTTGTGATGCTAATAAAACTAGAACGAAGTCATAGGACTCATAATCACCACTTTCTTTGACAATTTGAGAGAACCAATGAAACAATAAGAAGGTTTCCCTAAATCAAGACTTGTGTGAGATGTACGCATCATTTTTCACGCGATGGTCATTGATTTGGCCCTTTTGATGCTAATCAAATTAGAACGAATTAATAGGACTGCTAATCACCTCTTTCTTTGACAATTTTACAGAACCAATAAAACAATAAGAAGGTCTCCCTAAATGAAGATTTGTGTGAGATGTACGTATGATTTTGAACGCGATAGTCACGGGTTTCTACTTTTGACGCTAATCAAACTAGAACGAAGTAATACAACTCTTAATCACCTCTTTCTTTGTAAATTCGAAACAACCAATGAAACAATATGAAGGTCTCCCTAAATAAAGACTTGTGTGAGATCTACGCATCATTTTGGACGCGATAGTGATGGGATTGCTCCTTTCGATGCTAATTTCAACTAGAATGAAGTAATAGGACTCATAATCATCTATATTTTAACTATTTGAGAGAACTAATCAAACAATAAGAAGGTCTCTCTAAATGAAGACTTGTGTGAGATGTACGGATCGTTTTGAATGCACTAGTGATAGGATTGCTCCTTTTGATGCTAATCAAGCTAAAACGAAGTTATAGGACTCATAATCACCTCTTTCTTTGACAATTTGAGAGAACCAATGAAACAATAAGAAGGTCTCCCTAAATCAAGACTTGTGTGAGATGTACGCATCGTTTTTAACGCGATAGTCATTGTTTTGGTCATTTTGATGCTAATCAAATTAGAACGAATTAATAGGACTGATAATCACCACTTTCATTGCCAATTTTACAGAACCAATGAAACAATAAGAGGCCTCCCTAAATGAAGATTTGTGTGAGATGTACGCTTGGTTTTGGACGCGATAGTCATGGATTTCTCCTTTTGACGCTAATCAGACTATAACGAAGTAATATAACTCCTAATCACCTCTGTCTTTGTAAATTCGAAACAACCAATGAAACAATATGAAGGTCTCCCTAAATAAAGACTTGTGTGAGATCTACGCATCGTTTTGAACGCGATAGTGATGTGATTGCTCATTTTGATGCTAATTTCAACTAGAACGAAGTAATAGGACTCCTAATCACCTATATTTTGACAATTTGAGATAACTAATGAAACAATAAGAAGGTCTCCCTAAATGAAGACTTGTGTGAGATGTACGCATTGTTTTGGACGCGATAGTCGTCGGTGTCTCCTTTTTAACGCTAATCAAACTAGAACGAAGTAACACAGTCTCTTAATCACCTCTTTTTTTGTAAATTCGAAACAACCAATGAAACAAGATGAAGGTCTCCCTAAATGAAGACTTGTGTGAGATCTACGCATCGTTTTGGACGCGATAGTGATGGGATTGCTCCTTTTGATGCTAATTTCAACTAGAATGAAGTAATAGGACTCATAATCACCTATATTTTAACAATTTGAGAGAACTAATCAAACAATAAGAAGGTCTCTCTAAATGAAGACTTGTGTGAGATGTACGGATCGTTTTGAATGCACTAGTGATAGGATTGCTCCTTTTGATGCTAATCAAACTAAAACGAAGTCATAGGACTCATAATCACCTCTTTCTTTGACAATTTGAGAGAACCAATGAAACAATAAGAAGGTCTCCCTAAATCAAGATTTGTGTGAGATGTACGTATCGTTTTTAACGCGATAGTCATTGATTTGGTCCTTTTGATGCTAATCAAATTAGAACGAATTAATAGGACTGATAATCACCACTTTCTTTGACAATTTTACAAAACCAATGAAACAATAAGAGGTCTCCCTAAATGAAGATTTGTGTGAGATGTACGTATGATTTTGAACGCGATAGTCATGGGTTTCTACTTTTGACGCTAATCAAACTAGAACGAAGTAATAAAACTCTTAATCACCTCTTTCTTTGTAAATTCGAAACAACCAATGAAACAATATGAAGCTCTCCCTAAATGAAGAATTGTGTGAGATGTACGCATGGTTTTGGACACGAAGTTGATGATGGGATTGGTCCTGTTGATGCTATTCTCAACTAGAATGAAGTAATAGGACTTATAATCACCTATATTTTGACAATTTGAGAGAACTAATCAAACAATAAGAAGGTCTCCCTAAATGAAGACTTGTGGGAGATGTACGGATCATTTTGAATGCACTAGTGATAGGATTGCTCCTTTTGATGCTAATCAAACTAAAACAAATTCATAGGACTCATAATCACCTCTTTCTTTGACAATTTGAGAGAACCAATGAAACAATAAGAAGGTCTCCCTAAATCAAGACTTGTGTGAGATGTATGCATCGTTTTGGACGCGATATTGATGATGGGATTGGTCCTGTTGATGCTAATTTCAACTAGAATGAAGTAATAGGACTCATAATCACCTATATTTTAACAATTTGAGAGAACTAATCAAACAATAAGACGGTTTTCCTAAATGAAGACTTGTGTGAGATGTAAGGATCTTTTTGAATGCACTAGTGATATGATTGCTTCTTTTGATTCTAATCAAACTAGAACGAAGTCATAGGACTCATAATCAACTCTTTCTTTGATAATTTGAGAGAACCAATGAAACAATAAGAAGGTCTCCCTAAATCAAGACTTGTTGAGATGTACACATTATTTTTAACGCGATAGTCATTGATTTGGTCATTTTGATGCTAATCAAATTAGAACGAATTAATAGGACTCCTAATCACCTTTTTCTGTGACAATTTTAGAGAACCAATGAAACAATAAGAAGGTCTCCCTAAATTAAGACTTGTGTGAGATGTACGCTTGGTTTTGGACGCGATAGTCATTGGTTTCTCCTTTTGACGCTAATCAGACTATAACGAAGTAATACAACTCTTAATCCCCTCTTTATTTGTAAATTCGAAACAACCAATGAAACAATATGAAGGTCTCCCTAAATGAAGACTTGTGTGAGATCTACGCATCGTTTTGAACGCGATGGTGATGGGATTGCTCCTTTTGATGCTAATTTCAACTAGAACGAAGTAATAGGACTCAAAATCACCTATATTTTAATAATTTGAGAGAACTAATCAAACAATAATAAGGTCTCTCTAAATGAAGACTTGTGTGAGATGTACGGATCGTTTTGAATGCACTAGTTATAGGATTGCTCCTTTTGATGCTAATCAAACTAAAACGAAGTCATAGGACTCATAATTACCTCTTTCTTTGACAATTTGACAGAACCAGTGAAACAATAAGAAGGTCTCCCTAAATCAAGACTTGTGTGAGATGTACGCATCGTTTTCAACGCGATAGTCATTGATTTGGTCATTTTGATGCTAATCAAATTAGAACGAATTAATAGGACTAATAATCACCACTTTCTTTGACAATTTTACAGAACCAATGAAACAATAAGAAGGTCTCCCTAAATGAAGATTTGTGTGAGATGTACCTATAATTTTGAACGCGATAGTCATGGGTTTCTACTTTTGACGCTAATCAAACTAGAACGAAGTAATAAAACTCTTAATCACCTCTTTCTTTGTAAATTCGAAACAACCAATGAAACAACATGATGGTCTCCCTAAATGAAGACTTGTGTGAGATCTACACATCGTTTTGGACGCGATATTGATGATGGGATTGGTCCTGTTGATGCTAATTTCAACTAGAATGAAGTAATAGGACTCATAATCACCTATATTTTGACAATTTGAGAGAACTAATCAAAAAATAAGACGGATTCCCTAAATGAAGACTTGTGTGAGATGTACGGATCGTTTTGACTGCACTAGTGATAGGATTGCTTCTTTTGATTCTAATCAAACTAGAACGAAGTCATAGGACTCATAATCAACTCTTTCTTTGATAATTTGAGAGAACCAATGAAACAATAAGAAGGTCTCCCTAAATCAAGACTTGTGTGAGATGTACGCATCGTTTTTAACGCGATAGTCATTGATTTGGTCCTTTTGATGCTAATCAAATTAGAACGAATTAATAGGACTCCTAATCACCTCTTTCTTTGACAATTTTAGAGAACCAATGAAACAATAAGAAGGTCTCCCTAAATGACAACTTGAGTGAGATGTACGCTTGGTTTTGGACGCGATAGTCATGGATTTCTCCTTTTGACGCTAATCAAACTAGAACGAAGTAATTCAACTCTTTAGTTGTAAATTCGAAACAACCAATGAAACAATATGAAGGTCTCCCTAAATGAAGAATTGTGTGAGATGTGCGATTGCTCCTTTTGATGCTAATTTCAACTAGAACGAAGTCATAGGACTCATAATCACCTATTATTTGACAATTTGAGAGAACTAATGAAATAATAAGAAGGTCTCCCTAAATGAAGACTTGTGTGAGATGTACGCATGGTTTTGGACGAGATTGTCATGGGTTTCTCTTTTTTGACGTTAATCAAACTAGAACGAAGTAACACAGTCTCTTAATCACCTCTTTTTTTGTAAATTCGAAATAACCAATGAAACAATATGAAGGTCTCCCTAAATGAAGACTTGTGTGAGATCTACGCATCGTTTTGGACGCGATTGTGATGGGATTGCTCCTTTTGATGCTAATTTCAACTAGAATGAAGTAATAGGACTCATAATCACCTATATTTTAACTATTTGAGAGAACTAATCAAACAATAAGAAGGTCTCTCTAAATGAAGACTTGTGTGAGATTTACGGATCGTTTTGAATGCACTAGTGATAGGATTGCTCCTTTTGATGCGAATCAAATTAGAACGAAGTCATAGGACTCATAATCACCTCTTTCTTTGACAATTTGAGAGAACCAATAAGAAGGTCTCCCTAAATCAAGACTTGTGTGAGATGTATGCATCGTTTTGACTGCACTAGTGATAGGATTGCTTCTTTTGATTCTAATCAAACTAGAACGAAGTGATAATACTCATAATCAACTCTTTATTTTATAATTTTAGAGAACCAATGAAACAATAAGAAGGTCTTCCTAAATCAAGACTTGTGTGAGATGTACGCATCGTTTTTAATGCGATAGTCATTGATTTGGTCCTTTTGATGCTAATCAAATTAGAACGAATTAATAGGACTCCTAATCACCTCTTTCTTTGATAATTTTAGAGAACCAATGAAACAATAAGAAGGTCTCCCTAAATGAAGACTTGTGTGAGATGTACGCATGGTTTTGGACGCGATAGTCATGAGTTTCTCCTTTTGACACTAATCAAACTAGAACGAAGTAATTCAACTCTTTAGTTGTAAATTCGAAACAACCAATGAAACAATATGAAGGTCTCCCTAAATGAAGAGTTGTGTGAGATGTACGCATGATTTTGAACGTGATAGTCATGGGTTTTAAACTTTTGACGCTAATCAAACTAGAACGAAGTAATAAAACTCTTAATCACCTCTTTCTTTGGAAATTCAAAACAAGCAATGAAACAATATGATGGTCTCCCTAAATGAAGACTTGTGTGAGATCTACGCATCGTTTTGGACGCGATAGTGAAGTGATTGCTCCTTTTGATGCTAATTTCAACTAGAACGAAGTAATAGCACTCATAATCACCTATATTTTGACAATTTGAGAGAACTAATAAAACTATAAGATGGTCTCCCTAAATGAAGAATTGTGTGAGATGTTCGCATGGTTTTGGACACGATAGTCATGGGTGTCTCCTTTTTAACGCTAATCAAACTAGAACGAAGTAACACAGTCTGTTAATCACCTCTTTCTTTGTAAATTCGAAACAACCAATGAAACAATATGAAGGTCTCCCTAAATGAAGACTTGTGTGAGATCTACGCATCGCTTTGGACGCGATAGTGATGGGATTGCTCCTTTTGATACTAATTTCAACTAGAATGAAGTAATAGGACTCATAATCACCTATATTTTAACAATTTGAGAGAACTAATCAAACAATAAGAAGGTCTTTCTAAATGAAGACTTGTGTGAGATGTACGGATCGTTTTGAATGCAATAGTGATAGGATTGCTCCATTTGATGCTAATCAAACTAAAACGAAGTCATAGGACTCATAATCACCTTTTTCCTTGAGAATTTGAGAGAACCAATGAAACAATAAGAAGGTCTACCTAAATCAGGACTTGTGTGACATGTACGCATCGTTTTTAACGCGGTAGTCATTGATTTGGTCCATTTGATGCTAATCAAATTAGAACGAATTAATAGGACTGATAATCACCACTTTCTTTGACAATTTTACAAAACCAATGAAATAATAAGAAGGTCTCCCTAAATGAAGATTTGTGTGAGATGTACGTATGATTTTGAACGCGATAGTCATGGGTTCCTACTTTTGACGCTAATCAAACTAGAACGAAGTAATAAAACTCTTAATCACCTCTTTCTTTGTCAATTCGAAACAACCAATGAAACAATATGAAGGTCTCCCTAAATGAAGACTTGTGTGAGATCTACGCATCGTTTTGGACGCGATATTGATGATGGGATTGGTCCTGTTGATGCTAATCTCAACTAGAATGAAGTAATAGAACTCATAATCACCTATATTTTGACAATTTGAGAGAACTAATCAAACAATAAGAAGGTCTCCCTAAATGAAGACTTGTGTGAGATGTACGGATCGTTTTGAATGCACTAGGGATAGGATTGCTCCTTTTGATGCGAATCAAACTAGAACGAAGTCATAGGACTCATAATCACCTCATTCTTTGACAATTTGAGAGAACCAATGAAACAATAAGAAGAGCTCCCTAAATCAAGACTTGTGTGAGATGTACGCATCGTTTTGAATGCACTAGTGATAGGATTGATTCTAATCAAACTAGAACGAAGTCATAGGACTCATAATCAACTCTTTATTTAATAATTTGAGAGAACCAATGAAACAATAAGAAGGTCTCCCTAAATCAAGACTTGTGTGAGATGTACGCATCGTTTTTTACGCGATAGTCATTGATTTGGTTCTTTTGATGCTAATCAAATTAGAACGAATTAATAGGACTCCTAATCACCTCTTTCTTGGACAATTTTAGAGAACCAATGAAACAATAAGAAGTTCTCCCTAAATTCGAAACAACCAATGAAACAATATGAAGGTCTCCCTAAATGAAGACTTGTGTGAGATGTACGCATGGCTTTGAACGTGATAGTCATGGGTTTCAACTTTTGACGCTAATCGAACTAGAACGAAGAAATAAAACTCTTATTCACCTCTTTCTTTGGAAATTCAAAACAACCAATGAAACAATATGAAGGTCTCCCTAAATGAAAACTTGTGTGAGATCTACGCATCGTTTTGGACGCGATAGTGATGTGATTGATCCTTTAGATGCTAATTTCAACTAGAACGAAATAATATGACTCATAATCACCTATATTTTGACAATTTGAGAGAACTAATAAAATAATAAGATGGTCTCCCTAAATGAATAATTTGTGTGAGATGTACGCATGGTTTTGGACCCGATAGTCATGGGTGTTTCCTTTTTAACGCTAATCAAACTAGAACGAAGTAACACAGTCTCTTAATCATCTCTTTTTTTGTAAATTCAAAACAACCAATGAAACAATATGAAGGTCTCCCTAAATGAAGACTTGTGTGAGATCTACGCATCGTTTTGGACGCGATTGTGATGGGATTGCTCCTTTTGATGCTAATTTCAACTAGAATGAAGTAATAGGGCTCATAATCACCTATATTTTAACAATTTGAGAGAACTAATCAAACAATAAGAAGGACTTTCTAAATGAAGACTTGTGTGAGATGTACGGATCGTTTTGAATGCACTAGTGATATAGGATTGCTCCTTTTGATGCTAATCAAACTAGAACGAAGTCATAGGACTCATAATCACCTATTTCTTTGACAATTTGAGAGAACCAATGAAACAATAAGAAGGTCTCCCTAAATCAAGACTTGTGTGAGATGTACACATTGTTTTTAACGCGATAGTCATTGATTTGGTCATTTTGATGCTAATCAAATTATAACGAATTAATAGGACTCCTAATCACCTCTTTCTTTGACAATTTTAGAGAACCAATGAAACAATAAGAAGGTCTCCCTAAATGAAGACTTGTGTGAGATGTACGCTTGGTTTTGGACGCGATAGTTATGGATTTCTCCTTTTGACGCTAATCAGACTATAACGAAGTAATACAACTCCTAATCACCTCTGTCTTTGTAAATTCGAAACAACCAATGAAACAATATGAAGGTCTCCCTAAATAAACAATTGTGTGAGATTTACGCATCGTTTTGAACGCGATAGTGATGTGATTGCTCCTTTTGATGCTAATTTCAACAAGAACGAAGTAATAGGACTCATAATCACCTATATTTTGACAATTTGAGATAACTAATGAAACAATAAGAAGGTCTCCCTAAATGAAGACTTGTGTGAGATGTACGTATGGTTTTGGACGCGATAGTCGTGGGTGTCTCCTTTTTAACGCTAATCAAACTAGAACGAAGTAACACAGTCTCTTAATCACCTCTTTTTTTGTAAATTCGAAACAACCAATGAAACAATATGAAGGTCTCCCTAAAGGAAGACTTGTGTGAGATCTATGCATCGTTTTGGACGCGATAGTGATGGGATTGCTCCTTTTGATGCTAATTTCAACTAGAATGAAGTAATAGGACTCATAATCACCTATATTTTAACAATTTGAGAGAACTAATCAAACAATTAGAAGGTCTCTCTAAATGAAGACTTGTGTGAGATGTACGGATCGTTTTGAATACACTAGTGATATAGGATTGCTCCTTTTGATGCTAATCAAACTAGAACGACGTCACAGGACTCATAATCACCTCTTTCTTTGACAATTTGAGAGAACCAATGAAACAATAATAAGGTCTCCCTAAATCAAGACTTGTGTGAGATGTACACATTGTTTTTAACGCGATAGTCATTGATTTGGTCATTTTGATGCTAATCAAATTATAACGAATTAAAAAGACTCCTAATCACCTCTTTCTTTGATAATTTTAGAGAACCAATGAAACAATAAGAAGGTCTCCCTAAATGAAGACTTGTGTGAGATGTACGCTTGGTTTTGGACGCGATAGTCATGGATTTCTCCTTTTGACGCTAATCAGACTATAACGAAGTAATACAACTCCTAATCACCTCTGTCTTAGTAAATTCGAAACAACCAGTGAAACAATATGAAGGTCTCCCTAAATAAAGACTTGTGTGAGATCTACGCATCGTTTTGGACGCGATAGTGATGTGATTTATCCTTTTGATGCTAATTTCAACTTGAACGAAGTAATAGGACTCATAATCACCTATATTTTGACAATTTGAGATAACTAATGAAACAATAAGAATGTCTCCCTAAATGAAGACTTGTGTGAGATGTACGCATGGTTTTGGACGCGATAGTCGTGGGTGTCTCCTTTTTAACGCTAATCAAACTAGAACAATGTAACACAGTCTCTTAATCACCTCTTTTTTTGTAAATTTGAAACAACCAAAGAAACAATATGAAGGTCTCCCTAAATGAAGATTTGTGTGAGATATATGCATCGTTTTGGACGCGATAGTGATGTGATTGCTCCTTTTGATGCTAATTTCAGCTAGAACGAAGTAATAGGACTCATAATCACCTATATTTTAACAATTTGAGAAAACTAATCAAACAATAAGTAGGTCTCCCTAAATGAAGACTTGTGTGAGATGTACGGATCGTTTTGAATGCACTAGTGATAGGATTGCTCCTTTTGATGCTAATAAAACTAAAACAAAGTCATAGGACTCATAATCACCTCTTTCTTTGACAATTTGAGAGAACCAACGAAACAATAAGAAGGCCTCCCTAAATCAAGACTTGTGTGAGATGTACGCATCGTTTTTAACGCGATAGTCATTGATTTGGTCAATTTGATGCTAATCAAATTAGAACGAATTAATAGGACTAATAATCACCACTTTCTTTGATAATTTTACAAAACCAATGAAACAATAAGAAGGTCTCCCTAAATGAAGATTTGTATGAGATGTACGTATGATTTTGAACGCGATAGTCATTGGTTTCTACTTTTGACGCTAATCAAACTAGAACGAAGTAAAAAACTCTTAATCACCTCTTTCTTTGTAAATTCGAAACAACCAATGAAACAATATGAAGGTCTCCCTAAATGAAGACTTGTGTGAGATCTACGCATCGTTTTGGACGCGATATTGATGATGGGATTGGTCCTGTTGATGCTAATTTCAACTAGAATGAAGTAATAGGACTCATAATCACCTATATTTTGACAATTTGAGAGAACTAATCAAAGAATAAGAAGGTCTCCCTAAATGAAGACTTGTGTGAGATGTACGGATCGTTTTGAAAGCACTAGTGATAGGATTGCCCCTTGTGATGCTAATAAAACTAGAACGAAGTCATAGGACTCATAATCACCTCTTTCTTTGACAATTTGAGAGAACCAATGAAACAATAAGAAGGTTTCCCTAAATCAAGACTTGTGTGAGATGTACGCATCATTTTTCACGCGATGGTCATTGATTTGGCCCTTTTGATGCTAATCAAATTAGAACGAATTAATAGGACTGCTAATCACCTCTTTCTTTGACAATTTTACAGAACCAATAAAACAATAAGAAGGTCTCCCTAAATGAAGATTTGTGTGAGATGTACGTATGATTTTGAACGCGATAGTCACGGGTTTCTACTTTTGACGCTAATCAAACTAGAACGAAGTAATACAACTCTTAATCACCTCTTTCTTTGTAAATTCGAAACAACCAATGAAACAATATGAAGGTCTCCCTAAATAAAGACTTGTGTGAGATCTACGCATCGTTTTGGACGCGATAGTGATGGGATTGCTCCTTTCGATGCTAATTTCAACTAGAATGAAGTAATAGGACTCATAATCATCTATATTTTAACTATTTGAGAGAACTAATCAAACAATAAGAAGGTCTCTCTAAATGAAGACTTGTGTGAGATGTACGGATCGTTTTGAATGCACTAGTGATAGGATTGCCCCTTTTGATGCTAATCAAGCTAAAACGAAGTTATAGGACTCATAATCACCTCTTTCTTTGACAATTTGAGAGAACCAATGAAACAATAAGAAGGTCTCCCTAAATCAAGACTTGTGTGAGATGTACGCATCGTTTTTAACGCGATAGTCATTGTTTTGGTCATTTTGATGCTAATCAAATTAGAACGAATTAATAGGACCTATAATCACCACTTTCATTGCCAATTTTACAGAACCAATGAAACAATAAGAAGGCCTCCCTAAATGAAGATTTGTGTGTGATTGCTCATTTTGATGCTAATTTCAACTAGAACGAAGTAATAGGACTCCTAATCACCTATATTTTGACAATTTGAGATAACTAATGAAACAATAAGAAGGTCTCCCTAAATGAAGACTTGTGTGAGATGTACGCATTGTTTTGGACGCGATAGTCGTCGGTGTCTCCTTTTTAACGCTAATCAAACTAGAACGAAGTAACACAGTCTCTTAATCACCTCTTTTTTTGTAAATTCGAAACAACCAATGAAACAAGATGAAGGTCTCCCTAAATGAAGACTTGTGTGAGATCTACGCATCGTTTTGGACGCGATAGTGATGGGATTGCTCCTTTTGATGCTAATTTCAACTAGAATGAAGTAATAGGACTCATAATCACCTATATTTTAACAATTTGAGAGAACTAATCAAACAATAAGAAGGTCTCTCTAAATGAAGACTTGTGTGAGATGTACGGATCGTTTTGAATGCACTAGTGATAGGATTGCTCCTTTTGATGCTAATCAAACTAAAACGAAGTCATAGGACTCATAATCACCTCTTTCTTTGACAATTTGAGAGAACCAATGAAACAATAAGAAGGTCTCCCTAAATCAAGATTTGTGTGAAATGTACGTATCGTTTTTAACGCGATAGTCATTGATTTGGTCCTTTTGATGCTAATCAAATTAGAACGAATTAATAGGACTGATAATCACCACTTTCTTTGACAATTTTACAAAACCAATGAAACAATAAGAGGTCTCCCTAAATGAAGATTTGTGTGAGATGTACGTATGATTTTGAACGCGATAGTCATGGGTTTCTACTTTTGACGCTAATCAAACTAGAACGAAGTAATAAAACTCTTAATCACCTCTTTCTTTGTAAATTCGAAACAACCAATGAAACAATATGAAGGTCTCCCTAAATGAAGAATTGTGTGAGATGTACGCATGGTTTTGGACATGAAGTTGATGATGGGATTGGTCCTGTTGATGCTATTCTCAACTAGAATGAAGTAATAGGACTTATAATCACCTATATTTTGACAATTTGAGAGAACTAATCAAACAATAAGAAGGTCTCCCTAAATGAAGACTTGTGGGAGATGTACGGATCATTTTGAATGCACTAGTGATAGGATTGCTCCTTTTGATGCTAATCAAACTAAAACAAATTCATAGGACTCATAATCACCTCTTTCTTTGACAATTTGAGAGAACCAATGAAACAATAAGAAGGTCTCCCTAAATCAAGACTTGTGTGAGATGTATGCATCGTTTTGGACGCGATATTGATGATGGGATTGGTCCTGTTGATGCTAATTTCAACTAGAATGAAGTAATAGGACTCATAATCACCTATATTTTAACAATTTGAGAGAACTAATCAAACAATAAGACGGTTTTCCTAAATGAAGACTTGTGTGAGATGTACGGATCGTTTTGAATGCACTAGTGATAGGATTGCTTCTTTTGATTCTAATCAAACTAGAACGAAGTCATAGGACTCATAATCAACTCTTTCTTTGATAATTTGAGAGAACCAATGAAACAATAAGAAGGTCTCCCTAAATCAAGACTTGTTGAGATGTACACATTGTTTTTAACGCGATAGTCATTGATTTGGTCATTTTGATGCTAATCAAATTAGAACGAATTAATAGGACTCCTAATCACCTTTTTCTTTGACAATTTTAGAGAACCAATGAAACAATAAGAAGGTCTCCCTAAATTAAGACTTGTGTGAGATGTACGCTTGGTTTTGGACGCGATAGTCATTGGTTTCTCCTTTTGACGCTAATCAGACTATAACGAAGTAATACAACTCTTAATCCCCTCTTTATTTGTAAATTCGAAACAACCAATGAAACAATATGAAGGTCTCCCTAAATGAAGACTTGTGTGAGATCTACGCATCGTTTTGAACGCGATGGTGATGGGATTGCTCCTTTTGATGCTAATTTCAACTAGAACGAAGTAATAGGACTCAAAATCACCTATATTTTAATAATTTGAGAGAACTAATCAAACAATAATAAGGTCTCTCTAAATGAAGACTTGTGTGAGATGTACGGATCGTTTTGAATGCACTAGTTATAGGATTGCTCCTTTTGATGCTAATCAAACTAAAACGAAGTCATAGGACTCATAATTACCTCTTTCTTTGACAATTTGACAGAACCAATGAAACAATAAGAAGGTCTCCCTAAATCAAGACTTGTGTGAGATGTACGCATCGTTTTCAACGCGATAGTCATTGATTTGGTCATTTTGATGCTAATCAAATTAGAACGAATTAATAGGACTGATAATCACCACTTTCTTTGACAATTTTACAGAACCAATGAAACAATAAGAAGGTCTCCCTAAATGAAGATTTGTGTGAGATGTACCTATAATTTTGAACGCGATAGTCATGGGTTTCTACTTTTGACGCTAATCAAACTAGAACGAAGTAATAAAACTCTTAATCACCTCTTTCTTTGTAAATTCGAAACAACCAATGAAACAACATGATGGTCTCCCTAAATGAAGACTTGTGTGAGATCTACACATCGTTTTGGACGCGATATTGATGATGGGATTGGTCCTGTTGATGCTAATTTCAACTAGAATGAAGTAATAGGACTCATAATCACCTATATTTTGACAATTTGAGAGAACTAATCAAAAAATAAGACGGATTCCCTAAATGAAGACTTGTGTGAGATGTACGGATCGTTTTGACTGCACTAGTGATAGGATTGCTTCTTTTGATTCTAATCAAACTAGAACGAAGTCATAGGACTCATAATCAACTCTTTCTTTGATAATTTGAGAGAACCAATGAAACAATAAGAAGGTCTCCCTAAATCAAGACTTGTGTGAGATGTACGCATCGTTTTTAACGCGATAGTCATTGATTTGGTCCTTTTGATGCTAATCAAATTAGAACGAATTAATAGGACTCCTAATCACCTCTTTCTTTGACAATTTTAGAGAACCAATGAAACAATAAGAAGGTCTCTCTAAATTAAGACTTGTGTGAGATGTACGCATAGTTTTGGACACGATTGTCATGGGTGTCTCCTTTTTAACGCTAATCAAACTAGAACGAAGTAACACAGTCTCTTAATCACCTCTTTTTTTGTAAATTCGAAATAACCAATGAAACAATATGAAGGTCTCCCTAAATGAAGACTTGTGTGAGATCTACGCATCGTTTTGGACGTGATTGTGATGGGATTGCTCCTTTTGATGCTAATTTCAACTAGAATGAAGTAATAGGACTCATAATCACCTATATGTTAACTATTTGAGAGAACTAATCAAACAATAAGAAGGTCTCTCTAAATGAAGACTTGTGTGAGATTTACGGATCGTTTTGAATGCACTAGTGATAGGATTGCTCCTTTTGATGCGAATCAAATTAGAACGAAGTCATAGGACTCATAATCACCTCTTTCTTTGACAATTTGAGAGAACCAATGAAACAATAAGAAGGTCTCCCTAAATCAAGACTTGTGTGAGATGTACACATTATTTTTAACGCGATAGTCATTGATTTGGTCATTTTGATGCTAATCAAATTATAACGAATTAATAGGACTTCTAATCACCTCTTTCTTTGACAATTTTAGAGAACCAATGAAACAATAAGAAGGTCTCCCTAAATGAAGACTTGTGTGAGATGTACGCTTGGTTTTGGACGCGATAGTCATGGATTTCTCCTTTTGACGCTAATCAGACTATAACGAAGTAATACAATTCCTAATCACCTCTGTCTTTGTAAATTCGAAACAACCAATGAAACAATATGAAGGTCTCCCTAAATAAAGACTTGTGTGAGATCTACGCATCGTTTTGAACGCGATGGTGATGTGATTGCTCCTTTTGATGCTAATTTCAACTAGAATGAAGTAATAGGACTCAAAATAACCTATATTTTGACAATTTGAGATAACTAATGAAACAATAAGAAGTTCTCCCTAAATGAAGACTTGTGTGAGATGTACGCATGGTTTTGGACGCGATAGTCGTGGGTTTCTCTTTTTTGACGTTAATCAAAATAGAACGAAGTAACACAGTCTCTTAATCACCTCTTTCTTTGTAAATTCGAAACAACCAATGAAACAATATGAAGGTCTCCCAAAATGAAGACTTGTGTGAGATCTACGCATCGTTTTGGACGCGATAGTGATGGGATTGCTCCTTTTGATGCTAATTTCAACTAGAATGAAGTAATAGGACTCATAATCACCTATATTTTAACTATTTGAGAGAACTAATCAAACAATAAGAAGGTCTCTCTAAATGAAGACTTGTGTGAGATGTACGGATCGTTTTGAATGCACTAGTGATATGATTGCTCCTTTTGATGCTAATCAAACTAAAACGAAGTCATAGGACTCATAATCTCCTCTTTCTTTGACAATTTGACAGAACCAATGAAACAATAAGAAGGTCTCCCTAAATCAAGACTTCTGTGAGATGTACGCATGGTTTTGGACGCGATAGTCATTGGTTTCTCTTTTTGACACTAATCAAACTAGAACGAAGTAATACAACTCTTAATCACCTCTTTATTTGACAATTTTAGAGAACCAATGAAACAATAAGAAGGTCTCCCTAAATTAAGACTTGTGTGAGATGTACGCATGGTTTTGGACGCGATAGTCATTGGTTTCTCCTTTTGATGCTAATCAAACTAGAACGAAGTAATAGAACTCTTAATCACCTCTTTCTTTGGAAATTCAAAACAACCAATGAAACAATATGAAGGCCTGCCTAAATGAAGACTTGTGTGAGATCTACGAATCGTTTTATACGCGATAGTGATGTGATTGCCCCTTTTGATGCTAATTTCAACTAGAACAAAGTAATAGGACTCATAATCACCTATATTTTGACAATTTGAGAGAACTAATAAAATAATAAGATGGTCTCACTAAATGAAGAATTGTGTGAGATGTACGCATAGTTTTGGACACGATAGTCATGGGTGTCTCCTTTTTAACGCTAATCAAACTAGAACGAAGTAACACAGTCTCTTAATCACCTCTTTTTTTGTAAATTCGAAACAACCAATAAAACAATATGAAGGTCTCCCTAAATGAAGACTTGTGTGAGATCTACGCATCGTTTTGGACGCGATAGTGATGGGATTGCTCCTTTTGATGCTAATTTCAACTAGAATGATGTAATAGGACTCATAATCACCTATATTTTAACTATTTGAGAGAACTAATCAAACAATAAGAAGGTCTCTCTAAATGAAGACTTGAGTGAGATGTACGGATCGTTTTGAATGCACTAGTGATATAGGATTGCTCCTTTTGATGCTAATCAAACTAGAACGAAGTCACAGGACTCATAATCACCTCTTTCTTTGACAATTTGGGAGAACCAATGAAAAAATAAGAAGGTCTCCCTAAATCAAGACTTGTGTGAGATGTACACATTGTTTTTAACGCGATAGTCATTGATTTGGTCATTTTGATGCTAATCAAATTATAACGAATTAATAGGACACCTAATCACCTCTTTCTTTGATAATTTTAGAGAACCAATGAAACAATAAGAAGGTCTCCCTAAATGAAGACTTGTGTGAGATGTACGCTTGGTTTTGGACGCGGTAGTCATGAATTTCTCCTTTTGACGCTAATCAGACTATAACGAAGTAATACAACTCCTAATCACCTCTGTCTTTGTAAATTCGAAACAACCACTGAAACAATATGAAGGTCTCCCTAAATAAAGACTTGTGTGAGATCTACGAATCATTTTGGACGCGACAGTGATGTGATTTCTCCTTTTGATGCTAATTTCAACTAGAACGAAGTAATAGGACTCATAATCACCTATATTTTGACAATTTGAGATAACTAATGAAACAATAAGGTCTCCCTAAATGAAGACTTGTGTGAGATGTACGCATGGTTTTCTAGAACGAAGTAACACAGTCTCTTAATCACCTCTTTCTTTGTAAATTCGAAACATCCAATGAAACAATATGAAGGTCTCCCTAAATGAAGACTTGTGTGAGATCTACGCATCGTTTTGGACGCGATAGTGATGGGATTGCTCCTTTTGATGCTAATTTCAACTAGAATGAAGTAATAGAACTCATAATCACCTATATTTTAACAATTTGAGAGAACTAATCAAACAATAAGAAGGTTTCCCTAAATGAAGACTTGTGTGAGATGTACGGATCGTTTTGAATGCACTGGTGATAGGATTACTTCTTTTGATTCTAATCAAACTAGAACGAAGTCATAGGACTCATAAGCAACTCTTTCTTTGATAATTTGAGAGAACCAATAAAACAATAAGAAGGTCTCCCTAAATCAAGACTTGTGTGTGATGAACGCATCGTTTTTAACGCGATAGTAATTGATTTGGTCCTTTTGATGCTAATCAAATTAGAACGAATTAATAGGACTCCTAATCACCTCTTTCTTTGACAATTTTAGAGAACCAATGAAACAATAAGAAGGTCTCCCTAAATGAAGACTTATGTGAGATGTACGCATGGTTTTGGACGCGATAGTCATTGGTTTCTCCTTTTGACGCTAATCAAACTAGAACGAAGTAATACAACTCTTAATCACCTCTTTATTTGTAAATTTGAAACAACCAATGAAACAATATGAAGGTCTCCCTAAATGAAGACTTGTGTGAGATCTACGCATCGTTTTGGACGCGATAGTGATGTGATTGCTCCTTTTGATGCTAATTTCAACTAGAACGAAGTAATAGGACTCATAATCACCTATATTTTGACAATTGGAGAAAACTAATAAAACAATAAGATGGTCTCCCTAAATGAAGAATTGTGTGAGATGTACGCATGGTTTTGGACACGATAGTCATGGGTGTCTCCTTTTTAACCCTAATCAAACTAGAACGAAGTAACACAGTCTCTTAATCACCTCTTTTTTTGTAAATTCGAAACAACCAATGAAACAATATGAAGGTCTCCCTAAATGAAAACTTGTGTGAGATCTGCGCAACGTTTTGGACGCGATAGTGATTGGATTGCTCCTTTTGATGCTAATTTCAACTAGAATGAAGTAATAGGACTCATAATCACCTATATTTTAACAATTTGAGAGAACTAATCAAACAATAAGAAGGTCTCTCTAAATGAAGACTTGTGTGAGATGTACGGATCGTTTTGAATGCACTAGTGATAGTATGGCTCCTTTCGATGTTAATCAAACTAAAACGAAGTCATAGGACTCATAATCACCTCTTTCATTGACAATTTGAGAGAACCAATGAAACAATACGAAGGTCTCCCTAAATCAAGAATTGTGTGAGATGTACGCATCGTTTTTAATGCGATAGTCATTGATTTGGTCCTTTTGATGCTAATCAAATTAGAACGAATTAATAGGACTGATAATCACCACTTTCTTTGACAATTTTACAGAAACAATGAAACAATAAGAAGGTCTTCCTAAATGAAGATTTGTGTGAGATGTACGTATGATTTTGAACGCGATAGTCATGGGTTTCTACTTTTGACGCTAATCAAACTAGCACGAAGTAATTTGAAAATTCGAAACAACCAATGAAACAATATGAAGGTCTCCCTAAATGAAGACTTGTGTGAGATCTACGCATCGTTTTGGACGCGATATTGATGATGGGATTGGTCCTGTTGATGCTAATTTCAACTAGAATGAAGTAATAGGACTTATAATCACCCATATTTTGATAATTTAAAAGAATTAATCAAACAATAAGAAGGTCTCCCTAAATGAAGACTTGTGTGAGATGTACGGATCGTTTTGAACGCACTACTGATAGGATTGCTCCTTTTGATGCTAATCAAACTAGAACGAAGTCATAGGACTCATAATCACCTCTTTCTTTGACAATTTGAGAGAACCAATGAAACAATAAGAAGGTCTCCCTAAATCAAGACTTGTGTGAGATGTACGCATCATTTTTCACGCGATGGTCATTGATTTGGCACTTTTAATGCTAGTCAAATTAGAACGAATTAATAGGACTCCTAATCACCTCTTTCTTTGACAATTTTAGAGAACCAATGAAACAATAAGAAGGTCTCCCTAAATGAAGACTTGTGTGAGATGTACGCATGGTTTTCGACGCGATAGTCATTGGTTTCTCCTTTTGACGCTAATCAAACTAGAACGAAGTAATACAACTCTTAATCACCTCTTTATTTGTAAATTCAAAACAACCAATGAAACAATATGAAGGTCTCCCTAAATGAAGACTTGTGTGAGATCTACGCATCGTTTTGGACGCGATAGTGATGTGATTTCTCCTTTTGATGCTAATTTCAACTAGAACGAAGTAATAGGACTCATAATCACCTATATTTTGACAATTGGAGAAAACTAATAAAACAATAAGGTGGTCTCCCTAAATGAAGAATTGTGTGAGATGTACGCATGGTTTTGGACATGATAGTCATGGGTGTCTCCTTTTTAACCCTAATCAAACTAGAACGAAGTAACACAGTCTCTTAATCACCTCTTTTTTTGTAAATTCGAAACAACCAATGAAACAATATGAAGGTCTCCCTAAATGAAGACTTATGTGAGATCTACGCAACGTTTTGGACGCGATAGTGAAGGGATTGCTCCTTTTGATGCTAATTTCAACTAGAATGAAGTAATAGGACTCATAATCACCTATATTTTAACAATTTGAGAGAACTAATCAAACAATAAGAAGGTCTCTCTTAATGAAGACTTGTGTGAGATGTACGGATCGTTTTGAATGCACTACTGATAGTATTGCTCCTTTCGATGTTAATCAAACTAAAACGAAGTCATAGGACTCATAATCACCTCTTTCATTGACAATTTGAGAGAACCAATGAAACAATACGAAGGTCTCCCTAAATCAAGACTTGTGTGAGATGTACGCATCGTTTTTAATGCGATAGTCATTGATTTGGCCCTTTTGATGCTAATCAAATTAGAACGAATTAATAGGACTGATAATCACCACTTTCTTTGACAATTTTATAGAACCAATGAAACAATAAGAAGGTCTTCCTAAATGAAGATTTGTGTGAGATGTACGTATGATTTTGAACGCGATAGTCATGGGTTTCTACTTTTGACGCTAATCAAACTAGAACGAAGTAATACATCTCTTAATCACCTCTTTCTTTGAAAATTCGAAACAACCAATGAAACAATATGAAGGTCTCCCTAAATGAAGACTTGTGTGAGATCTACGCATTGTTTTGGACACGATATTAATGATGGGATTGGTCCTGTTGATGCTAATTTCAACTAGAATGAAGTAAAAGGACTTATAATCACCTATATTTTGACAATTTGAAAGAATTAATCGAACAATAAGAAGGTCTCCCTAAATGAAGACTTGTGTGAGATGTACGGATCGTTTTGAATGCACTACTGATAGGATTGCTTCTTTTGATGCTAATCAAACTAGAACGAAGTCATAGGACTCATAATCACCTCTTTCTTTGACAATTTGAGAGAACCAATGAAACAATAAGAAGGTCTCCCTAAATCAAGACTTGTGTGAGATCTACGCATCGTGTTGGACGCGATATTGATGATGGGATTGGTCCTGTTGATGCTAATTTCAACTAGAATGAAGTAATAGGACTTATAATCACCCATATTTTGATAATTTAAAAGAATTAATCAAACAATAAGAAGGTCTCCCTAAATGAAGACTTGTGTGAGATGTACGGATCGTTTTGAATGCACTAGTGATAGGATTGCTTCTTTTGATTCTAATCAAACTAGAACGAAGTCATAGGACTCAAAATCAACTATTTCTTTGATAATGTGAGAGAACCAATGAAACAATAAGAAGGTCTCCCTAAATCAAGACTTGTGTGAGATGTACGCATCGTTTTCAACGCGATAGTTATTGATTTGGTCCTTTTGATGCTAATCAAATTAGAACGAATTAATAGGACTGATAATCACCACTTTCTTTGACAATTTTACAGAACCAATGAAACAATAAGAGGTCTCCCTAAATGAAGATTTGTGTGAGATGTACGTATGATTTTGAACGCGATATTCATGGGTTTCTACTTTTGACTCTAATCAAACTAGAACGAAGTAATACAACTCTTAATCACCTCTTTCTTTGTAAATTCGAAACAACCAATGAAACAATATGAAGGTCTCCCTAAATAAAGACTTGTGTGGGATCTACGCATCGTTTTGGACGCGATAGTGATGGGATTGCTCCTTTTGATGCTAATTTCAACTAGAATGAAGTAATAGGACTCATAATCACCTATATTTTTACAATTTGAGAGAACTAATCAAACAATAAGAAGGTCTCTCTAAATGAAGACTTGTGTGAGATGTACGGATCGTTTTGAATGCACTAGTGATAGGATTGCTCCTTTTGATGCTAATCAAATTAGAACGAATTAATAGGACTCCTAATCACCTCTTTCTTTGATAATTTTAGAGAACCAATGAAACAATAAGAAGGTCTCCCTAAATCAAGACTTGTGTGAGATGTACGCATCGTTTTCAACGCGATAGTCATTGATTTGGTCATTTTGATGCTAATCAAATTAGAACGAATTAATAGGACTGATAATCACCACTTTCTTTGACAATTTTACAGAACCAATGAAACAATAAGAAGGCCTCCCTAAATGAAGATTTGTATGAGATGTACGTATGATTTTGAACGCGATAGTCATTGATTTCTACTTTTGACGCTAATCAAACTAGAACGAAGTAAAAAACTCTTAATCACCTCTTTCTTTGTAAATTCGAAACAACCAATGAAACAATATGAAGGTCTCCCTAAATGAAGACTTGTGTGAGATCTACACATCGTTTTGGACGCGATAATGATGATGGGATTGGTCCTGTTGATGCTAATTTCAACTAGAATGAAGTAATAGGACTCATAATCACCTATATTTTGACAATTTGAGAGAACTAATCAAACAATAAGAAGGTCTCTCTAAATGAAGACTTATGTGAGATGTACGGATCGTTTTGAATGCACTAGTGATATAGGATTGCTCCTTTTGATGCTAATCAAACTAGAACGAAGTCACAGGACTCATAATCACCTCTTTCTTTGTTAATTTGAGAGAACCAATGAAACAATAAGAAGGTCTCCCTAAATCAAGACTTGTGTGAGATGTACACATTGTTTTTAACGCGATAGTCATTGATTTGGTCATTTTGATGCTAATCAAATTAAAACGAATTAATAGGACTCCCAATAACCTCTTTCTTTGATAATTTTAGAGAACCAATGAAACAATAAGAAGGTCTCCCTAAATGAAGACTTGTGTGAGATGTACGCTTGGTTTTGGACGCGATAGTCATGGATTTCTCCTTTTGACGCTAATAAGACTATAACGAAGTAATACAACTCCTAATCACCTCTGTCTTTGTAAATTCGAAACAACCAATTAAACAATATGAAGGTCTCCCTAAATAAAGACTTGTGTGAGATCTACGCATCGTTTTGGATGCGACAGTGATGTGATTGCTCCTTTTGATGCTAATTTCAACTAGAACGAAGTAATAGGACTCATAATCAACTCTTTCTTTGATAATTTGACAGAACCAATGAAACAATAAGAAGGTCTCCCTAAATCAAGACTTGTGTGAGATGTACGCAACGTTTTTAACGCGATAGTCATTGATTTGGTCCTTTTGATGCTAATCAAATTAGAACGAATTAATAGGACTGATAATCACCACTTTCTTTGATAATTTTACAGAACCAATGAAACAATAAGAAGGTCTCCCAAAATGAAGATTTGTGTGAGATGTACGTATGATTTTGAACGCGATAGTCATGGGTTTCTACTTTTGACGCAAATCAAACTAGAACGAAGTAATACAACTCTTAATCACCTCTTTCTTTGTAAATTCGAAACAACCAATGAAACAATATGAAGGTCTCCCTAAATAAAGACTTGTGTGAGATCAACGCATCATTTTGGACGCGATAGTGATGGGATTGCTCCTTTTGATGCTAATTTCAACTAGAATGAAGTAATTGGACTCATAATCACCTCTTTCTTTGGAAATTCAAAACAACCAATGAAACAATATGAAGGTCTCCCTAAATGAAGACTTGTGTGAGATCTACTGTGACGCCCCCAGAATAGGTCCATTCAACCCAACCCATTCTGAGTCGCCAAATACATGGTACAGAATTCAAATACAAACTTTATATCATACGGTCGTGCAAAATACGACCACACAACGGTGAGTCTCAGTACAAATATGTAGAAAATATTAAGATTCAAACTAAGTCCTCATTACAATTATGATCACACTATTTATCAGAAATAGTGAGGACTACTACTGCTCTAACTCGGACCATCACTCCATTCCCCGACTAGTACCCGCAATATTCTCATTTCCTGAAGAGAACAATGGAAGAAAAGGGTGAGCTCAACTAGCCCAATAAAGAATATTATGACTAAGATAATGAAAAATAAATTATCGTTAGTCTTCAACAGTTCAGATAAAATATTATGGACAACAAGTTTTAGATCAATATTCGCAGCGGAAATAACAAATCATTAGAAGAGTTAAGCAGAGAATGAAGTCTACTATCTTCTATGATTTAAAGTCCATCATCAATATTTTATCCCTGTAACATCAATCAATATATATCTCGAATCAAATATTCATCTTTGCACTACAGGCTAAAGATATTCATTTATATCACCAGTGATCATGTTCATCTCAACTCCTGTCCATCTTTGCACTACGGGCCAAAGATATTCATCAGGTAATCATCTTTGCACTACAGGCCAAAGATATTCATCAAATAATCATTCATCTTTGCACTACAGGCCAAAGATATTCATTTGTATCATCATTTAAGACTGAGGATGATGAAAAATAATATAAAAACGAATCCAGTGAGATAAAGGACAAAAATTAGGAATTCGTAATTTAATTTATCCAAGTTCATGAATACTCCGTAATAATCAATTGTGGAGCAAAATTCAAGAATGAAATTCAAAACTTGGATTCAATCAAAGATAAAAAAAAAATATTTTTTTTTTCCGTGAATAGTAACTCATGAATAGTAACCCGTGAATAGTAACTTGTCATAAAAAAAATAAAAATTTCATAACAAGTTCAGACCAATATTCCAGTGAAATAATATTTCGTACGAGTATGAATGAATATACGAAACTGTAATTGGATTTTCACCCGTCATGCGGTAATCCGCGTAGACAGATCATTTCCACAATTTAATAGAAATGAATACGAAGGGTGATTCACCACGCATGCGGTAATCCGCGTAGACAGGTTACTCCCACAGATTATTAAGGAATTGAATGAATACAAAAGGTTTTCACCAGGCATGCGGTAATCCGCGTAGACAGGTTACTCCCACAGATCAATAAAGAATGAATACAAAGGGTTATTCACCATGCATGCGGTAATCCGCGTAGACAGGTTACTCCCACAGATCAATAAAGAATAGAGTAACAACCCTTACGAGTATTGAAAGAAAATAGCATTCTTTATGAATATAAAAGAAATAATACCCCTTACCTCAGTAGAAGATTGGATACTGGAGTAGTGTAGTAGCAGAATACTCTTCTTCTTTTTCTCTCTATAATTTTTCTCACTATAATAACTTTGTTCTTCAAGAATGGTGAGAAATGAATGAAATTAGCTTGCTATTTATAGGCTAGAAAAAGGTTGGACAATTACACTTTAGTACCTCCATCTTTGCCTAAATTTTTAATTTAGTCCCTCAAGTTTATAAATCTTGCACCTCCACCCCTGCAACTACCCACCAACTATTTATTATCCACCAATAAGTGGGTCCCACATGTTAACCACCCATTAATTGCTCATTTATCTGATTAATTCTCCGTTAGGTCAATTTAACATCCGAAAATCAACTATTATCGAAATAAATGTCGATTTCTACTAACATTAATATTTCCAACACAATGAAAATATTTTTATCAACCATTCATCAATTATTATATAAATTAATATTACAGAATCACAATAATGACAACCAGGTCGTTCCCAGGAAAGAGGGGGCCTTCCGATAAAGATTTTTTTCTTACTGGCGCGCAATTAACTAACCCCTTTCCTAGACAGAACTTTCTAGACATTGCCAATAATGCTATCTAATAATATCATTTAAATAATATGACTGACCATTATTGATTTAATAATATAAAATATTGTGCAGATGATACTGTGACAATAATTGAATCAATAATATGATATACTGTGCAACAACTACTGTAGCAATTATTAAATACTGAGTGACTTCTTACATAAGCATCAATAATCAAAGATATTGTGCAATACCGTGTGCTACTTTGCAACAATGCGTATTACTGTATTTTTATCACCGGGTATTTTAACAGTTTAACGGTAAAAGTTTTGCCGTGAAAATGTTATTTCTGTCGCTTTCTATATCCGACAATTATTCTGTTGTGGGGTCCACCAATGGCTGCGCCGTCGTACGAATATTCTCCGACAAAAGAATATTCCCCGACACAACGAATATATTATGACCACTTGCTTACTTTGTAAAATTTGCACATTCCATCCATAACTTACCACATTTATCAAATCAACACCTTACTATATCAAAATAATATATAGAGGAAATTAAATTTTTATTTATAAAAGTTGGGGTCTTACAACCTCCCCTCCTTATGAAATTTCGTCCTCGAAATTGACGTACGTACCTGGTATGTCGAAAAGGTGAGGATACCTTGCTTTCATTTCCGATTCTAACTCCCAGGTCATTTCCTCGATATCATGGTTCCTCCACAAAACTTTAACTTGAGGTATAATCTTCGAGCGTAGGACATGTTCCTTCTTATCCAAGATCTTGACAGGTACCTCCTCGTACGTTAAATCTTCGGCTATCTCGTCTGGTTCTAACTCAATAATGTGATTTAGGTCTTTCACATATTTACGTAACATAGATATGTGAAAAACGTTATGAACACGAGACATGCTTGGAGGTAAAGCGAGTCTATAGGCCACCTTTCCTACTCGGTCAAGGATCTCATATGGACCAATGAATCGTGGATTGAGCTTTCCTCTCTTTTCGAATCTCGTAACTCCTTTCCATGGAGCAACACGTAACAATACATGATCTCCGACATTAAATTCTACGTCTCTTCGATGAAGATCCGCATAACTCTTTTGTCGATCTTGTGCCGTTTGTATACGTTGTCGGATTATTTGAATCTTTTCCGTAGTCATACGTACTAACTCCGGTCCTAACAATGTTGCTTCACCCACCTCGTCCCAACATACTGGAGAACGACACTTCCGTCCATACAACGCCTTGAATGGAGCCATGCCTATACTTGCCTGATAACTGTTGTTGTAGGAGAATTCCACCAATGGTAAGTACTTGTCCCAACTCCCTTTGAAATCTAGAACACAGAGTCTCAATAGATCTTCAAGAGTTTGAATAGTCCTTTTCGATTGCCCGTCAGTTTGAGGATGATATGCAGAACTGAATCGTAGATCGGTGCCCATAGCTTTCTGCAAACTGACCCAAAATCGTGAAGTAAATCTTGGGTCACGATCCGAAATTATGGATACTGGCATGCCATGCAATCTCATAATCTCATTTATGTACATATGAGCAAGACGTTCCAGTGAATAAGTTTCTCGTATAGGCAAGAAATGAGCAGACTTAGTTAATCTATCGACAATAACCCAAATTGCATCTATGCCTTGAGAAATCTTGGGAAGACCCGTAACGAAATCCATGGTAATGTGTTCCCACTTCCATTTCGGAATCTCCAGTGGTTGCAATGGACCCTTCGGTACTTGATGCTCCGCCTTTACACGTTGACAAGTTAAACATCTAGAGATGAACTCCGCGATCTCTCTCTTCATATTGCTCCACCAAAATGTATGTCGAAGATCACGATACATTTTAGTACTCCCAGGATGGATCGCAAACGGTGTGTTGTGTGCCTCCATCATGATTCTATACTTCAAGTCAGAATCGTTAGGAACACAAAGTCTGGAGTTGACTCGAAGTATTCCCTCTTCATCGATTCTTGCTTCTGGAATTGCACCTTCTTGCGCCTTCTTCTTCATCTTCATCAACTCCGGATCTGTAGATTGAGCAGCTTTAACTTTATCAATTAAAGCTGGTTCTACGCGTAAACTTGACATCATCATGTGGGTCCCCGGAGTCTTGAACTCTATCTCCATCCTTTGTAAGTCACACAAAATGGGCCTTTGTGTTGACAGCATCGCACTCATTCCCGCATATGATCTTCTACTTAACGCGTCTGCTACCACGTTTGCTTTTCCAGGATGATATTGGATGGTATGGTCGTAATCTTTCAACAACTCAAGCCAACATCGTTGCCGCATGTTAAGTTCCTTCTGGGTAAAGAAATATTTGAGGCTCTTATGATCTGTATAGATCTCCACTTTCTCCCCATACAGGTAGTGTCTCCATATCTTCAACGCAAAAACGACTGCTGCCAACTCTAGATCATGAGTAGGATAATTCCTCTCATATTCTTTGAGTTGTCGTGAGGCATAGGCTATGACTTTCCCATGTTGCATGAGAACACATCCTAACCCTTTGCCCGAAGCATCGCTGTAAATGACAAATCCATCCGAACCAGATGGTATTGTCAGAACAGGTGCCGAAATGAGTCTCCTCTTGAGCTCTTGAAAGCTCTTCTCGCATTCCTCGTTCCATACGAATTTTGTATCTTTCCGAGTCAGCTGAGTTAATGGAGTAGCGATTCGAGAAAATTCTTCCACGAATCTCCGATAATAACCAGCTAAGCCCAGAAAGCTACGTACTTCGGTCACCGATTTAGGTTGTTCCCAACTTTGTATTGCTTCAATCTTCGCCGGGTCAACAGATACCCCATGTTTTGATACCACGTGCCCAAGGAATGCTACTTCCTCAAGCCAGAACTCGCATTTCTTCAATTTGGCATAAAGCTTGTTATCACGAAGCCTTTGAAGTACCATCTTCAAGTGGTGGTTATGATCTTCACGGCTTTTAGAATAGATGAGGATGTCATCAATAAAGACAACCACAAACTGATCTAAATATTCTTTGAATACACGGTTCATCATATCCATGAAAGCAGCAGGAGCATTAGTCAATCCAAAAGACATGACTAAGAACTCATAATGCCCGTACCGTGTTCTGAAAGCAGTCTTTGGAATATCCTCAGTTTTAATCTTCAACTGATGATATCCAGAACGAAGATCGATCTTTGAAAAAAATTGCGCTCCTTGCAACTGGTCGAACAGGTCATCAATACGAGGTAACGGATACCTATTCTTAATGGTGACATGGTTCAACTCCCGATAGTCAATACAAAGTCGCATACTCCCGTCTTTCTTCTTTACGAATAAAACAGGAGCACCCCAAGGAGACGTACTAGGACGAATAAAACCGATATCTAACAACTCTTGTAATTGGACCTTTAACTCCTGAAGTTCAATAGGAGCCATTCGATATGGGGTTTTAGAAATGGGCTTTGTACCGGGCTCAAGGTCAATAAAGAATTCAACTTCACGTTCTGGGGGTAGACCGGGAAGTTCTTCGGGAAATACATCAGGAAACTCATTAACAACGAAAATATCATTCAAATCTGATGTATTCTGATTTAGATCAGTGACATGAGCTAAGAAAGCTTGACATCCGTTTTTCAATAAACGAATAGCCTTGGGATTTGAAATGATATTGACTGATTTTAGTGGTTTGGTGGTTTGGATTCGCACAACAGGTTGATTAGGAATATGAAAACTAACAACCTTACGAAAACAATCAATTTTGGCATGGTAAGTGGTTAACCAGTCAATTCCTAAAATCACGTCAAATGCAAGTATTTTCAAAGATATAAGATCAACAGGTAAGGTAAGGGTACCAATCTGAATCAAGCAAGATTTGTAAACTGTAGATGTAACAAAGGTTTCTCCTAACGGAGTTTCAACAGATAAGTCAAAGTCTAATTTATCAGAAGTCAAGTTCAAACGTTGAGCACAAGCAGGTGAAATAAAGGAATGGGTAGCACCGGTATCTAACAAGGTATAAACTTCGCAAGAGTTTATGATTAGCTTACCCGTAATAACCTCTTTCGGGTTCCTTGCTTGCTGGGCAGTCACGACAAAAGCTCTTCCAGGAACTACCGACTTTGACTTGTCCGGAACAGCCTTAGGGATCACTACCCCTGCTGGACTTGGTTTCGCCACAGGACACACTCGAGCTATATGTCCTTCCTTTCCACAGTTATAACACACCTTAGATTGTTGTGTGCAGTTAGGACTGATGTGTCCCTCTTGCCCGCATTTATAGCATACGACTGGCGGTCGTTCTCCGCCCCTAGAAACAGTTGGTGCTGCTGTTGACGTCTTCACGTTCTCATTGTTGTACCTTCTTTTCTTGAAATCTCCCCCCGACTCACTTCTTCTATTATCATGGCCACGATTACCACCGGAGTGGTTACCGCTTCTGTCATGATGCTTTCCTCCCTGCTGGTTGTCATTGTTTCGATGACTGCTGCCACCGGTACGACCTTGGTTGTTGTCCTTTGGTTGAACGTAATCACTATCTCGTTCTAATAACTGGGCCCTGTTCACTACATCCGAATATAAAGAAAATTTGTGAGAAATGAGGTATTGACGAATCTCGGGTTTCAAACCTCTCAGAAACATCCGCGTCATACGTTCCTCATTCTCCACCAAATGAGGTGCAAACCGGGATAACTCCGCGAACTTAGCCTCGTACTGGGACACCGTCATGTTGTTCTGTTCTAGTCTGATAAACTCTACCTCTTTCATGTGACGAATACTTTCTGGAAAGTACTTGTCATTGAACAGTTTCTGAAACGTCTCCCAAGACATCTTGAGTACGGCAGGCTGGGTACGCTTCACAGATTCCCACCAGTAATCTGCCTCTCCACGAAACATAAACGTGGCGAATGAAACCTTCTGTTCCTCTGTGCATCCCAAGACATCAAATATCTTGGTAATCTGCTTAACCCACGTCTCTGCCTTGATTGGATCTGGCTTTCCCTGAAACTCTGGTGGTCCCAACTCTTTAAACTGCCTGGCAGTGACAAGCCGCGAGTTATTATTTCCACCTGTATTATGAACACGAGTCTCCCTCGTCTGGTTTTGCATGAACTGCAAAAAACTTCTGAACATCCCGTCATTTATCATTTCTTCGGTAGGGTTGTTTACAGGAGAATTGTTGCCTTCCTGTTGTACGTTCTCTTGGTTGGTGATTAAAGGTGTCTCCACAGTCTCATTCACTTCGTTGTTAACATTCTCAGCTGCCATTCTCAAATACTGCCATAAAACAAGGGTTAATTAAACAAATAACATATAACATATTAACCCTATGCTCCGACTGACCAATTAAATACCACATAAGCTTAGGTAGGACACACTAGCGAAGGATTTACTCGTCTCTCCCCTCCTAGTTCTATTCCCCGATCTCCGCCAGAGATCATATCCCTAAGCTCTGATACCAACTGTGACGCCCCCAGAATAGGTCCATTCAACCCAACCCATTCTGAGTCGCCAAATACATGGTACAGAATTCAAATACAAACTTTATATCATACGGTCGTGCAAAATACGACCACACAACGGTGAGTCTCAGTACAAATATGTAGAAAATATTAAGATTCAAACTAAGTCCTCATTACAATTATGATCACACTATTTATCAGAAATAGTGAGGACTACTACTGCTCTAACTCGGACCATCACTCCATTCCCCGACTAGTACCCGCAATATTCTCATTTCCTGAAGAGAACAATGGAAGAAAAGGGTGAGCTCAACTAGCCCAATAAAGAATATTATGACTAAGATAATGAAAAATAAATTATCGTTAGTCTTCAACAGTTCAGATAAAATATTATGGACAACAAGTTTTAGATCAATATTCGCAGCGGAAATAACAAATCATTAGAAGAGTTAAGCAGAGAATGAAGTCTACTATCTTCTATGATTTAAAGTCCATCATCAATATTTTATCCCTGTAACATCAATCAATATATATCTCGAATAAAATATTCATCTTTGCACTACAGGCTAAAGATATTCATTTATATCACCAGTGATCATGTTCATCTCAACTCCTGTCCATCTTTGCACTACGGGCCAAAGATATTCATCAGGTAATCATCTTTGCACTACAGGCCAAAGATATTCATCAAATAATCATTCATCTTTGCACTACAGGCCAAAGATATTCATTTGTATCATCATTTAAGACTGAGGATGATGAAAAATAATATAAAAACGAATCCAGTGAGATAAAGGACAAAAATTAGGAATTCGTAATTTAATTTATCCAAGTTCATGAATACTCCGTAATAATCAATTGTGGAGCAAAATTCAAGAATGAAATTCAAAACTTGGATTCAATCAAAGATAAAAAAAAAAATATTTTTTTTTTCCGTGAATAGTAACTCATGAATAGTAACCCGTGAATAGTAACTTGTCATAAAAAAAATAAAAATTTCATAACAAGTTCAGACCAATATTCCAGTGAAATAATATTTCGTACGAGTATGAATGAATATACGAAACTGTAATTGGATTTTCACCCGTCATGCGGTAATCCGCGTAGACAGATCATTTCCACAATTTAATAGAAATGAATACGAAGTGTGATTCACCACGCATGCGGTAATCCGCGTAGACAGGTTACTCCCACAGATTATTAAGGAATTGAATGAATACAAAAGGTTTTCACCAGGCATGCGGTAATCCGCGTAGACAGGTTACTCCCACAGATCAATAAAGAATGAATACAAAGGGTTATTCACCATGCATGCGGTAATCCGCGTAGACAGGTTACTCCCACAGATCAATAAAGAATAGAGTAACAACCCTTACGAGTATTGAAAGAAAATAGCATTCTTTATGAATATAAAAGAAATAATACCCCTTACCTCAGTAGACGATTGGATACTGGAGTAGTGTAGTAGCAGAATACTCTTCTTCTTTTTCTCTCTATAATTTTTCTCACTATAATAACTTTGTTCTTCAAGAATGGTGAGAAATGAATGAAATTAGCTTGCTATTTATAGGCTAGAAAAAGGTTGGACAATTACACTTTAGTACCTCCATCTTTGCCTAAATTTTTAATTTAGTCCCTCAAGTTTATAAATCTTGCACCTCCACCCCTGCAACTACCCACCAACTATTTATTATCCACCAATAAGTGGGTCCCACATGTTAACCACCCATTAATTGCTCATTTATCTGATTAATTCTCCGTTAGGTCAATTTAACATCCGAAAATCAACTATTATCGAAATAAATGTCGATTTCTACTAACATTAATATTTCCAACACAATGAAAATATTTTTATCAACCATTCATCAATTATTATATAAATTAATATTACAGAATCACAATAATGACAACCAGGTCGTTCCCAGGAAAGAGGGGGCCTTCCGATAAAGATTTTTTTCTTACTGGCGCGCAATTAACTAACCCCTTTCCTAGACAGAACTTTCTAGACATTGCCAATAATGCTATCTAATAATATCATTTAAATAATATGACTGACCATTATTGATTTAATAATATAAAATATTGTGCAGATGATACTGTGACAATAATTGAATCAATAATATGATATACTGTGCAACAACTACTGTAGCAATTATTAAATACTGAGTGACTTCTTACATAAGCATCAATAATCAAAGATATTGTGCAATACCGTGTGCTACTTTGCAACAATGCGTATTACTGTATTTTTATCACCGGGTATTTTAACAGTTTAACGGTAAAAGTTTTGCCGTGAAAATGTTATTTCTGTCGCTTTCTATATCCGACAATTATTCTGTTGTGGGGTCCACCAATGGCTGCGCCGTCGTACGAATATTCTCCGACAAAAGAATATTCCCCGACACAACGAATATATTATGACCACTTGCTTACTTTGTAAAATTTGCACATTCCATCCATAACTTACCACATTTATCAAATCAACACCTTACTATATCAAAATAATATATAGAGGAAATTAAATTTTTATTTATAAAAGTTGGGGTCTTACATCTACGCATCGTTTTGTACGCGATAGTGATGTGATTGCTCCTTTTGATGCTAATTTCAACTAGAATGAAGTAATAGGACTCATAATCACCCATATTTTATCTATTTGAGAGAACTAATCAAACAATAAGAAGGTCTCTCTAAATGAAGACTTGTGTGAGATGTACGGATCGTTTTGAATGCACTAGTGATAGGATTGCTCCTTTTGATGCTAATCAAACTAAAACGAAGTCATAGGACTCATAATCACCTCTTTCTTTGACAATTTGAGAGAACCAATGAAACAATACGAAGGTCTCCCTAAATCAAGACTTGTGTGAGATGTACGCATCGTTTTCAACGCGATAGTCATTGATTTGGTCATTTTGATGCTAATCAAATTAGAACGAATTAATAGGACTGATAATCACCACTTTCTTTGACAATTTTATGGAACCAATGAAACAATAAGAAGGTCTCCCTAAATGAAGATTTGTGTGAGATGTACGTATGATTTTGAACGCGATAGTCATGGGTTTCTACTTTTGACGCTAATCAAACTAGAACGAAGTAATAAAACTCTTAATCACCTCTTTCTTTGTAAATTCGAAACAACCAATGAATCAATATGATGGTCTCCTTAAATGAAGACTTGTGTGAGATCTACACATCGTTTTGGACGCGATATTGATGATGGGATTGGTCCTGTTGATGCTAATTTCAACTAGAATGAAGTAATAGGACTCATAATCACCTATATTTTGACAATTTGAGAGAACTAATCAAAAAATAAGAAGGTCTCCCTAAATGAAGACTTGTGTGAGATGTACGGATTGTTTTGAATGCACTAGTGATAGGATTGCTCCTTTTGATGCTAATCAAACTAGAACGAAGTCATAGGACTCATAATCACCTCTTTCTTTGACAATTTGAGAGAACCAATGAAACAATAAGAACGTCTCCCTAAATCAAGACTTGTGTGAGATGTACGCATCATTTTTCACGCGATGGTCATTGATTTGGCACTTTTAATGCTAGTCAAATTAGAACGAATTAATAGGACTCCTAATCACCTCTTTCTTTGACAATTTTAGAGAACCAATGAAACAATAAGAAGGTCTCCCTAAATGAAGACTTGTGTGAGATGTACGCTTGGTTTTGGACGCGATAGTCAAGGATTTCTCCTTTTGACGCTAATCAAACTATAACAAAGTAATACAACTCCTAATCACCTCTTTCTTTGTAAATTCGAAACAACCAATGAAACAATAAGAAGGTCTCCCTAAATGAAGACTTGTGTGAGATGTACGCTTGGTTTTGGACGCGATAGTCTTGGATTTCTCCTTTTGACGCTAATCAAACTATAACGAAGTAATACAACTCCTAATCACCTCTTTTTTTGTAAATTCGAAACATCCAATGAAACAAAATGAAGGTCTCCCTAAATGAAGACTTGTGTGAGATGTACGCATCGTTTTGGACGCGATAGTGATGTGATTGCTCCTTTTGATGCTAATTTCAACTAGAATGAAGTAATAGGACTCATAATCACCTATATTTTGACAATTTGAGATAACTAATGAAACAATAAGCAGGTCTCCCTAAATGAAGACTTGTGTGAGATGTACGAATGGTTTTGGACGCGATAGTCGTGGGTTTCTCTTTTTTGACGTTAATCAAACTAGAACGAAGTAACGCAGTCTCTTAATCACCTCTTTCTTTGTAAATTCGAAACAACCAATGAAACAATATGAAGGTCTCCCTAAATGAAGACTTGTGTGAGATCTACGCATCGTTTTGGACGCGATAGTGATGGGATTGCTCCTTTTGATGCTAATTTCAACTAGAATGAAGTAATAGGACTCATAATCACCTATATTTTAACAATTTGAGAGAACTAATCAAACAATAAGAAGGTCTCTCTAAATGAAGACTTGTGTGAGATGTACGGATCGTTTTGAATGCAGTAGTGATAGTATTGCTCCTTTCGATGTTAATCAAACTAAAACGAAGTCATAGGACTCATAATCACCTCTTTCATTGACAATTTGAGAGAACCAATGAAACAATACGAAGGTCTCCCTAAATCAAGATTTGTGTGAGATGTACGCATCGTTTTTAATGCGATAGTCATTGATTTGGTCCTTTTGATGCTAATCAAATTAGAACGAATTAATAGGACTGATAATCACCACTTTCTTTGACAATTTTACAGAACCAATGAAACAATAAGAAGGTCTTCCTAAATGAAGATTTGTGTGAGATGTACGTATGATTTTGAATGCGATAGTCATGGGTTTCTACTTTTGACGCTAATCAAACTAGAACGAAGTAATACAACTCTTAATCACCTCTTTCTTTGAAAATTCGAAACAACCAATGAAACAATATGAAGGTCTCCCTAAATGAAGACTTGTGTGAGATCTACGCATCGTTTTGGACGCGATATTGATGATGGGATTGGTCCTGTTGATGCTAATTTCAACTAGAATGAAGTAATAGGACTTATAATCTCCTATATTTTGACAATTTAAAAGAATTAATCAAACAATAAGAAGGTCTTCCTAAATGAAGACTTGTGTGAGATGTACAGATCGTTTTGAATGCACTAGTGATAGGATTGCTCCTTTTGGTGCTAATAAACTAGAACAAAGTCATAGGACTCATAATCACCTCTTTCTTTGACAATTTGAGAGAACCAATGAAACAATAAGAAGGTCTTCCTAAATCAAGACTTGTGTGAGATCTACGCATTGTTTTGGACGCGACAGTGATGTGATTGCTCCTTTTGATGCTAATTTCAACTAGAACGAAGTAATAGGACTCATAATCACCTATATTTTGACAATTTGAGATAACTAATGAAACAATAAGGTCTCCCTAAATGAAGACTTGTGTGAGATGTACGCATGGTTTTGGACGCGATAGTCGTGGATTTCTCTTTTTTGACGTTAATCAAACTAGAACGAAGTAACACAGTCTCTTAATCACCTCTTTCTTTGTAAATTCGAAACAACCAATGAAACAATATGAAGGTCTCCCAAAATGAAGACTTGTGTGAGATCTACGCATCGTTTTGGACGCGATAGTGATGGGATTGCTCCTTTTGATGCTAATTTCAACTAGAATGAAGTAATAGGACTCATAATCACCTATATTTTAACAATTTGAGAGAGCTAATCAAACAATAAGACGGTTTCCATAAATGAATACTTGTGTGAATGTATGGATCGTTTTGAATGCACTAGTGATAGGATTGCTCCTTTTGATGCTAATCGAACTAGAACGAAGTCATAGGACTCATAATCACATCTTTCTTTGACAATTTGAGCGAACCAATGAAACAATAAGAAGGTCTCCCTAAATGAAGACTTGTGTGAGATCTACGCATCGTTTTGTACGCGATAGTGATGTGATTGCTCCTTTTGATGCTAATTTCAACTAGAACGAATTAATAGGACTCATAATCACCTATATTTTGACAATTTGATAGAACTAATAAAACAATAAGATGGTCTCCCTAAATGAAGAATTGTGTGAGATGTACGCATAGTTTTGGACACGATAGTCATGGGTGTCTCCTTTTTAACGCTAATCAAACTAGAACGAAGTAACACAGTCTCTTAATCACCTCTTTTTTTGTAAATTCGAAATAACCAATGAAACAATATGAAGGTCTCCCTAAATGAAGACTTGTGTGAGATATACGCATCGTTTTGGACGTGATAGTGATGGGATTGCTCCTTTTGATGCTAATTTCAACTAGAATAAAGTAATAGGACTCATAATCACCCATATTTTATCTATTTGAGAGAACTAATCAAACAATAAGAAGGTCTCTCTAAATGAAGACTTGTGTGAGATGTACGGATCGTTTTGAATGCACTAGTGATAGGATTGCTCCTTTTGATGCTAATCAAACTAAAACGAAGTCATAGGACTCATAATCACCTCTTTCTTTGACAATTTGAGAGAACCAATGAAACAATAAGAAGGTCTCCCTAAATCAAGACTTGTGTGTGATGTACGCATCGTTTTCAACGCGATAATCATTGATTTGGTCATTTTGATGCTAATCAAATTAGAACGAATTAATAGGACTGATAATCACCACTTTCTTTGACAATTTTACAGAACCAATGAAACAATAAGAAGGTCTCCCTAAATGAAGATTTGTGTGAGATGTACGTATGATTTTGAACGCGATAGTCATGGGTTTCTACTTTTGACGCTAATCAAACTAAAACGAAGTAATAAAACTCTTAATCACCTCTTTCTTTGTAAATTCGAAACATCCAATGAATCAATATGATGGTCTCCCTAAATGAAGACTTGTGTGAGATCTACACATCGTTTTGGACGCGATATTGATGATGGGATTGGTCCTGTTGATGCTAATTTCAACTAGAATGAAGTAATAGGACTCATAATCACCTATATTTTGACAATTTGAGAGAACTAATCAAAAAATAAGAAGGTCTCCCTAAATGAAGACTTGTGTGAGATGTACGGATTGTTTTGAATGCACTAGTGATAGGATTGCTCCTTTTGATGCTAATCAAACTAGAACGAAGTCATAGGACTCATAATCACCTCTTTCTTTGACAATTTGAGAGAACCAATGAAACAATAAGAAGGTCTCCCTAATAAGAAGACTTGTACGCATCATTTTTCACGCGATGGTTATTGATTTGGCACTTTTAATGCTAGTCAAATTAGAACGAATTAATAGGACTCCTAATCACCTCTTTCTTTGACAATTTTAGAGAACCAATGAAACAATAAGAAGGTCTCCCTAAATGAAGACTTGTGTGAGATGTACGCTTGGTTTTGGACGCGATAGTCAAGGATTTCTCCTTTTGACGCTAATCAAACTATAACAAAGTAATACAACTCCTAATCACCTCTTTCTTTGTAAATTCGAAACAACCAATGAAACAATAAGAAGGTCTCCCTAAATGAAGACTTGTGTGAGATGTACGCTTGGTTTTGGACGCGATAGTCTTGGATTTCTCCTTTTGACGCTAATCAAACTATAACGAAGTAATACAACTCCTAATCACCTCTTTTTTTGTAAATTCGAAACATCCAATGAAACAAAATGAAGGTCTCCCTAAATGAAGACTTGTGTGAGATGTACGCATCGTTTTGGACGCGATAGTGATGTGATTGCTCCTTTTGATGCTAATTTCAACTAGAATGAAGTAATAGGACTCATAATCACCTATATTTTGACAATTTGAGATAACTAATGAAACAATAAGAAGGTCTCCCTAAATGAAGACTTGTGTGAGATGTACGCATGGTTTTGGAAGCGATAGTCGTGGGTTTCTCTTTTTTGACGTTAATCAAACTAGAACGAAGTAACGCAGTCTCTTAATCACCTCTTTCTTTGTAAATTCGAAACAACCAATGAAACAATATGAAGGTCTCCCTAAATGAAGACTTGTGTGAGATCTACGCATCGTTTTGGACGCGATAGTGATGGGATTGCTCCTTTTGATGCTAATTTCAACTAGAATGAAGTAATAGGACTCATAATCACCTATATTTTAACAATTTGAGAGAACTAATCAAACAATAAGAAGGTCTCTCTAAATGAAGACTTGTGTGAGATGTACGGATCGTTTTGAATGCAGTAGTGATAGTATTGCTCCTTTCGATGTTAATCAAACTAAAACGAAGTCATAGGACTCATAATCATCTCTTTCATTGACAATTTGAGAGAACCAATGAAACAATACGAAGGTCTCCCTAAATTAAGACTTGTGTGAGATGTACGCATCGTTTTTAATGCGATAGTCATTGATTTGGTCCTTTTGATGCTAATCAAATTAGAACGAATTAATAGGACTGATAATCACCACTTTCTTTGACAATTTTACAGAACCAATGAAACAATAAGAAGGTCTTCCTAAATGAAGATTTGTGTGAGATGTACGTATGATTTTGAACGCGATAGTCATGGGTTTCTACTTTTGACGCTAATCAAACTAGAACGAAGTAATACAACTCTTAATCACCTCTTTCTTTGAAAATTCGAAACAACCAATGAAACAATATGAAGGTCTCCCTAAATGAAGACTTGTGTGAGATCTACGCATCGTTTTGGACGCGATATTGATGATGGGATTGGTCCTGTTGATGCTAATTTCAACTAGAATGAAGTAATAGGACTTATAATCTCCTATATTTTGACAATTTAAAAGAATTAATCAAACAATAAGAAGGTCTTCCTAAATGAAGACTTGTGTGAGATGTACAGATCGTTTTGAATGCACTAGTGATAGGATTGCTCCTTTTGGTGCTAATAAACTAGAACGAAGTCATAGGACTCATAATCACCTCTTTCTTTGACAATTTGAGAGAACCAATGAAACAATAAGAAGGTCTTCCTAAATCAAGACTTGTGTGAGATCTACGCATTGTTTTGGACGCGACAGTGATGTGATTGCTCCTTTTGATGCTAATTTCAACTAGAACGAAGTAATAGGACTCATAATCACCTATATTTTGACAATTTGAGATAACTAATGAAACAATAAGGTCTCCCTAAATGAAGACTTGTGTGAGATGTACGCATGGTTTTGGACGCGATAGTCGTGGATTTCTCTTTTTTGACGTTAATCAAACTAGAACGAAGTAACACAGTCTCTTAATCACCTCTTTCTTTGTAAATTCGAAACAACCAATGAAACAATTTGAAGGTCTCCCAAAATGAAGACTTGTGTGAGATCTACGCATCGTTTTGGACGCGATAGTGATGGGATTGCTCCTTTTGATGCTAATTTCAACTAGAATGAAGTAATAGGACTCATAATCACCTATATTTTAACAATTTGAGAGAGCTAATCAAACCATAAGACGGTTTCCATAAATGAATACTTGTGTGAAATGTACGGATCGTTTTGAATGCACTAGTGATAGGATTGCTTCTTTTGATTCTAATCAAACTAGAACAAAGTCATAGGACTCATAATCAACTCTTTCTTTGATAATTTGAGAGAACCAATGAAACAATAAGAAGGTCTCCCTAAATCGAGACTTGTGTGAGATGTACGCATCGTTTTTAACGCGATAGTCATTGATTTGGTCCTTTTGATGCTAATCAAATTAGAACGAATTAATAGGACTGATAATCACCACTTTTTTTGACAATTTTACAGAACCAATGAAACAATAAGAAGGTCTCCCTAAATGAAGATTTGTGTGAGATGTACGTATGATTTTGGACGCGATAGTCATGGGTTTCTACTTTTGACGCTAATCAAACTAGAACGAAGTAATACAACTCTTAATCACCTCTTTCTTTGAAAATTCGAAACAACCAATGAAACAATACGAAGGTCTCCCTAAATGAAGACTTGTGTGAGATCTACGCATCGTTTTGGACGCGATATTGATGATGGGATTGGTCCTGTTGATGCTAATTTCAACTAGAATGAAGTAATAGGACTTATAATCTCCTATATTTTGACAATTTAAAAGAATTAATCAAACAATAAGAAGGACTTCCTAAATGAAAACTTGTGTGAGATGTACGGATCGTTTTGAATGCACTAGTGATAGGATTGCTCCTTTTGATGCTAATAAACTAGAACGAAGTCATAGGACTCATAATCACCTCTTTCTTTGACAATTTGAGAGAACCAATGAAACAATAAGAAGGTCTCCCTAAATCAAGACTTGTGTGAGATCTACGCATCGTTTTGGACGCGACAGTGATGTGATTGCTCCTTTTGATGCTAATTTCAACTAGAACGAAGTAATAGGACTCATAATCACCTATATTTTGACAATTTGAGATAACTAATGAAACAATAAGGTCTCCCTAAATGAAGACTTGTGTGAGATGTACGCATGGTTTTGGAAGCGATAGTCGTGGGTTTCTCTTTTTTGACGTTAATCAAACTAGAACGAAGTAACACAGTCTCTTAATCACGTCTTTCTTTGTAAATTCGAAACAACCAATGAAACAATATGAAGGTCTCCCAAAATGAAGACTTGTGTGAGATCTACGCATCGTTTTGGACGCGATAGTGTTGGGATTGCTCCTTTTGATGCTAAATTCAACTAGAATGAAGTAATAGGACTCATAATCACCTATATTTTAACAATTTGAGAGAACTAATCAAACAATAAGACGGTTTCCCTAAATGAAGACTTGTGTGAGATGTAAGGATCGTTTTGAATGCACTAGTGATAGGATTGCTTCTTTTGATTCTAATCAAACTAGAACGAAGTCATAGGACTCATAATCAACTCTTTTTTTGATAATTTGACAGAACCAATGAAACAATAAGAAGGTCTCCCTAAATCAAGACTTGTGTGAGATGTACGCATCGTTTTTAACGCGATAGTCATTGATTTGGTCCTTTTGATGCTAATCAAATTAGAACGAATTAATAGGACTCCTAATCACCTTTTTCTTTGACAATTTTAGAGAAGCAATTAAACAATAAGAAGGTCACCCTAAATGAAGACTTGTGTGAGATGTACGTATGATTTTGAACGCGATAGTCATGGGTTTCTACTTGTGACGCTAATCAAACTAGAACGAAATAATACAACTCTTAATCACCTCTTTCTTTGTAAATTCAAAACAACCAATGAAACAATATGAAGGTCTCCCTAAATAAAGACTTGTGTGAGATCTACGCATCATTTTGGACGCGATAGTGATGGGATTGCTTCTTTTGATGCTAATTTCAACTAGAATGAAGTAATTGGACTCATAATCATCTCTTTCTTTGGAAATTCAAAACAACCAATGAAACAATATGAAGGTCTCCCAAAATGAAGACTTGTGTGAGATCTACGCATCGTTTTGTGCGCGATAGTGATGTGATTGCTCCTTTTGATGCTAATTTCAACTAGAACGAATTAATAGGACTCATAATCACCTATATTTTGACAATTTGATAGAACTAATAAAACAATAAGATGGTCTCCCTAAATGAAGAATTGTGTGAGATGTACGCATAGTTTTGGACACGATAGTCATGGGTGTCTCCTTTTTAACGCTAATCAAACTAGAACGAAGTAACACAGTCTCTTAATCACCTCTTTTTTTGTAAATTCAAAACAACCAATGAAACAATATGAAGGTCTCCCTAAATGAAGACTTGTGTGAGATCTACGCATCGTTTTGGACGTGATATTGATGGGATTGCTCCTTTTGATGCTAATTTCAACTAGAATGAAGTAATAGGACTCATAATCACCTATATTTTAACTATTTGGGAGATCTAATCAAACAATAAGAAGGTCTCTCTAAATGAAGACTTGTGTGAGATGTACGGATCGTTTTGAATGCACTAGTGATAGGATTGCTCCTTTTGATACTAATCAAACTAAAACAAAGTCATAGGACTCATAATCACCTCTTTCTTTGACAATTTGAGAGAACCAATGAAACAATAAGAAGGTCTCCCTAAATCAAGACTTGTGTGAGATGTACGCATCGTTTTCAACGCGATAGTCATTGATTTGGTCATTTTGATGCTAATCAAATTAGAACGAATTAATAGGACTAATAATCACCACTTTCTTTGACAATTTTACAGAACCAATGAAACAATAAGAAGGTCTCCCTAAATGAAGATTTGTGTGAGATGTACGTATGATTTTGAACGCGATAGTCATGGGTTTCTACTTTTGACGCTAATCAAACTAGAACGAAGTAATAAAACTCTTAATCACCTCTTTCTTTGTAAATTCGAAACAACCAATGAAACAATATGATGGTCTCCCTAAATGAAGACTTGTGTGAGATCTACACATCGTTTTGGACGCGATATTGATGATGGAATTGGTCCTGTTGATGCTAATTTCAACTAGAATGAAGTAATAGGACTCATAATCACCTATATTTTGACAATTTGAGAGAACTAATCAAAAAATAAGAAGGTCTCCCTAAATGAAGACTTGTGTGAGATGTACGGATCGTTTAGAATGCACTAGTGATAGGATTGCTCCTTTTGATGCTAAACAAACTAGAACGAAGTCATAGGACTCATAATCACCTCTTTCTTTGACAATTTGAGAGAACCAATGAAACAATAAGAAGGTCTCCCTAAATCAAGACTTGTGTGAGATGTACGCATCAATTTCACGCGATGGTCATTGATTTGGCCCTTTTAATGCTAGTCAAATTAGAACGAATTAATAGGACTCCTAATCACCTCTTTCTTTGACAATTTTAGAGAACCAATGAAACAATAAGAAGGTCTCCCTAAATGAAAACTTGTGTGAGATGTACGCTTGGTTTTGGACGCGATAGTCAAGGATTTCTCCTTTTGACGCTAATCAAACTATAACAAAGTAATACAACTCCTAATCACCTCTTTCTTTGTAAATTCGAAACAACCAATGAAACAATAAGAATGTCTCCCTAAATGAAGACTTGTGTGAGATGTACGGATCGTTTTGAATGCACTAGTGATAGTATTGCTCCTTTTTATGTTAATCAAACTAAAACGAAGTCATAGGACTCATAATCACCTATTTCTTTGACAATTTGAGAGAACCAATGAAACAATAAGAAGGTCTCCCTAAATCAAGACTTGTGTGAGATCTACGCATCGTTTTGGACGCGACAGTGATGTGATTGCTCCTTTTGATGCTAATTTCAACTAGAACGAAGTAATAGGACTCGTAATCACCTATATTTTGACAATTTGAGATAACTAATGAAACAATAAGGTCTTCCTTAATGAAGACTTGTGTGAGATGTACGCATGGTTTTGGACGCGATAGTCGTGGGTTTCTCTTTTTTAACGTTAATCAAACTAGAACAAAGTAACACAGTCTCTTAATCACCTCTTTCTTTGTAAATTCGAAACAACCAATGAAACAATATGAAGGTCTCCCAAAATGAAGAATTGTGTGAGATCTACGCATCGTTTTGGACGCGATAGTGATGGGATTGCTCCTTTTGATGCTAATTTCAACTAGAATGAAGTAATAGGACTCATAATCACCTATATTTTAACAAGTTGAGAGAACTAATCAAACAATAAGACGGTTTCCCTAAATGAAGACTTGAGTGAGATGTACGGATCGTTTTGAATGCACTAGTGATAGGATTGCTTCTTTTGATTCTAATCAAATTAGAACGAAGTCATGTGACTCATAATCAACTCTTTCTTTGATAATTTGAGAGAACCAATGAAACAATAAGAAGGTCTCCCTAAATCAAGACTTGTGTGCGATGTACGCATCGTTTTTAACGCTATAGTCATTGATTTGCTCCTTTTAATGCTAATCAAATTAGAACGAATTAATAGGACTAATAATCACCACTTTCTTTGACAATTTTACAGAACCAACGAAACAATAAGAAGGTCTTCCTAAATGAAGATTTGTGTGAGATGTACGTATGATTTTGAACGCGATAGTCATGGGTTTTAACTTTTGACGCTAATAAAACTAGAACGAAGTAATACAACTCTTAATCACCTCTTTCTTTGTAAATTCGAAACAACCAATGAAACAATATGAAGGTCTCCCTAAATAAAGACTTGTGTGAGATCTACGCATCGTTTTGGACGCGATAGTGATGGGATTGCTCCTTTTGATGCTACTTTCAACTAGAATGAAGTAATAGGACTAATAATCACCTCTTTCTTTGGAAATTCAAAACAACCAATGAAACAATATGAAGGTCTCCCTAAATGAAGACTTGTGTGAGATCTACGCATCGTTTTGTACGCGATAGTGATGTGATTGCTCCTTTTGATGCTAATTTCAACTAGAACGAATTAATAGGACTCATAATCACCTATATTTTGACAATTTGATACAACTAATAAAACAATAAGATGGTCTCCCTAAATGAAGAATTGTGTGAGATGTACGCATAGTTTTGGACACGATAGTCATGGGTGTCTCCTTTTTAACGCTAATCAAACTAGAACGAATAACACAGTCTCTTAATCACCTCTTTTTTTGTAAATTCGAAACAACCAATGAAACAATATGAAGGTCTCCCTAAATGAAGACTTGTGTGAGATCTACGCATCGTTTTGGACGTGATAGTGATGGGATTGCTCCTTTTGATGCTAATTTCAACTAGAATGAAGTAATAGGACTCATAATCACCTATATTTTAACAATTTGGGAGAACTAATCAAACAATAAGATGGTCTCTCTAAATGAAGACTTGTGTGAGATGTACGGATCGTTTTGAATGCACTAGTGATAGGATTGCTCCTTTTGATGCTAATCAAACTAAAACGAAGTCATAGGACTCATAATCACCTCTTTCTTTGACAATTTGACAGAACCAATGAAACAATAAGAAGGTCTCCCTAAATCAAGACTTGAGTGAGATGTACGCATCATTTTTCAGGCGATGGTCATTGATTTGGCCCTTTTGATGCTAGTCAAATTAGAACGAATAAATAGAACTCCTAATCACCTCTTTCTTTGACAATTTTAGAGAACCAATGAAACAATAAGAAGGTCTCCCTAAATGAAGACTTGTGTGAGATGTACGCTTGGTTTTGGACGCGATAGTCAAGGATTTCTCTTTTGTGACGCTAATCAAACTATAACAAAGTATTACAACTCCTAATCACCTCCTTCTTTGTAAATTCGAAACAACCAATGAAACAATAAGAAGGTCTCCCTAAATGAAGACTTGTGTGAGATGTACGCTTGATTTTGGACGCGATAGTCTCGGATTTCTCCTTTTGACGCTAATCAAACTATAACAAAGTAATACAACTCCTAATCACCTCTTTCTTTGTAAATTCGAAACAACCAATGAAACAATATGAAGGTCTCCCTAAATAAAGACTTGTGTGAGATGTACGCATCGTTTTGGACGCGATAGTGATGTGATTGCTCCTTTTGATGCTAATTTTAACTAGAATGAAGTAATAGGACTCATAATCACCTATATTTTAACAATTTGGGATAACTAATGAAACAATAAGAAGGTCTCCCTAAATGAAGACTTGTGTGAGATGTACGCATGGTTTTGGACGCGATAGTCGTGGGTTTCTCTTTTTTGACGTTAATCAAACTAGAACGAAGTAACGCAGTCTCTTAATCACCTCTTTCTTTGTAAATTCGAAACAACCAATGAAACAATATGAAGGTCTCCCTAAATGAAGACTTGTGTGAGATCTACGCATCGTTTTGTACGCGATAGTGATGGGATTGCTCCTTTTGATGCTAATTTCAACTAGAATGAGGTAATAGGACTCATAATCACCTATATTTTTAATAATTTGAGAGAACTAATCAAACAATAAGAAGGTCTCTCTAAATGAAGACTTGTGTGAGATGTACGGATCGTTTTGAATGCACTAGTGATATAGGATTGCTCCTTTTGATGCTAATCAAACTAGAACGAAGTCATAGGACTCATAATCACCTCTTTCTTTGACAATTTGAGAGATCCAATGAAACAATAACAAGGTCTCCCTAAATCAAGACTTGTGTGAGATGTACACATTGTTTTTAACGCGATAGTCATTGATTTGGTCATTTTGATGCAAATCAAATTATAACGAATTAATAGGACTCCTAATCACCTCTTTCTTTGAAAATTTTAGAGAACCAATGAAACTATAAGAAGGTCTCCCTAAATGAAGACTTGTGTGAGATGTACGCTTGGTTTTGGACGCGATAGTCATGGATTTCTCCTTTTGACGCTAATAAAATTATAACGAAGTAATAGAACTCCTAATCACCTCTGTCTTTGTAAATTCGAAACAACCAATGAAACAATATTAAGGTCACCCTAAATAAAGACTTGTGTGAGATCTACGCATCGTTTTGGACGCAATAGTGATGTGATTGCTCCTTTTGATGCTAATTTCAACTAGAACGAAGTAATAGAACTCATAATCACCTATATTTTGAAATTTTGAGATAACTAATGAAGCAATAAGAAGGTCTCCCTAAATCAAGACTCGTGTGAGATGTACGCATGGTTTTGGATGCGATCGTCGTGGGTTTCTCTTTTTTGACGTTAATCAAACTAGAACGAAGTAACACAGTCTGTTAATCACCTCTTTCTTTGTAAATTCGAAACAACCAATGAAACAATAAGAAGGTCTCCCTAAATGAAGACTTGTGTGAGATGTACGCTTGATTTTGGACGCGATAGTCTCGGATTTCTCCTTTTGACGCTAATCAAACTATAACAAAGTAATACAACTCCTAATCACCTCTTTCTTTGTAAATTCGAAACAACCAATGAAACAATATGAAGGTCTCCCTAAATGAAGACTTGTGTGAGATCTACGCATCGTTTTGGGCGCGATAGTGATGGGATTGCTCCTTTTGATGCTAATTTCAACTAGAATGAAGTAAGAGGACTCATAATCACCTATATTTTAACAAGTTGAGAGAACTAATCAAAGAATAAGACGGTTTCCCTAAATGAAGACTTGAGTGAGATGTACGGATCGTTTTGAATGCACTAGTGATAGGATTGCTTCTTTTGATTCTAATCAAATTAGAACGAAGTCATGTGACTCATAATCAACTCTTTCTTTGATAATTTGAGAGAACCAATGAAACAATAAGAAGGTCTCCCTAAATCAAGACTTGTGTGAGATGTACGCATCGTTTTTAACGCTATAGTCATTGATTTGCTCCTTTTAATGCTAATCAAATTAGAACGAATTAATAGGACTAATAATCACCACTTTCTTTGACAATTTTACAGAACCAACGAAACAATAAGAAGGTCTTCCTAAATGAAGATTTGTGTGAGATGTACGTATGATTTTGAACGCGATAGTCATGGGTTTTAACTTTTGACGCTAATAAAACTAGAACGAAGTAATACAACTCTTAATCACCTCTTTCTTTGTAAATTCGAAACAACCAATGAAACAATATGAAGGTCTCCCTAAATAAAGACTTGTGTGAGATCTACGCATCGTTTTGGACGCGATAGTGATGGGATTGCTCCTTTTGATGCTACTTTCAACTAGAATGAAGTAATAGGACTAATAATCACCTCTTTCTTTGGAAATTCAAAACAACCAATGAAACAATATGAAGGTCTCCCTAAATGAAGACTTGTGTGAGATCTACGCATCGTTTTGTACGCGATAGTGATGTGATTGCTCCTTTTGATGCTAATTTCAACTAGAACGAATTAATAGGACTCATAATCACCTATATTTTGACAATTTGATACAACTAATAAAACAATAAGATGGTCTCCCTAAATGAAGAATTGTGTGAGATGTACGCATAGTTTTGGACACGATAGTCATGGGTGTCTCCTTTTTAACGCTAATCAAACTAGAACGAATAACACAGTCTCTTAATCACCTCTTTTTTTGTAAATTCGAAACAACCAATGAAACAATATGAAGGTCTCCCTAAATGAAGACTTGTGTGAGATCTACGCATCGTTTTGGACGTGATAGTGATGGGATTGCTCCTTTTGATGCTAATTTCAACTAGAATGAAGTAATAGGACTCATAATCACCTATATTTTAACAATTTGGGAGAACTAATCAAACAATAAGAAGGTCTCTCTAAATGAAGACTTGTGTGAGATGTACGGATCGTTTTGAATGCACTAGTGATAGGATTGCTCCTTTTGATGCTAATCAAACTAAAACGAAGTCATAGGACTCATAATCACCTCTTTCTTTGACAATTTGACAGAACCAATGAAACAATAAGAAGGTCTCCCTAAATCAAGACTTGAGTGAGATGTACGCATCATTTTTCAGGCGATGGTCATTGATTTGGCCCTTTTGATGCTAGTCAAATTAGAACGAATAAATAGAACTCCTAATCACCTCTTTCTTTGACAATTTTAGAGAACCAATGAAACAATAAGAAGGTCTCCCTAAATGAAGACTTGTGTGAGATGTACGCTTGGTTTTGGACGCGATAGTCAAGGATTTCTCTTTTGTGACGCTAATCAAACTATAACAAAGTATTACAACTCCTAATCACCTCCTTCTTTGTAAATTCGAAACAACCAATGAAACAATAAGAAGGTCTCCCTAAATGAAGACTTGTGTGAGATGTACGCTTGATTTTGGACGCGATAGTCTCGGATTTCTCCTTTTGACGCTAATCAAACTATAACAAAGTAATACAACTCCTAATCACCTCTTTCTTTGTAAATTCGAAACAACCAATGAAACAATATGAAGGTCTCCCTAAATAAAGACTTGTGTGAGATGTACGCATCGTTTTGGACGCGATAGTGATGTGATTGCTCCTTTTGATGCTAATTTTAACTAGAATGAAGTAATAGGACTCATAATCACCTATATTTTAACAATTTGGGATAACTAATGAAACAATAAGAAGGTCTCCCTAAATGAAGACTTGTGTGAGATGTACGCATGGTTTTGGACGCGATAGTCGTGGGTTTCTCTTTTTTGACGTTAATCAAACTAGAACGAAGTAACGCAGTCTCTTAATCACCTCTTTCTTTGTAAATTCGAAACAACCAATGAAACAATATGAAGGTCTCCCTAAATGAAGACTTGTGTGAGATCTACGCATCGTTTTGTACGCGATAGTGATGGGATTGCTCCTTTTGATGCTAATTTCAACTAGAATGAGGTAATAGGACTCATAATCACCTATATTTTTAATAATTTGAGAGAACTAATCAAACAATAAGAAGGTCTCTCTAAATGAAGACTTGTGTGAGATGTACGGATCGTTTTGAATGCACTAGTGATATAGGATTGCTCCTTTTGATGCTAATCAAACTAGAACGAAGTCATAGGACTCATAATCACCTCTTTCTTTGACAATTTGAGAGATCCAATGAAACAATAACAAGGTCTCCCTAAATCAAGACTTGTGTGAGATGTACACATTGTTTTTAACGCGATAGTCATTGATTTGGTCATTTTGATGCAAATCAAATTATAACGAATTAATAGGACTCCTAATCACCTCTTTCTTTGAAAATTTTAGAGAACCAATGAAACTATAAGAAGGTCTCCCTAAATGAAGACTTGTGTGAGATGTACGCTTGGTTTTGGACGCGATAGTCATGGATTTCTCCTTTTGACGCTAATAAAATTATAACGAAGTAATAGAACTCCTAATCACCTCTGTCTTTGTAAATTCGAAACAACCAATGAAACAATATTAAGGTCACCCTAAATAAAGACTTGTGTGAGATCTACGCATCGTTTTGGACGCAATAGTGATGTGATTGCTCCTTTTGATGCTAATTTCAACTAGAACGAAGTAATAGAACTCATAATCACCTATATTTTGAAATTTTGAGATAACTAATGAAGCAATAAGAAGGTCTCCCTAAATCAAGACTCGTGTGAGATGTACGCATGGTTTTGGATGCGATCGTCGTGGGTTTCTCTTTTTTGACGTTAATCAAACTAGAACGAAGTAACACAGTCTGTTAATCACCTCTTTCTTTGTAAATTCGAAACAACCAATGAAACAATAAGAAGGTCTCCCTAAATGAAGACTTGTGTGAGATGTACGCTTGATTTTGGACGCGATAGTCTCGGATTTCTCCTTTTGACGCTAATCAAACTATAACAAAGTAATACAACTCCTAATCACCTCTTTCTTTGTAAATTCGAAACAACCAATGAAACAATATGAAGGTCTCCCTAAATGAAGACTTGTGTGAGATCTACGCATCGTTTTGGACGCGATAGTGATGGGATTGCTCCTTTTGATGCTAATTTCAACTAGAATGAAGTAAGAGGACTCATAATCACCTATATTTTAACAAGTTGAGAGAACTAATCAAAGAATAAGACGGTTTCCCTAAATGAAGACTTGAGTGAGATGTACGGATCGTTTTGAATGCACTAGTGATAGGATTGCTTCTTTTGATTCTAATCAAATTAGAACGAAGTCATGTGACTCATAATCAACTCTTTCTTTGATAATTTGAGAGAACCAATGAAACAATAAGAAGGTCTCCCTAAATCAAGACTTGTGTGAGATGTACGCATCGTTTTTAACGCTATAGTCATTGATTTGCTCCTTTTAATGCTAATCAAATTAGAACGAATTAATAGGACTAATAATCACCACTTTCTTTGACAATTTTACAGAACCAACGAAACAATAAGAAGGTCTTCCTAAATGAAGATTTGTGTGAGATGTACGTATGATTTTGAACGCGATAGTCATGGGTTTTAACTTTTGACGCTAATAAAACTAGAACGAAGTAATACAACTCTTAATCACCTCTTTCTTTGTAAATTCGAAACAACCAATGAAACAATATGAAGGTCTCCCTAAATAAAGACTTGTGTGAGATCTACGCATCGTTTTGGACGCGATAGTGATGGGATTGCTCCTTTTGATGCTACTTTCAACTAGAATGAAGTAATAGGACTAATAATCACCTCTTTCTTTGGAAATTCAAAACAACCAATGAAACAATATGAAGGTCTCCCTAAATGAAGACTTGTGTGAGATCTACGCATCGTTTTGTACGCGATAGTGATGTGATTGCTCCTTTTGATGCTAATTTCAACTAGAACGAATTAATAGGACTCATAATCACCTATATTTTGACAATTTGATACAACTAATAAAACAATAAGATGGTCTCCCTAAATGAAGAATTGTGTGAGATGTACGCATAGTTTTGGACACGATAGTCATGGGTGTCTCCTTTTTAACGCTAATCAAACTAGAACGAATAACACAGTCTCTTAATCACCTCTTTTTTTGTAAATTCGAAACAACCAATGAAACAATATGAAGGTCTCCCTAAATGAAGACTTGTGTGAGATCTACGCATCGTTTTGGACGTGATAGTGATGGGATTGCTCCTTTTGATGCTAATTTCAACTAGAATGAAGTAATAGGACTCATAATCACCTATATTTTAACAATTTGGGAGAACTAATCAAACAATAAGAAGGTCTCTCTAAATGAAGACTTGTGTGAGATGTACGGATCGTTTTGAATGCACTAGTGATAGGATTGCTCCTTTTGATGCTAATCAAACTAAAACGAAGTCATAGGACTCATAATCACCTCTTTCTTTGACAATTTGACAGAACCAATGAAACAATAAGAAGGTCTCCCTAAATCAAGACTTGAGTGAGATGTACGCATCATTTTTCAGGCGATGGTCATTGATTTGGCCCTTTTGATGCTAGTCAAATTAGAACGAATAAATAGAACTCCTAATCACCTCTTTCTTTGACAATTTTAGAGAACCAATGAAACAATAAGAAGGTCTCCCTAAATGAAGACTTGTGTGAGATGTACGCTTGGTTTTGGACGCGATAGTCAAGGATTTCTCTTTTGTGACGCTAATCAAACTATAACAAAGTATTACAACTCCTAATCACCTCCTTCTTTGTAAATTCGAAACAACCAATGAAACAATAAGAAGGTCTCCCTAAATGAAGACTTGTGTGAGATGTACGCTTGATTTTGGACGCGATAGTCTCGGATTTCTCCTTTTGACGCTAATCAAACTATAACAAAGTAATACAACTCCTAATCACCTCTTTCTTTGTAAATTCGAAACAACCAATGAAACAATATGAAGGTCTCCCTAAATAAAGACTTGTGTGAGATGTACGCATCGTTTTGGACGCGATAGTGATGTGATTGCTCCTTTTGATGCTAATTTTAACTAGAATGAAGTAATAGGACTCATAATCACCTATATTTTAACAATTTGGGATAACTAATGAAACAATAAGAAGGTCTCCCTAAATGAAGACTTGTGTGAGATGTACGCATGGTTTTGGACGCGATAGTCGTGGGTTTCTCTTTTTTGACGTTAATCAAACTAGAACGAAGTAACGCAGTCTCTTAATCACCTCTTTCTTTGTAAATTCGAAACAACCAATGAAACAATATGAAGGTCTCCCTAAATGAAGACTTGTGTGAGATCTACGCATCGTTTTGTACGCGATAGTGATGGGATTGCTCCTTTTGATGCTAATTTCAACTAGAATGAGGTAATAGGACTCATAATCACCTATATTTTTAATAATTTGAGAGAACTAATCAAACAATAAGAAGGTCTCTCTAAATGAAGACTTGTGTGAGATGTACGGATCGTTTTGAATGCACTAGTGATATAGGATTGCTCCTTTTGATGCTAATCAAACTAGAACGAAGTCATAGGACTCATAATCACCTCTTTCTTTGACAATTTGAGAGATCCAATGAAACAATAACAAGGTCTCCCTAAATCAAGACTTGTGTGAGATGTACACATTGTTTTTAACGCGATAGTCATTGATTTGGTCATTTTGATGCAAATCAAATTATAACGAATTAATAGGACTCCTAATCACCTCTTTCTTTGAAAATTTTAGAGAACCAATGAAACTATAAGAAGGTCTCCCTAAATGAAGACTTGTGTGAGATGTACGCTTGGTTTTGGACGCGATAGTCATGGATTTCTCCTTTTGACGCTAATAAAATTATAACGAAGTAATAGAACTCCTAATCACCTCTGTCTTTGTAAATTCGAAACAACCAATGAAACAATATTAAGGTCACCCTAAATAAAGACTTGTGTGAGATCTACGCATCGTTTTGGACGCAATAGTGATGTGATTGCTCCTTTTGATGCTAATTTCAACTAGAACGAAGTAATAGGACTCATAATCACCTATATTTTGAAAATTTGAGATAACTAATGAAGCAATAAGAAGGTCTCCCTAAATCAAGACTCGTGTGAGATGTACGCATGGTTTTGGATGCGATCGTCGTGGGTTTCTCTTTTTTGACGTTAATCAAACTAGAACGAAGTAACACAGTCTGTTAATCACCTCTTTCTTTGTAAATTCGAAACAACCAATGAAACAATATGAAGGTCTCCCAAAATGAAGACTTGTGTCAGATCTACGCATCGTTTTGGACGCGATAGTGATGGAATTGCTCCTTTTGATGCTAATTTCAACTAGAATGAAGTAATAGGACTCATAATCACCTATATTTTAACTATTTGAGAGAACTAATCAAACAATAAGAAGGTCTCTCTAAATGAAGACTTGTGTGAGATGTACGGATCGTTTTGAATGCACTAGTGATAGGATTGCTCATTTTGATGCTAATCAAACTAAAACGAAGTCATAGGACTCATAATCACCTCTTTCTTTGACAATTGGAGAGAACCAATGAAACAATAAGAAGGTCTCCCTAAATCAAGACTTGTGTGAGATGTACGCATCGTTTTTAACGCGATAGTCATTGATTTGGTCCTTTTGATGCTAATCAAATTAGAACGAATTAATAGGACTGATAATCACCACTTTCTTTGACAATTTTACAGAACCAATGAAACAATAAGAAGGTCTCCCTAAATGAAGATTTGTGTGAGATGTACGTATGATTTTGAACGCGATAGTCATTGGTTTCTACTTTTGACGCTAATCAAACTAGAACGAAGTAATAATACTCTTAATCACCTCTTTCTTTATAAATTCGAAACAACGAATGAAACAATATGAAGGTCTCCCTAAATGAAGACTTGTGTGAGATCTACACATCGTTTTGGACGCGATATTGATGATGGGATTGGCACTGTTGATGCTAATTTCAACAAGAATGAAATTATAGGACTCATAATCACCTATATTTATACAATTTGAGAGAACTAATCAAACAATAAGAATGTCTCCCTAAATGAAGAATTGTGTGAGATGTACGGATCGTTTTGAATGCACTAGTGATAGGATTGCTCCATTTGATGCTAATCAAACTAGAACGAAGTCATAGGACTCATAATCACCTCTTTCTTTGACAATTTGAGAGAACCAATGAAACAATAAGAAGGTCTCCCTAAATCAAGACTTGTGTGAGATGTACGCATCATTTTTCACGCGATGGTCATTGATTTGGCCCTTTTGATGCTAATCAAATTAGAACGAATTAATAGGACTGCTAATCACCTTTTTCTTTGACAATTTTACAGAACCAATAAAACAATAAGAAGGGCTCCCTAAATGAAGATTTGTGTGAGATGTACGTATGATTTTGAACGCGATAGTCATGGGTTTCTACTTTTGACGCTAATCAAACTAGAACGAAGTAATACAACTCTTAATAACCTCTTTCTTTGTAAATTCGAAACAACCAATGAAACAATATAAAGGTATCCCTAAATGAATACTTGTGTGAGATGTACGCATGGTTTTGGACGCGATAGTCGTGGGTTTCTCTTTTTTGACGTTAATCAAACTAGAACGAAGTAACACAGTCTCTTAATCACCTCTTTCTTTGTAAATTTGAAACAACCAATGAAACAATATGAAGGTCTCCCTAAATGAAGACTTGTGTGAGATCTACGCATCGTTTTGGACGCGATAGTGCTGGGATTGCTCCTTTTGATGCTAATTTCAACTAGAATGAAGTAATAGGACTCATAATCACCTATATTTTAACAATTTGAGAGAACTAATCAAACAATAAGAAGGTTTCCCTAAATGAAGACTTGTGTTTGATGTACGGATCGTTTTGAATGCACTGGTGATAGGATTGCTTCTTTTGATTCTAATCAAACTAGAACGAAGTCATAGGACTCATAATCACCTCTTTCTTTGACAATTTGAGAGAACCAATGAAACAATAAGAAGGTCTCCCTAAATCAAGACTTGTGTGCGATGTACGCATCATTTTGCACGCGATGGTCATTGATTTGGCCCTTTTGATGCTAATCAAATTAGAACGAATTAATAGGACTGCTAATCACCTCTTTCTTTGACAATTTTACAGAACCAATAAAATAATAAGAAGGTCAGCCTAAATGAAGATTTGTGTGAGATGTTCGTATGATTTTGAATGCGATAGTTATGGGTTTATACTTTTGACGCTAATCAAACTAGAACGAAGTCATAGGACTCATAATCAACTCTTTCTTTGATAATTTGTGAGAACCAATGAAACAATAAGAAGGTCTCCCTAAATCAAGACTTGTGTGAGATGTACGCATCGTTTTTAACGCGATAGTCATTGATTTGGTCCTTTTGATGCTAATCAAATTAGAACGAATTAATAGGACTGATAATCACCACTTTCTTTAACAATTTTACAGAACCAATGAAACAATAAGAAGGTCTCCCTAAATGAAGATTTGTGTGAGATATACGTATGATTTTGAACGAGATAGTCATGGATTTCTACTTTTGATGCTAATCAAACTAGAACGAAGTAATAAAACTCTTAATCACCTCTTTCTTTATAAATTCGAAACAACCAATGAAACAATATGAAGGTCTCCCTAAATGAAGACTTGTGTGAGATCTACACATCGTTTTGGACGCGATATTGATGATGGGATTGGCACTGTTGATGCTAATTTCAACTAGAATGAAGTTATAGGACTCATAATCACCTATATTTATATAATTTGAGAGAACTAATCAAACAATAAGAATGTCTCCCTAAATGAAGAATTCTGTGAGATGTACTGATCGTTTTGAATGCACTAGTTGATAGTAGTGTGCATACAAGCCAATCATGTATGATGATAAAGCACGTACTTTGTAAACAATCTTATTTATTTGTTAATGAAATATTCATTTATTAAAGGCATTTAATTATCTACATGTTGCTGTTTTTATAATATGTAAATAACCCATAGTTTTAAGCAATGCTTTTAGAATCATGATGATGATCATGCTAATGAGATCTAAATTCTTAGAAAGTTTTAAAACTTAAATAGTTCCTAATCGTGGGATTACTAAAAAGGGGATTAGTAAATCCGGATAGATTGGTACATATGTTGCTTGCTCATTGGATGAGGATGATTGATCTCATGATCATTTGTGTGGAGACACTAAAGCAAGTATGTAGGTGCTTATTGGAGAATAAGTTCACTGAACGTGATTCGCTATGGAATACCTAATGGAGTTTTACTCGCATGTCAATAGGAATTCCTAATGTGATAGTAGTACAAGTGATCCTTGGACTTGAGATCATCATAGTATCTTGTATGTAACAAATTATACTTTGACTTATTCCTTAAGACCTTTTAAGGCATATATAGGGTATGCTTGGGTATAATGAGTTACATATGGAGATAATGAATGATCAATAAAGAATCTACCACCTCTAGTAAAAGAGGAGATATGTCCTATGTGATTCGTTAAATGACAACCCAGGAATCCTTGGCCAAGGTGAAATGAAATTAGAAAGGAGTTTTTAATTTGCATTATTTGGAGTTGTGTATTTTCTAATCGAAATACATATAATTAAATAAAATAAGACTTGACAGTAAATCCATGTCTTATATTTAATTGGGACATTGTATGGTGGAAGGATTGAATTGTATGGTAACTATTAACTCACAGGTTCTTTTATGATTAATGTTGAAATTTATATTATCTAGAAAGTCGTTGATCGCTAGGGAGGCTTATCCCTATTGTAGAATAAATATTATTTATTTAAATAGATTATTAGTTTAATTTATTTATTTAAATAAGATTAAAATTGTTTTAATTGATTTATTCACAACCGGTTTAATATGGAGAACCTAAAGGGTCACACCATAAAAGGAAGAATAATTATTTAAGAAGGTAATGGCATAATCGTAATAATGCATTAAGTATAATTAATTTAATCTATGGTGATAGAATAAATTAAATAGCTTAATGTTTATTATTTAATATTTTGGAAATATTAAATATAAATTAATAAGAGGAGTCTTATTAATATTATTACAATTATTATTATTTTAATTTCTAAAGGAGTTTAGTAATTAATTTAATATTTAGTACTCTCATTTATTCCTAATAAGATTAGGAGACAAATTAATTAAATGAATTTAATTAATTATTCCCATGTGGTGGGAAGCCTAAATTAATTAAAGGAGTTTAATTAATTAAAAGAAATCCCATGTCTAATAGGATTAGAAGGGTTGACCAATGTCTATATAAGAGAAGTCTTATAATAGATATTAGATTGATGAAATTCCAATTGTTGGAGAGTACTCCTTTTCTATAGAGGATAGAACACTAAGCCAAACACCCTCCTTCTTGATAATTTCTCTTCCTTGGTGGATCACCTCTAGAGGCCAAACACTTGGGTGGCTAACGTTGATCAAAGAAAGGAATCTAACCCGAAAATTCAAGGAGATCACGAAGAACAAGGAGTTGAACTAGTACCTGTGGAAGCTTTGTTCTACAAGGGTATGATTCCATAACTTCTTATTTATCGTTTTAAATTAATAATTTGCATAAAGGATGATCCGGGTAATGGTTTTGTAGAAATTTTTAAACTCTGATATACCATGCTTCCGCTAATTTTTGCAATTTGATTGCGTCACGATTTCGTACAAACCCAACAGTGGCATCAGAGCCAAATCTTTATGCAATTATTAATTTATTTTTGATTTCATATACATATGGGTATGTATTTAAAATAATTTATTGGGCATAATTTTATTGTATAAAATTATATTTATTTATTTATTTATTTATTTTTTTTTTAAAAAAAAGACTTTTTTTGGGACGAATCACAATTTTTTTTTGGTGCTAATCTTGAATTCTGCAAAGAAAGGTGTTGTCTATTTCCTACTCCAAAAAGAAGGTGAACCATCATGAAAGGATTTTTTTTAATAAACCTGCAGGACTCTTTTAATAAAAGAAGGTGACTTCTTTTTAAAAAATAAATATGATATATTTATATATTATATTCTAAATAATTTTATAATTAAAATAAAGAGTTTATTTTAATCTTGAAATTGGATTTCATGCAATTTAAAATTGCTCATTAAATGATACTCATATATATATGGAATGTTTTAATTCATGAGATGAATATTTATTTATTGATATATATGATGATATGTATGAAAATAAATGGGGATTGATTATGGACTATTTGACCAATGTGATTGGATTTTATTTTAGTTGAATGCTTGAATGAATGGGTTTTATTAAATGGGGTCTGCGTACCTCGTCTTCTCTAAATTTTTTTTCTTGATGTAAAATTCTATCTCCCTCCTATGTACTTCCCCTTGACTGTTGATCAAGGTTTCTATTTAAATTAAATAGTTTAATGTAATAAGAATAGTTAGAATTATCTTGAAGAAATTGGAGATCAAGGAGCAAGGAGCGCGTGAAGACCCGTTTGTATGGAGCCCGAATTTAAATGTAATAGTTATATTTAAATTTAAATTCTTGCACTCCTAGGTTTGACCTTTTGGTTCACTTGGTGGCTCTAGTGAACCAAACTAGAATAAAAGTCCATAATCAATCCGGGTAGAATATAATATTCTATATTGCATGCTAAATATTATATATATTATATTTTATGCAAACATGCTTCGCATGTTTAATAAAATGACGCGTATTTTATATATATATGTGCATGCGCGCTAAACAAGATGAGACAAATAATAACAAACCCCTCAAAGAAATAATATTAAGTCCGAAGTGTTCAAATGATATTTGGAATATCGAACGTCGCCTTCTAGCATGATAAATTAATAGAGTATTAGATATTTAATATGAGCTTGTTGTGCTATCCACAAGGCGAGTATTGCGTATTTAAGATGTTAATTAATCACATTTGATGCTTATCAAGAAAATTGAACGATCTAGTCTTGTTGTGCTATCCACAAGGACGAACATTTTTCTTTTTTGAATTTATGGAAGTGCTAGGCTGGACTTAACTTAAATCATTTTAGTTCGGATGTGCACACACTTGACCATTATGATTTAAGAGGCAAAATAAAAGGAGTTATATAGTGATGTAATTGACAAGAGTTGTCTACCTATTTATTTGTATATCGCTTGTTGTGCTATCCACAAGGTTATATACATTTGAAATGAGATCCTTATTCTCACTAGCAAATTTTTAATTAGATGTTGCCGAACTATATAAGTGAGGGTAATATAGTTTGATAAAAATAGTGGGAGATACCAATTTAAAATAAAGACCTAAATTTATTTTGGTATGCAAAATTAATAAAATGAATGTTTGCTAAAATATTGTTTTTCACATGTAGAATTTTAAAAATGTCAAAATCACTAATTTCACTGCGAAGCATACTTGATGCTAATAAGCTTACCGGGCCGAATTATACGGACTGGCTAAGAAATCTGAGAATAGTTCTCACTGCTGAAAAGATTTCTTATGTCCTAAACTCACCTGTCCCTGGAACTGTTCCAGAAACAGTCTCTGAGGAAGAGATTGCCACCATTGTAAAGTGGCAAGATGATGCATCTGTGGCTCAATGCATCATGCTCGCATCCATGAATAACGAGCTTCAGCGTCAGCACGAAAATATGGATGCTCCTACTATGTTGATTCACCTCAAGGAGTTGTATGGTGAACAAAGTAGGACTGCTAGATATGAGATATCTAAGGAGCTCTTCCGATCTCGGATGACCAAGGGCAAAGTGAACATAAAGGAACAAAAGAAATCTGATCCAGCTAGCAAAGGAATGTGCTTCCATTGCAATGAGCCGGGTCATTGGAAGAGGAACTGCAAGAAGTTTCTGGCAAAGAAGAAGCTTGGAGAAACTTCGACTTCCAATCAAGGTTTGTTCATGATTGAAATTAATTTTTCAGAAAGTCAAAATTCTACTTGGGTATTGGATACCGGCTGTGGTTCTCACATATGTAATAATGTGAAGGGACTGGTCAGAAGTAGAAAGCTGAACAGTGATGAGGTGATCCTACGAGTGGGGAATGGAGCAAAGGTTGCTGCATTAGCTGTAGGAACTTATTATTTAGCAATGCCTTCGGGCAAGTCCATTTATCTTAATAATTGTTATTATGTTCCGAATATTATTAAAAACATTATTTCAATTTCTGTATTGGATATGGAAGGATTTAACGTTGTTATAAAGAACAATAGTTGTTCTATTTATAAAGACGATGTTTTATATGGTATTGGAAATTTGCGAAATGGACTTTATACACTTGACTTACAAGAAAATATATTTCAAATTGAACAAACTAAGAAAAGGAAAAGAGATGATATTAATTATACCTACATGTGGCACTGTAGACTCGGTCATATCAATGAAACAAGATTATCCAAGTTGCATAAAGATGGGCTCCTCGAGCTATCCGATTATGAATCATATCCAACTTGTGAATCTTGTCTCATGGGTAAAATGACTAAATCTCCTTTTAGTGGAAGAGGAGAAAGAGTTACAGAGTTGTTGGCATTGATTCACACAGACGTTTGTGGGCCTATGACAACAAGTGCACGGGGTGGGTATTCTTATTTTATTACTTTCACTGATGATCACTCAAGATTTGGATATGTGTATTTAATGAAATACAAGTCAGAATCATTTGAAAAGTTCAAAGAGTTCAGAAGTGAAGTAGAGAAACAAACGGGCAAGAGTATAAAGATACTTCGATCAGATCGAGGTGGAGAATACTTAAGCGGTGAGTTTCTCAATTGTCTCAAAGAAAATGGTATAATCTCACAATGGACTCCTCCAGGTACACCACAGTTAAATGGAGTATCTGAAAGGAGAAATCGAACACTGTTAGACATGGTTCGATCCATGATGAGTTTTACCGACCTTCCAATTTCCTTCTGGGGATATGCCTTAGAAACGGCTGCATACCTACTTAACAAGGTACCTACCAAATCCGCCCCAAAGACTCCATATGAGATGTGGAAGGGGAGGAAACCAAATCTTAAGCATGTTAAGACTTGGGGTTGTCCAGCTTATGTCAAAAAGTTTGAACATGATAAGCTACAAACTAAATCCGAAAAGTGTAGATTTGTGGGATACCCTAAAGAAACTGTAGGGTATTATTTCTATCATCCAACTGATCAAAAGGTGTTTGTTGCGAAACATGCTGCCTTCTTGGAAAAGGAGTTTATCCATGAAGGGGTCAGTGGGAGTAAGATATATCTTGAAGAAGCTCAAGAACCACAAATTACCACGGATCAAAGTCAGGTACCTGACCAAGTAGAAGAACCTACTATACCACACCCTGTTCGTAAATCTGGAAGAGTACCGAAGATACCTGAGAGGTATGGATTCGTTGTAGAGGATGACGATGAGGTACGCATCATGAATGATGATGATCCATTGAATTACGAACAGGCCATGAGTAATAAAGACTCAGGGAAATGGCTTGAAGCCATGAAATCCGAAATGGACTCCATGTATGAAAACAAAGTATGGACTTTGGTTTCACCACCTGAAGGCATTAAGCCTATTGGGTGTAAATGGGTCTTTAAAAGAAAGACTGGAGCGGACGGCAAGGTGGAGACCTATAAGGCCCGACTGGTTGCAAAAGGTTTCAAACAAAGACAAGGAGTTAATTATGATGAAACCTTTTCACCAGTAGCTATGCTCAAGTCCATTCGGATTTTGCTTGCGATTGCAGCTTATAACGACTATGAGATCTGGCAGATGGACGTGAAAACGGCCTTCCTCAATGGGAAACTTGAGGAGGATGTGTATATGACACAGCCAGAGGGATTTGTTTCAAAGGTTGGAATAAATCAAGTCTGTAAGCTGCAACGATCCATTTATGGATTAAAGCAAGCTTCTCGTAGATGGAACATTCGTTTTGATGAGACAATCAAAGAGTTTGATTTTATCAAAAATGACGATGAACCATGTGTGTACAAGAAGGTTAGTGGGAGCGCAATTTCATTCCTTGTATTATATGTTGATGATATATTACTGATAGGGAATGACATTCCTATGCTACAATCGATTAAAATCTGGTTATCTAAACACTTCTCCATGAAGGACTTGGGAGAAGCATCCTATATTTTGGGGATAAAGATCTATAGAGATAGATCTAAAAGGATGCTTGGTTTATCCCAAGGAACGTACATTGATGCAATGCTAAAGAGATTTAGCATGGAAGATTCCAAAAGAGGTCTCATGCCGATGAGCCATGGAATACATCTCTCCAAGAAACAGGCCCCAAAGACACCTGAGGAGAGAGACCGTATGAGTAAGATCCCTTATGCTTCTGCAATAGGATCTATCATGTACGGTATGATATGTACTAGACCGGATGTTGCTCATTCACTTAGTGTAATGAGCAGATACCAGTCGAATCCAGGAGAAGAGCACTGGAAGGCAGTGAAGAATATCCTAAAATACTTGAGAAGGACTAAGGATATTTTTCTTGTCTACGGTGGGTCTGAATTAAAACTCGAGGGCTTCACAGACTCAAGTTTTCAAACGGACCAAGATGACAGTAAATCTGTTTCGGGGTATGTTTTTACCTTGAACGGAGGCGCAGTGAGTTGGAAAAGTTCCAAGCAGCAAACAGTTGCTGATTCAGTGACAGAGGCAGAGTATATAGCTGCAAGTGAAGCTGCAAAGGAAGCTGTTTGGATGAAGAAGTTCATAACTGAACTTGGGTTGGTTCCTAGCATTGGAGAAGCAGTTCCCATTTACTGTGACAACACAGGAGCAGTTGCACAGGCTAAGGAACCGAGGTCTCATCAGAAATCTAAACACGTGTTGCGGCGATTTCATTTGATCAGGGAGATCATTGAAAGAGGAGACGTCACCTTGGAGCGTGTAGACTCTCAAGACAACATTGCAGATCCATTTACTAAAGCTTTAACACAACAGCAGTTTGATCGTCACTTAGAGAAGATGGGTATGAGATACCATGGCGATTGGCTTTAGTGCAAGTGGGAGATTGATAGTAGTGTGCATACAAGCCAATCATGTATGATGATAAAGCACGTACTTTGTAAACAATCTTATTTATTTATTAATGAAATATTCATTTATTAAAGGCATTTAATTATCTACATGTTGCTGTTTTTATAATATGTAAATAACCCATAGTTTTAAGCAATGCTTTTAGAATCATGATGATGATCATGCTAATGAGATCTAAATTCTTAGAAAGTTTTAAAACTTAAATAGTTCCCAATCGTGGGATTACTAAAAAGGGGATTAGTAAATCCGGATAGATTGGTACATATGTTGCTTGCTCATTGGATGAGGATGATTGATCTCATGATCATTTGTGTGGAGACACTAAAGCAAGTATGTAGGTGCTTATTGGAGAATAAGTTCACTGAACGTGATTCGCTATGGAATACCTAATGGAGTTTTACTCGCATGTCAATAGGAATTCCTAATGTGATAGTAGTACAAGTGATCCTTGGACTTGAGATCATCATAGTATCTTGTATGTAACAAATTATACTTTGACTTATTCCTTAAGACCTTTTAAGGCATATATAGGGCATGCTTGGGTATAATGAGTTACATATGGAGATAATGAATGATCAATAAAGAATCTACCACCTCTAGTAAAAGAGGAGATATGTCCTATGTGATTCGTTAAATGACAACCCAGGAATCCTTGGCCAAGGTGAAATGAAATTAGAAAGGAGTTTTTAATTTGCATTATTTGGAGTTGTGCATTTTCTAATCGAAATACATATAATTAAATAAAATAAGACTTGACAGTAAATCCATGTCTTATATTTAATTGGGACATTGTATGGTGGAAGGATTGAATTGTATGGTAACTATTAACTCACAGGTTCTTTTATGATTAATGTTGAAATTTATATTATCTGGAAAGTCGTTGATCGCTAGGGAGGCTTATCCCTATTGTAGAATAAATATTATTTATTTAAATAGATTATTAGTTTAATTTATTTATTTAAATAAGATTAAAATTATTTTAATTGATTTATTCACAACCGGTTTAATATGGAGAACCTAAAGGGTCACACCATAAAAGGAAGAATAATTATTTAAGAAGGTAATGGCATAATCGTAATAATGCATTAAGTATAATTAATTTAATCTATGGTGATAGAATAAATTAAATAGCTTAATGTTTATTATTTAATATTTTGGAAATATTAAATATAAATTAATAAGAGGAGTCTTATTAATATTATTACAATTATTATTATTTTAATTTCTAAAGGAGTTTAGTAATTAATTTAATATTTAGTACTCTCATTTATTCCTAATAAGATTAGGAGACAAATTAATTAAATGAATTTAATTAATTATTCCCATGTGGTGGGAAGCCTAAATTAATTAAAGGAGTTTAATTAATTAAAAGAAATCCCATGTCTAATAGGATTAGAAGGGTTGACCAATGTCTATATAAGAGAAGTCTTATAATAGATATTAGATTGATGAAATTCCAATTGTTGGAGAGTACTCCTTTTCTATAGAGGATAGAACACTAAGCCAAACACCCTCCTTCTTGATAATTTCTCTTCCTTGGTGGATCACCTCTAGAGGCCAAACACTTGGGTGGCTAACGTTGATCAAAGAAAGGAATCTAACCCGAAAATTCAAGGAGATCACGAAGAACAAGGAGTTGAACTAGTACCTGTGGAAGCTTCGTTCTACAAGGGTATGATTCCATAACTTCTTATTTATCGTTTTAAATTAATAATTTGCATAAAGGATGATCCGGGTAATGGTTTTGTAGAAATTTTTAAACTCTGATATACCATGCTTCCGCTAATTTTTGCAATTTGATTGCGTCACGATTTCGTACAAACCCAACACTAGTGATAGGATTGCTCTTTTTGATGCTAATCAAACTAGAACGAAGTCATAGGACTCATAATCACCTCTTTCTTTGATAATTTGAGAGAACCAATGAAACAATAAGAAGGTCTCCCTAAATCAAGACTTGTGTGAGATGTACGCATCATTTTTCACGCGATGGTCATTGCCCTTTTGATGCTAATCAAAATAGAACGAATTAATAGGACTGCTAATCACCTTTTTCTTTGACAATTTTACAGAACCAATAAAACAATAAGAAGGGCTCCCTAAATGAAGATTTGTGTGAGATGTACGTATGATTTTGAACGCGATAGTCACGGGTTTCTACTTTTGACGCTAATCAAACTAGAACGAAGTAATACAACTCTTAATCACCTCTTTCTTTGTAAATTCGAAACAACCAATGAAACAATATGAAGGTCTCCCTAAATGAATACTTGTGTGAGATGTACGCATGGTTTTGGACGCGATAATCGTGGGTTTCTCTTTTTTGACGTTAATCAAACTAGAACGAAGTAACACAGTCTCTTAATCACCTCTTTCTTTGTAAATTCGAAACAACCAATGAAACAATATGAAGGTCTCCCTAAATGAAGACTTGTGTGAGATCTACGCATCGTTTTGGACGCGATAGTGATGAGATTGCTCCTTTTGATGCTAATTTCAACTAGAATGAAGTAATAGGACTCATAATCACCTATATTTTAACAATTTGAGAGAACTAATCAAATAATAAGAAGGTTTCCCTAAATGAAGACTTGTGTGAGATGTACGGATCGTTTTGAATGCACTGGTGATAGGATTGTTCTTTTGATTCTAATCAAATTAGAACGAAGTCATAGGACTCATAATCACCTCTTTCTTTGACAATTTGAGAGAACCAATGAAGCAATAAGAAGGTCTCCCTAAATCAAGACTTGTGTGAGATGTACGCATCATTTTGCACGCGATGGTCATTGATTTGGCCCTTTTGATGCTAATCAAATTAGAACGAATTAATAGGACTGCTAATCACCTCTTTCTTTGACAATTTTACAGAACCAATAAAACAATAAGAAGGTCACCCTAAATGAAGATTTGTGTGAGATGTTTGTATGATTTTGAATGCGATAGTTATAGGTTTCTACTTTTGACGCTAATCAAACTAGAACGAAGTCATTGGACTCATAATCAACTCTTTCTTTGATAATTTGTGAGAACCAATGAAACAATAAGAAGGTCTCCCTAAATCAAGACTTGTGTGAGATGTACGCATCGTTTTTAACGCGATAGTCATTGATTTGGTCCTTTTGATGCTAATCGAATTAGAACGAATTAATAGGACTCCTAACCACCTCTTTCTTTGACAATTTTAGAGAACCAATGAAACAATAAGAAGGTTTCCCTAAATGAAGACTTGTGTGAGATGTACGCATGGTTTTGGACGCGATAATCATGGGTTTCTCCTTTTGACGCAAATCAAACTAGAACGAAGTAATACAACTCTTAATCACCTCTTTATTTGTAAATTCGAAACAACCAATGAAACAATATGAAGGTCTCCTTAAATCAAGACTTGTGTGAGATGTACGCATGATTTTGAACGTGATAGTCATGGGTTTCAACTTTTGACGCTAATCAAACTAGAACGAAGTAATAGAACTCTTAATCACCTCTTTCTTTGTAAATTCAAAACAACCAATGAAACAATATGAAGGTCTCCCTAAATGAATACTTGTGTGAGATCTACGTATCGTTTTGGACGCGATAGTGATGTGATTCCTCCTTTTGATGCTAATTTTAACTAGAACGAAATAATAGGACTCATAATCACCTATATTTTGACAATTTGAGGTAACTAATGAAACAATAAGAAGATCTCCCTAAAAGAAGACTTGTGTGAAATGTACGCATGGTTTTGGACGCGATTGTCGTGGGTTTCTCTTTTTTGACGTTAATCAAAATAGAACGAAGTAACACAGTCTCTTAATCACCTCTTTCTTTGTAAATTCGAAACAACCAATGAAACAATATGAAGGTCTCCCTAAATAAAGACTTGTGTGAGATCTACGCATCGTTTTGGACGCGATAGTAATGTAATTGCTTCTTTTGATGCTAATTTCAACTAGAACGAAGTAATAGGACTCATAATCACCTATATTTGGACAATTTGAGAGAACTAATAAAATAATAAGATGGTCTCCCTAAATGAAGAATTGTGTGAGATGTACGCATGGTTTTGGACACGATAGTCATGGGTGTCTCTTTTTTAACGCTAATCAAACTAGAACGAAGTAACACAGTCTCTTAATCACCTCTTTTTTTGTAAATTCAAAACAACCAATGAAACAATATGAAGGCCTCCCTAAATGAAGACTTGTGTGAGATCTACGCATCGTTTTGGGCGCCATAGTGATGGGAGTGCTCCTTTTGATGCTAATTTCAACTAGAATGAAGTAACAGAACACATAATCACCTATATTTTAACAATTTGAGAGAACTAATCTAACAATAAGAAGGTCTCTCTAAATGAAGACTTGTGTGAGATATACGGATCGTTTTGAATGCACTAGTGATAGTATTGCTCCTTTTTATGTTAATCAAACTAAAACGAAGTCATAGGACTCATAATCACCTCTTTCATTGACAATTTGAGAGAACCAATGAAACAATAAGAAGGTCTCCCTAAATCAAGACTTGTGTGAGATGTACGTATCGTTTTTAATACGATAGTCATTGATTTGGTCCTTTTGATGCTAATCAAATTAGAACGAATTAATAGGACTGATTATCACCACTTTCTTTGACAATTTTACAGAACCAATGAAACAATAAGAAGGTCTTCCTAAATGAAGATTTGTGTGAGATGTACGTATGATTTTGAACGCGATAGTCATGGGTTTCTACTTTTGACGCTAATCAAACTAGAACGAAGTAATACAACTCTTAATCACCTCTTTCTTTGAAAATTCGAAACAACCAATGAAACAATATGAAGGTCTCCCTAAATGAAGACTTGTGTGAGATCTACGCATTGTTTTGGACGCGATATTAATGATGGGATTGGTCCTGTTGATGCTAATTTCAACTAGAATGAAGTAAAAGGACTTATAATCACCTATATTTTGACAATTTGAAAGAATTAATCGAACAATAAGAAGGTCTCCCTAAATGAAGACTTGTGTGAGATGTACAGATCGTTTTGAATGCACTAGTGATAGGATTGCTCCTTTTGATGCTAATCAAACTAGAACGAAGTTATAGGACTCATAATCACCTCTTTCTTTGATAATTTGAGAGAACCAATGAAACAATAAGAAGGTCTCCCTAAATCAAGACTTGTGTGAGATGTACGCATCGTTTTTAATGCGATAGTCATTGATTTGGTCCTTTTGATGCTAATCAAATTAGAACGAATTAATATGACTGCTAATCACCTCTTTCTTTGATAATTTTACAGAACCAATAAAACACTAAGAAGGTCTCTATAAATGAAGACTTGTGTGAGATGTACGGATCATTTTGAAAGCACTAGTGATATAGGATTGCTTCTTTTGATGCTAATCAAACTAGAATGAAGTCATAGGACTCATAATCACCTCTTTCTTTGACAATTTGAGAGAACCAATGAAACAATAAGAAGGTCTCCCTAAATCAAGACTTGTGTGAGATGTACGCATCATTTTTCACGCAATGGTCATTGATTTGGCCCTTTTGATGCTAATCAAATTAGAACGAATTAATAGGACTGCTAATCACCTTTTTCTTTGACAATTTTACAGAACCAATAAAACAATAAGAAGGTCTTCCTAAATGAAGATTTGTGTGAGATGTACGTATGATTTTGAACGCGATAGTCATGGGTTTCTACTTTTGACGCTAATCAAACTAAAACGAAGTAATACAACTCTTAATCACCTCTTTCTTTGTAAATTCGAAACAACCAATGAAATAATATGAAGGTCTCCCTAAATGAAGACTTGTGTGAGATGTACGCATGGTTTTGGACGCGATAGTCATGGGTTTCTTTTTTTTGACGTTAATCAAACTAGAACGAAGTAACATAGTCTCTTAATCACCTCTTTCTTTGTAAATTCGAAACAACCAATGAAACAATATGAAGGTCTCCCTAAATGAAGACTTGTGTGAGATCTACGCATCGTTTTGGACGCGATAGTGATGGGATTGCTCCTTTTGATGCTAATTTCAACTAGAATGAAGTAAGAGGACTCATAATCACCTATATTTTAACAATTTGAGAAAACTAATCAAACAATAAGAAGGTTTCCCTAAATGAAGACTTGTGTGAGATGTACGGATCGTTTTGAATGCACTGGTGATAGGATTACTTCTTTTGATTCTAATCAAACTAGAACGAAGTCATAGGACTCATAAGCAACTCTTTCTTTGATAATTTGAGAGAACCAATGAAACAATAGGAAGGTCTCCCTAAATCAAGACTTGTGTGTGATGTACGCATCGTTTTTAACGCGATAGTAATTGATTTGGTCCTTTTGATGCTAATCAAATTAGAACGAATTAATAGGACTCCTAATCACCTCTTTCTTTGACAATTTTAGAGAACCAATGAAACAATAAGAAGGTCTCCCTAAATGAAGACTTGTGTGAGATGTACGCATGGTTTTGGACGCTATAGTCATTGGTTTCTTCTTTTGACGCTAATCAAACTAGAACGAAGTAATACAACTCTTAATCACCTCTTTATTTGTAAATTCAAAATAACCAATGAAACAATATGAAGGTCTCCCTAAATGAAGACTTGTGTGAGATCTACGCATCGTTTTGGACGCGATAGTGATGTGATTTCTCCTTTTGATGCTAATTTCAACTAGAACGAAGTAATAGGGCTCATAATCACCTATATTTTGACAATTGGAGAAAACTAATAAAACAATAAGGTGGTCTCCCTAAATGAAGACTTGTGTGAGATCTACGCATCGTTTTGGGCGCCATAGTGATGGGAGTGCTCCTTTTGATGCTAATTTCAACTAGAATGAAGTAACAGAACACATAATCACCTATATTTTAACAATTTGAGAGAACTAATCAAACAATAAGAAGGTCTCTCTAAATGAAGACTTGTGTGAGATGTACGGATCGTTTTGAATGCACTAGTGATAGTATTGCTCCTTTTTATGTTAATCAAACTAAAACGAAGTCATAGGACTCATTATCACCTCTTTCATTGACAATTTGAGAGAACCAATGAAACAATAAGAAGGTCTCCCTAAATCAAGACTTGTGTGAGATGTACGTATCGTTTTTAATACGATAGTCATTGATTTGGTCCTTTTGATGCTAATCAAATTAGAACAATTAATAGGACTGATTATCACCACTTTCTTTGACAATTTTACAGAACCAATGAAACAATAAGAAGGTCTTCCTAAATGAAGATTTGTGTGAGATGTACGTATGATTTTGAACGCGATAGTCATGGGTTTCTACTTTTGACGCTAATCAAACTAGAACGAAGTAATACAACTCTTAATCACCTCTTTCTTTGAAAATTCGAAACAACCAATGAAACAATATGAAGGTCTCCCTAAATGAAGACTTGTGTGAGATCTACGCATTGTTTTGGACGCGATATTAATGATGGGATTGGTCCTGTTGATGCTAATTTCAACTAGAATGAAGTAAAAGGACTTATAATCACCTATATTTTGACAATTTGAAAGAATTAATCGAACAATAAGAAGGTCTCCCTAAATGAAGACTTGTGTGAGATGTACAGATCGTTTTGAATGCACTAGTGATAGGATTGCTCCTTTTGATGCTAATCAAACTAGAACGAAGTTATAGGACTCATAATCACCTCTTTCTTTGATAATTTGAGAGAACCAATGAAACAATAAGAAGGTCTCCCTAAATCAAGACTTGTGTGAGATGTACGCATCGTTTTTAATGCGATAGTCATTGATTTGGTCCTTTTGATGCTAATCAAATTAGAACGAATTAATATGACTGCTAATCACCTCTTTCTTTGATAATTTTACAGAACCAATAAAACACTAAGAAGGTCTCTATAAATGAAGACTTGTGTGAGATGTACGGATCATTTTGAAAGCACTAGTGATATAGGATTGCTTCTTTTGATGCTAATCAAACTAGAATGAAGTCATAGGACTCATAATCACCTCTTTCTTTGACAATTTGAGAGAACCAATGAAACAATAAGAAGGTCTCCCTAAATCAAGACTTGTGTGAGATGTACGCATCATTTTTCACGCAATGGTCATTGATTTGGCCCTTTTGATGCTAATCAAATTAGAACGAATTAATAGGACTGCTAATCACCTTTTTCTTTGACAATTTTACAGAACCAATAAAACAATAAGAAGGTCTTCCTAAATGAAGATTTGTGTGAGATGTACGTATGATTTTGAACGCGATAGTCATGGGTTTCTACTTTTGACGCTAATCAAACTAAAACGAAGTAATACAACTCTTAATCACCTCTTTCTTTGTAAATTCGAAACAACCAATGAAATAATATGAAGGTCTCCCTAAATGAAGACTTGTGTGAGATGTACGCATGGTTTTGGACGCGATAGTCATGGGTTTCTTTTTTTTGACGTTAATCAAACTAGAACGAAGTAACATAGTCTCTTAATCACCTCTTTCTTTGTAAATTCGAAACAACCAATGAAACAATATGAAGGTCTCCCTAAATGAAGACTTGTGTGAGATCTACGCATCGTTTTGGACGCGATAGTGATGGGATTGCTCCTTTTGATGCTAATTTCAACTAGAATGAAGTAAGAGGACTCATAATCACCTATATTTTAACAATTTGAGAAAACTAATCAAACAATAAGAAGGTTTCCCTAAATGAAGACTTGTGTGAGATGTACGGATCGTTTTGAATGCACTGGTGATAGGATTACTTCTTTTGATTCTAATCAAACTAGAACGAAGTCATAGGACTCATAAGCAACTCTTTCTTTGATAATTTGAGAGAACCAATGAAACAATAGGAAGGTCTCCCTAAATCAAGACTTGTGTGTGATGTACGCATCGTTTTTAACGTGATAGTAATTGATTTGGTCCTTTTGATGCTAATCAAATTAGAACGAATTAATAGGACTCCTAATCACCTCTTTCTTTGACAATTTTAGAGAACCAATGAAACAATAAGAAGGTCTCCCTAAATGAAGACTTGTGTGAGATGTACGCATGGTTTTGGACGCTATAGTCATTGGTTTCTTCTTTTGACGCTAATCAAACTAGAACGAAGTAATACAACTCTTAATCACCTCTTTATTTGTAAATTCAAAATAACCAATGAAACAATATGAAGGTCTCCCTAAATGAAGACTTGTGTGAGATCTACGCATCGTTTTGGACGCGATAGTGATGTGATTTCTCCTTTTGATGCTAATTTCAACTAGAACGAAGTAATAGGGCTCATAATCACCTATATTTTGACAATTGGAGAAAACTAATAAAACAATAAGGTGGTCTCCCTAAATGAAGACTTGTGTGAGATCTACGCATCGTTTTGGGCGCCATAGTGATGGGAGTGCTCCTTTTGATGCTAATTTCAACTAGAATGAAGTAACAGAACACATAATCACCTATATTTTAACAATTTGAGAGAACTAATCAAACAATAAGAAGGTCTCTCTAAATGAAGACTTGTGTGAGATGTACGGATCGTTTTGAATGCACTAGTGATAGTATTGCTCCTTTTTATGTTAATCAAACTAAAACGAAGTCATAGGACTCATTATCACCTCTTTCATTGACAATTTGAGAGAACCAATGAAACAATAAGAAGGTCTCCCTAAATCAAGACTTGTGTGAGATGTACGTATCGTTTATAATACGATAGTCATTGATTTCGTCCTTTTGATGCTAATCAAATTAGAACAATTAATAGGACTGATTATCACCACTTTCTTTGACAATTTTACAGAACCAATGAAACAATAAGAAGGTCTTCCTAAATGAAGATTTGTGTGAGATGTACGTATGATTTTGAACGCGATAGTCATGGGTTTCTACTTTTGACGCTAATCAAACTAGAACGAAGTAATACAACTCTTAATCACCTCTTTCTTTGAAAATTCGAAACAACCAATGAAACAATATGAAGGTCTCCCTAAATGAAGACTTGTGTGAGATCTACGCATTGTTTTGGACGCGATATTAATGATGGGATTGGTCCTGTTGATGCTAATTTCAACTAGAATGAAGTAAAAGGACTTATAATCACCTATATTTTGACAATTTGAAAGAATTAATCGAACAATAAGAAGGTCTCCCTAAATGAAGACTTGTGTGAGATGTACAGATCGTTTTGAATGCACTAGTGATAGGATTGCTCCTTTTGATGCTAATCAAACTAGAACGAAGTTATAGGACTCATAATCACCTCTTTCTTTGATAATTTGAGAGAACCAATGAAACAATAAGAAGGTCTCCCTAAATCAAGACTTGTGTGAGATGTACGCATCGTTTTTAATGCGATAGTCATTGATTTGGTCCTTTTGATGCTAATCAAATTAGAACGAATTAATATGACTGCTAATCACCTCTTTCTTTGATAATTTTACAGAACCAATAAAACACTAAGAAGGTCTCTATAAATGAAGACTTGTGTGAGATGTACGGATCATTTTGAAAGCACTAGTGATATAGGATTGCTTCTTTTGATGCTAATCAAACTAGAATGAAGTCATAGGACTCATAATCACCTCTTTCTTTGACAATTTGAGAGAACCAATGAAACAATAAGAAGGTCTCCCTAAATCAAGACTTGTGTGAGATGTACGCATCATTTTTCACGCAATGGTCATTGATTTGGCCCTTTTGATGCTAATCAAATTAGAACGAATTAATAGGACTGCTAATCACCTTTTTCTTTGACAATTTTACAGAACCAATAAAACAATAAGAAGGTCTTCCTAAATGAAGATTTGTGTGAGATGTACGTATGATTTTGAACGCGATAGTCATGGGTTTCTACTTTTGACGCTAATCAAACTAAAACGAAGTAATACAACTCTTAATCACCTCTTTCTTTGTAAATTCGAAACAACCAATGAAATAATATGAAGGTCTCCCTAAATGAAGACTTGTGTGAGATGTACGCATGGTTTTGGACGCGATAGTCATGGGTTTCTTTTTTTTGACGTTAATCAAACTAGAACGAAGTAACATAGTCTCTTAATCACCTCTTTCTTTGTAAATTCGAAACAACCAATGAAACAATATGAAGGTCTCCCTAAATGAAGACTTGTGTGAGATCTACGCATCGTTTTGGACGCGATAGTGATGGGATTGCTCCTTTTGATGCTAATTTCAACTAGAATGAAGTAAGAGGACTCATAATCACCTATATTTTAACAATTTGAGAAAACTAATCAAACAATAAGAAGGTTTCCCTAAATGAAGACTTGTGTGAGATGTACGGATCGTTTTGAATGCACTGGTGATAGGATTACTTCTTTTGATTCTAATCAAACTAGAACGAAGTCATAGGACTCATAAGCAACTCTTTCTTTGATAATTTGAGAGAACCAATGAAACAATAGGAAGGTCTCCCTAAATCAAGACTTGTGTGTGATGTACGCATCGTTTTTAACGCGATAGTAATTGATTTGGTCCTTTTGATGCTAATCAAATTAGAACGAATTAATAGGACTCCTAATCACCTCTTTCTTTGACAATTTTAGAGAACCAATGAAACAATAAGAAGGTCTCCCTAAATGAAGACTTGTGTGAGATGTACGCATGGTTTTGGACGCTATAGTCATTGGTTTCTTCTTTTGACGCTAATCAAACTAGAACGAAGTAATACAACTCTTAATCACCTCTTTATTTGTAAATTCAAAATAACCAATGAAACAATATGAAGGTCTCCCTAAATGAAGACTTGTGTGAGATCTACGCATCGTTTTGGACGCGATAGTGATGTGATTTCTCCTTTTGATGCTAATTTCAACTAGAACGAAGTAATAGGGCTCATAATCACCTATATTTTGACAATTGGAGAAAACTAATAAAACAATAAGGTGGTCTCCCTAAATGAAGACTTGTGTGAGATCTACGCATCGTTTTGGGCGCCATAGTGATGGGAGTGCTCCTTTTGATGCTAATTTCAACTAGAATGAAGTAACAGAACACATAATCACCTATATTTTAACAATTTGAGAGAACTAATCAAACAATAAGAAGGTCTCTCTAAATGAAGACTTGTGTGAGATGTACGGATCGTTTTGAATGCACTAGTGATAGTATTGCTCCTTTTTATGTTAATCAAACTAAAACGAAGTCATAGGACTCATTATCACCTCTTTCATTGACAATTTGAGAGAACCAATGAAACAATAAGAAGGTCTCCCTAAATCAAGACTTGTGTGAGATGTACGTATCGTTTATAATACGATAGTCATTGATTTCGTCCTTTTGATGCTAATCAAATTAGAACAATTAATAGGACTGATTATCACCACTTTCTTTGACAATTTTACAGAACCAATGAAACAATAAGAAGGTCTTCCTAAATGAAGATTTGTGTGAGATGTACGTATGATTTTGAACGCGATAGTCATGGGTTTCTACTTTTGACGCTAATCAAACTAGAACGAAGTAATACAACTCTTAATCACCTCTTTCTTTGAAAATTCGAAACAACCAATGAAACAATATGAAGGTCTCCCTAAATGAAGACTTGTGTGAGATCTACGCATTGTTTTGGACGCGATATTAATGATGGGATTGGTCCTGTTGATGCTAATTTCAACTAGAATGAAGTAAAAGGACTTATAATCACCTATATTTTGACAATTTGAAAGAATTAATCGAACAATAAGAAGGACTCCCTAAATGAAGACTTGTGTGAGATGTACAGATCGTTTTGAATGCACTAGTGATAGGATTGCTCCTTTTGATGCTAATCAAACTAGAACGAAGTTATAGGACTCATAATCACCTCTTTCTTTGATAATGTGAGAGAACCAATGAAACAATAAGAAGGTCTCCCTAAATCAAGACTTGTGTGAGATGTACGCATCGTTTTTAATGCGATAGTCATTGATTTGGTCCTTTTGATGCTAATCAAATTAGAACGAATTAATAGGACTGCTAATCACCTCTTTCTTTGATAATTTTACAGAACCAATAAAACACTAAGAAGGTCTCTATAAATGAAGACTTGTGTGAGATGTACGGATCATTTTGAAAGCACTAGTGATATAGGATTGCTCCTTTTGATGCTAATCAAATTAGAATGAAGTCATAGGACTCATAATCACCTCTTTCTTTGACAATTTGAGAGAACCAATGAAACAATAAGAAGGTCTCCCTAAATCAAGACTTGTGTGAGATGTACGCATCATTTTTCACGCAATGGTCATTGATTTGGCCCTTTTGATGCTAATCAAATTAGAACGAATTAATAGGACTGCTAATCACCTTTTTCTTTGACAATTTTACAGAACCAATAAAACAATAAGAAGGTTCTCCTAAATGAAGATTTGTGTGAGATGTACGTATGATTTTGAACGCGATAGTCATGGGTTTCTACTTTTGACGCTAATCAAACTAGAACGAAGTAATACAACTCTTAATCACCTCTTTCTTTGTAAATTCGAAACAACCAATGAAATAATATGAAGGTCTCCCTAAATGAAGACTTGTGTGAGATGTACGCATGGTTTTGGACGCGATAGTCATGGGTTTCTTTTTTTTGACGTTAATCAAACTAGAACGAAGTAACATAGTCTCTTAATCACCTCTTTCTTTGTAAATTCGAAACAACCAATGAAACAATATGAAGGTCTCCCTAAATGAAGACTTGTGTGAGATCTACGCATCGTTTTGGACGCGATAGTGATGGGATTGCTCCTTTTGATGCTAATTTCAACTAGAATGAAGTAAGAGGACTCATAATCACCTATATTTTAACAATTTGAGAAAACTAATCAAACAATAAGAAGGTTTCCCTAAATGAAGACTTGTGTGAGATGTACGGATCGTTTTGAATGCACTGGTGATAGGATTACTTCTTTTGATTCTAATCAAACTAGAACGAAGTCATAGGACTCATAAGCAACTCTTTCTTTGATAATTTGAGAGAACCAATGAAACAATAGGAAGGTCTCCCTAAATCAAGACTTGTGTGTGATGTACGCATCGTTTTTAACGCGATAGTAATTGATTTGGTCCTTTTGATGCTAATCAAATTAGAACGAATTAATAGGACTCCTAATCACCTCTTTCTTTGACAATTTTAGAGAACCAATGAAACAATAAGAAGGTCTCCCTAAATGAAGACTTGTGTGAGATGTACGCATGGTTTTGGACGCTATAGTCATTGGTTTCTTCTTTTGACGCTAATCAAACTAGAACGAAGTAATACAACTCTTAATCACCTCTTTATTTGTAAATTCAAAATAACCAATGAAACAATATGAAGGTCTCCCTAAATGAAGACTTGTGTGAGATCTACGCATCGTTTTGGACGCGATAGTGATGTGATTTCTCCTTTTGATGCTAATTTCAACTAGAACGAAGTAATAGGGCTCATAATCACCTATATTTTGACAATTGGAGAAAACTAATAAAACAATAAGGTGGTCTCCCTAAATGAAGACTTGTGTGAGATCTACGCATCGTTTTGGGCGCCATAGTGATGGGAGTGCTCCTTTTGATGCTAATTTCAACTAGAATGAAGTAACAGAACACATAATCACCTATATTTTAACAATTTGAGAGAACTAATCAAACAATAAGAAGGTCTCTCTAAATGAAGACTTGTGTGAGATGTACGGATCGTTTTGAATGCACTAGTGATAGTATTGCTCCTTTTTATGTTAATCAAACTAAAACGAAGTCATAGGACTCATTATCACCTCTTTCATTGACAATTTGAGAGAACCAATGAAACAATAAGAAGGTCTCCCTAAATCAAGACTTGTGTGAGATGTACGTATCGTTTTTAATACGATAGTCATTGATTTGGTCCTTTTGATGCTAATCAAATTAGAACAATTAATAGGACTGATTATCACCACTTTCTTTGACAATTTTACAGAACCAATGAAACAATAAGAAGGTCTTCCTAAATGAAGATTTGTGTGAGATGTACGTATGATTTTGAACGCGATAGTCATGGGTTTCTACTTTTGACGCTAATCAAACTAGAACGAAGTAATACAACTCTTAATCACCTCTTTCTTTGAAAATTCGAAACAACCAATGAAACAATATGAAGGTCTCCCTAAATGAAGACTTGTGTGAGATCTACGCATTGTTTTGGACGCGATATTAATGATGGGATTGGTCCTGTTGATGCTAATTTCAACTAGAATGAAGTAAAAGGACTTATAATCACCTATATTTTGACAATTTGAAAGAATTAATCGAACAATAAGAAGGTCTCCCTAAATGAAGACTTGTGTGAGATGTACAGATCGTTTTGAATGCACTAGTGATAGGATTGCTCCTTTTGATGCTAATCAAACTAGAACGAAGTTATAGGACTCATAATCACCTCTTTCTTTGATAATTTGAGAGAACCAATGAAACAATAAGAAGGTCTCCCTAAATCAAGACTTGTGTGAGATGTACGCATCGTTTTTAATGCGATAGTCATTGATTTGGTCCTTTTGATGCTAATCAAATTAGAACGAATTAATATGACTGCTAATCACCTCTTTCTTTGATAATTTTACAGAACCAATAAAACACTAAGAAGGTCTCTATAAATGAAGACTTGTGTGAGATGTACGGATCATTTTGAAAGCACTAGTGATATAGGATTGCTTCTTTTGATGCTAATCAAACTAGAATGAAGTCATAGGACTCATAATCACCTCTTTCTTTGACAATTTGAGAGAACCAATGAAACAATAAGAAGGTCTCCCTAAATCAAGACTTGTGTGAGATGTACGCATCATTTTTCACGCAATGGTCATTGATTTGGCCCTTTTGATGCTAATCAAATTAGAACGAATTAATAGGACTGCTAATCACCTTTTTCTTTGACAATTTTACAGAACCAATAAAACAATAAGAAGGTCTTCCTAAATGAAGATTTGTGTGAGATGTACGTATGATTTTGAACGCGATAGTCATGGGTTTCTACTTTTGACGCTAATCAAACTAAAACGAAGTAATACAACTCTTAATCACCTCTTTCTTTGAAAATTCGAAACAACCAATGAAACAATATGAAGGTCTCCCTAAATGAAGACTTGTGTGAGATCTACGCATTGTTTTGGACGCGATATTAATGATGGGATTGGTCCTGTTGATGCTAATTTCAACTAGAATGAAGTAAAAGGACTTATAATCACCTATATTTTGACAATTTGAAAGAATTAATCGAACAATAAGAAGGTCTCCCTAAATGAAGACTTGTGTGAGATGTACAGATCGTTTTGAATGCACTAGTGATAGGATTGCTCCTTTTGATGCTAATCAAACTAGAACGAAGTTATAGGACTCATAATCACCTCTTTCTTTGATAATGTGAGAGAACCAATGAAACAATAAGAAGGTCTCCCTAAATCAAGACTTGTGTGAGATGTACGCATCGTTTTTAATGCGATAGTCATTGATTTGGTCCTTTTGATGCTAATCAAATTAGAACGAATTAATAGGACTGCTAATCACCTCTTTCTTTGATAATTTTACAGAACCAATAAAACACTAAGAAGGTCTCTATAAATGAAGACTTGTGTGAGATGTACGGATCATTTTGAAAGCACTAGTGATATAGGATTGCTCCTTTTGATGCTAATCAAACTAGAATGAAGTCATAGGACTCATAATCACCTCTTTCTTTGACAATTTGAGAGAACCAATGAAACAATAAGAAGGTCTCCCTAAATCAAGACTTGTGTGAGATGTACGCATCATTTTTCACGCAATGGTCATTGATTTGGCCCTTTTGATGCTAATCAAATTAGAACGAATTAATAGGACTGCTAATCACCTTTTTCTTTGACAATTTTACAGAACCAATAAAACAATAAGAAGGTTCTCCTAAATGAAGATTTGTGTGAGATGTACGTATGATTTTGAACGCGATAGTCATGGGTTTCTACTTTTGACGCTAATCAAACTAGAACGAAGTAATACAACTCTTAATCACCTCTTTCTTTGTAAATTCGAAACAACCAATGAAATAATATGAAGGTCTCCCTAAATGAAGACTTGTGTGAGATGTACGCATGGTTTTGGACGCGATAGTCATGGGTTTCTCTTTTTTGACGTTAATCAAACTAGAACGAAGTAACATAGTCTCTTAATCACCTCTTTCTTTGTAAATTCGAAACAACCAATGAAACAATATGAAGGTCTCCCTAAATGAAGACTTGTGTGAGATCTACGCATCGTTTTGGACGCGATAGTGATGGGATTGCTCCTTTTGATGCTAATTTCAACTAGAATGAAGTAAGAGGACTCATAATCACCTATATTTTAACAATTTGAGAAAACTAATCAAACAATAAGAAGGTTTCCCTAAATGAAGACTTGTGTGAGATGTACGGATCGTTTTGAATGCACTGGTGATAGGATTACTTCTTTTGATTCTAATCAAACTAGAACGAAGTCATAGGACTCATAAGCAACTCTTTCTTTGATAATTTGAGAGAACCAATGAAACAATAGGAAGGTCTCCCTAAATCAAGACTTGTGTGTGATGTACGCATCGTTTTTAACGCGATAGTAATTGATTTGGTCCTTTTGATGCTAATCAAATTAGAACGAATTAATAGGACTCCTAATCACCTCTTTCTTTGACAATTTTAGAGAACCAATGAAACAATAAGAAGGTCTCCCTAAATGAAGACTTGTGTGAGATGTACGCATGGTTTTGGACGCTATAGTCATTGGTTTCTTCTTTTGACGCTAATCAAACTAGAACGAAGTAATACAACTCTTAATCACCTCTTTATTTGTAAATTCAAAACAACCAATGAAACAATATGAAGGTCTCCCTAAATGAAGACTTGTGTGAGATCTACGCATCGTTTTGGACGCGATAGTGATGTGATTTCTCCTTTTGATGCTAATTTCAACTAGAACGAAGTAATAGGGCTCATAATCACCTATATTTTGACAATTGGAGAAAACTAATAAAACAATAAGGTGGTCTCCCTAAATGAAGACTTGTGTGAGATCTACGCATCGTTTTGGGCGCCATAGTGATGGGAGTGCTCCTTTTGATGCTAATTTCAACTAGAATGAAGTAACAGAACACATAATCACCTATATTTTAACAATTTGAGAGAACTAATCAAACAATAAGAAGGTCTCTCTAAATGAAGACTTGTGTGAGATGTACGGATCGTTTTGAATGCACTAGTGATAGTATTGCTCCTTTTTATGTTAATCAAACTAAAACGAAGTCATAGGACTCATTATCACCTCTTTCATTGACAATTTGAGAGAACCAATGAAACAATAAGAAGGTCTCCCTAAATCAAGACTTGTGTGAGATGTACGTATCGTTTTTAATACGATAGTCATTGATTTGGTCCTTTTGATGCTAATCAAATTAGAACAATTAATAGGACTGATTATCACCACTTTCTTTGACAATTTTACAGAACCAATGAAACAATAAGAAGGTCTTCCTAAATGAAGATTTGTGTGAGATGTACGTATGATTTTGAACGCGATAGTCATGGGTTTCTACTTTTGACGCTAATCAAACTAGAACGAAGTAATACAACTCTTAATCACCTCTTTCTTTGAAAATTCGAAACAACCAATGAAACAATATGAAGGTCTCCCTAAATGAAGACTTGTGTGAGATCTACGCATTGTTTTGGACGCGATATTAATGATGGGATTGGTCCTGTTGATGCTAATTTCAACTAGAATGAAGTAAAAGGACTTATAATCACCTATATTTTGACAATTTGAAAGAATTAATCGAACAATAAGAAGGTCTCCCTAAATGAAGACTTGTGTGAGATGTACAGATCGTTTTGAATGCACTAGTGATAGGATTGCTCCTTTTGATGCTAATCAAACTAGAACGAAGTTATAGGACTCATAATCACCTCTTTCTTTGATAATTTGAGAGAACCAATGAAACAATAAGAAGGTCTCCCTAAATCAAGACTTGTGTGAGATGTACGCATCGTTTTTAATGCGATAGTCATTGATTTGGTCCTTTTGATGCTAATCAAATTAGAACGAATTAATATGACTGCTAATCACCTCTTTCTTTGATAATTTTACAGAACCAATAAAACACTAAGAAGGTCTCTATAAATGAAGACTTGTGTGAGATGTACGGATCATTTTGAAAGCACTAGTGATATAGGATTGCTTCTTTTGATGCTAATCAAACTAGAATGAAGTCATAGGACTCATAATCACCTCTTTCTTTGACAATTTGAGAGAACCAATGAAACAATAAGAAGGTCTCCCTAAATCAAGACTTGTGTTAGATGTACGCATCATTTTTCACGCAATGGTCATTGATTTGGCCCTTTTGATGCTAATCAAATTAGAACGAATTAATAGGACTGCTAATCACCTTTTTCTTTGACAATTTTACAGAACCAATAAAACAATAAGAAGGTCTTCCTAAATGAAGATTTGTGTGAGATGTACGTATGATTTTGAACGCGATAGTCATGGGTTTCTACTTTTGACGCTAATCAAACTAAAACGAAGTAATACAACTCTTAATCACCTCTTTCTTTGTAAATTCGAAACAACCAATGAAATAATATGAAGGTCTCCCTAAATGAAGACTTGTGTGAGATGTACGCATGGTTTTGGACGCGATAGTCATGGGTTTCTTTTTTTTGACGTTAATCAAACTAGAACGAAGTAACATAGTCTCTTAATCACCTCTTTCTTTGTAAATTCGAAACAACCAATGAAACAATATGAAGGTCTCCCTAAATGAAGACTTGTGTGAGATCTACGCATCGTTTTGGACGCAATAGTGATGGGATTGCTCCTTTTGATGCTAATTTCAACTAGAATGAAGTAAGAGGACTCATAATCACCTATATTTTAACAATTTGAGAAAACTAATCAAACAATAAGAAGGTTTCCCTAAATGAAGACTTGTGTGAGATGTACGGATCGTTTTGAATGCACTGGTGATAGGATTACTTCTTTTGATTCTAATCAAACTAGAACGAAGTCATAGGACTCATAAGCAACTCTTTCTTTGATAATTTGAGAGAACCAATGAAACAATAGGAAGGTCTCCCTAAATCAAGACTTGTGTGTGATGTACGCATCGTTTTTAACGCGATAGTAATTGATTTGGTCCTTTTGATGCTAATCAAATTAGAACGAATTAATAGGACTCCTAATCACCTCTTTCTTTGACAATTTTAGAGAACCAATGAAACAATAAGAAGGTCTCCCTAAATGAAGACTTGTGTGAGATGTACGCATGGTTTTGGACGCTATAGTCATTGGTTTCTTCTTTTGACGCTAATCAAACTAGAACGAAGTAATACAACTCTTAATCACCTCTTTATTTGTAAATTCAAAATAACCAATGAAACAATATGAAGGTCTCCCTAAATGAAGACTTGTGTGAGATCTACGCATCGTTTTGGACGCGATAGTGATGTGATTTCTCCTTTTGATGCTAATTTCAACTAGAACGAAGTAATAGGGCTCATAATCACCTATATTTTGACAATTGGAGAAAACTAATAAAACAATAAGGTGGTCTCCCTAAATGAAGACTTGTGTGAGATCTACGCATCGTTTTGGGCGCCATAGTGATGGGAGTGCTCCTTTTGATGCTAATTTCAACTAGAATGAAGTAACAGAACACATAATCACCTATATTTTAACAATTTGAGAGAACTAATCAAACAATAAGAAGGTCTCTCTAAATGAAGACTTGTGTGAGATGTACGGATCGTTTTGAATGCACTAGTGATAGTATTGCTCCTTTTTATGTTAATCAAACTAAAACGAAGTCATAGGACTCATTATCACCTCTTTCATTGACAATTTGAGAGAACCAATGAAACAATAAGAAGGTCTCCCTAAATCAAGACTTGTGTGAGATGTACGTATCGTTTATAATACGATAGTCATTGATTTCGTCCTTTTGATGCTAATCAAATTAGAACAATTAATAGGACTGATTATCACCACTTTCTTTGACAATTTTACAGAACCAATGAAACAATAAGAAGGTCTTCCTAAATGAAGATTTGTGTGAGATGTACGTATGATTTTGAACGCGATAGTCATGGGTTTCTACTTTTGACGCTAATCAAACTAGAACGAAGTAATACAACTCTTAATCACCTCTTTCTTTGAAAATTCGAAACAACCAATGAAACAATATGAAGGTCTCCCTAAATGAAGACTTGTGTGAGATCTACGCATTGTTTTGGACGCGATATTAATGATGGGATTGGTCCTGTTGATGCTAATTTCAACTAGAATGAAGTAAAAGGACTTATAATCACCTATATTTTGACAATTTGAAAGAATTAATCGAACAATAAGAAGGTCTCCCTAAATGAAGACTTGTGTGAGATGTACAGATCGTTTTGAATGCACTAGTGATAGGATTGCTCCTTTTGATGCTAATCAAACTAGAACGAAGTTATAGGACTCATAATCACCTCTTTCTTTGATAATGTGAGAGAACCAATGAAACAATAAGAAGGTCTCCCTAAATCAAGACTTGTGTGAGATGTACGCATCGTTTTTAATGCGATAGTCATTGATTTGGTCCTTTTGATGCTAATCAAATTAGAACGAATTAATAGGACTGCTAATCACCTCTTTCTTTGATAATTTTACAGAACCAATAAAACACTAAGAAGGTCTCTATAAATGAAGACTTGTGTGAGATGTACGGATCATTTTGAAAGCACTAGTGATATAGGATTGCTCCTTTTGATGCTAATCAAACTAGAATGAAGTCATAGGACTCATAATCACCTCTTTCTTTGACAATTTGAGAGAACCAATGAAACAATAAGAAGGTCTCCCTAAATCAAGACTTGTGTGAGATGTACGCATCATTTTTCACGCAATGGTCATTGATTTGGCCCTTTTGATGCTAATCAAATTAGAACGAATTAATAGGACTGCTAATCACCTTTTTCTTTGACAATTTTACAGAACCAATAAAACAATAAGAAGGTTCTCCTAAATGAAGATTTGTGTGAGATGTACGTATGATTTTGAACGCGATAGTCATGGGTTTCTACTTTTGACGCTAATCAAACTAGAACGAAGTAATACAACTCTTAATCACCTCTTTCTTTGTAAATTCGAAACAACCAATGAAATAATATGAAGGTCTCCCTAAATGAAGACTTGTGTGAGATGTACGCATGGTTTTGGACGCGATAGTCATGGGTTTCTCTTTTTTGACGTTAATCAAACTAGAACAAAGTAACATAGTCTCTTAATCACCTCTTTCTTTGTAAATTCGAAACAACCAATGAAACAATATGAAGGTCTCCCTAAATGAAGACTTGTGTGAGATCTACGCATCGTTTTGGACGCGATAGTGATGGGATTGCTCCTTTTGATGCTAATTTCAACTAGAATGAAGTAAGAGGACTCATAATCACCTATATTTTAACAATTTGAGAAAACTAATCAAACAATAAGAAGGTTTCCCTAAATGAAGACTTGTGTGAGATGTACGGATCGTTTTGAATGCACTGGTGATAGGATTACTTCTTTTGATTCTAATCAAACTAGAACGAAGTCATAGGACTCATAAGCAACTCTTTCTTTGATAATTTGAGAGAACCAATGAAACAATAGGAAGGTCTCCCTAAATCAAGACTTGTGTGTGATGTACGCATCGTTTTTAACGCGATAGTAATTGATTTGGTCCTTTTGATGCTAATCAAATTAGAACGAATTAATAGGACTCCTAATCACCTCTTTCTTTGACAATTTTAGAGAACCAATGAAACAATAAGAAGGTCTCCCTAAATGAAGACTTGTGTGAGATGTACGCATGGTTTTGGACGCTATAGTCATTGGTTTCTTCTTTTGACGCTAATCAAACTAGAACGAAGTAATACAACTCTTAATCACCTCTTTATTTGTAAATTCAAAACAACCAATGAAACAATATGAAGGTCTCCCTAAATGAAGATTTGTGTGAGATCTACGCATCGTTTTGGACGCGATAGTGATGTGATTTCTCCTTTTGATGCTAATTTCAACTAGAACGAAGTAATAGGGCTCATAATCACCTATATTTTGACAATTGGAGAAAACTAATAAAACAATAAGGTGGTCTCCCTAAATGAAGACTTGTGTGAGATCTACGCATCGTTTTGGGCGCCATAGTGATGGGAGTGCTCCTTTTGATGCTAATTTCAACTAGAATGAAGTAACAGAACACATAATCACCTATATTTTAACAATTTGAGAGAACTAATCAAACAATAAGAAGGTCTCTCTAAATGAAGACTTGTGTGAGATGTACGGATCGTTTTGAATGCACTAGTGATAGTATTGCTCCTTTTTATGTTAATCAAACTAAAACGAAGTCATAGGACTCATTATCACCTCTTTCATTGACAATTTGAGAGAACCAATGAAACAATAAGAAGGTCTCCCTAAATCAAGACTTGTGTGAGATGTACGTATCGTTTTTAATACGATAGTCATTGATTTGGTCCTTTTGATGCTAATCGAATTAGAACAATTAATAGGACTGATTATCACCACTTTCTTTGACAATTTTACAGAACCAATGAAACAATAAGAAGGTCTTCCTAAATGAAGATTTGTGTGAGATGTACGTATGATTTTGAACGCGATAGTCATGGGTTTCTACTTTTGACGCTAATCAAACTAGAACGAAGTAATACAACTCTTAATCACCTCTTTCTTTGAAAATTCGAAACAACCAATGAAACAATATGAAGGTCTCCCTAAATGAAGACTTGTGTGAGATCTACGCATTGTTTTGGACGCGATATTAATGATGGGATTGGTCCTGTTGATGCTAATTTCAACTAGAATGAAGTAAAAGGACTTATAATCACCTATATTTTGACAATTTGAAAGAATTAATCGAACAATAAGAAGGACTCCCTAAATGAAGACTTGTGTGAGATGTACAGATCGTTTTGAATGCACTAGTGATAGGATTGCTCCTTTTGATGCTAATCAAACTAGAACGAAGTTATAGGACTCATAATCACCTCTTTCTTTGATAATTTGAGAGAACCAATGAAACAATAAGAAGGTCTCCCTAAATCAAGACTTGTGTGAGATGTACGCATCGTTTTTAATGCGATAGTCATTGATTTGGTCCTTTTGATGCTAATCAAATTAGAACGAATTAATAGGACTGCTAATCACCTCTTTCTTTGATAATTTTACAGAATCAATAAAACACTAAGAAGGTCTCTGTAAATGAAGACTTGTGTGAGATGTACGGATCATTTTGAAAGCACTAGTGATATAGGATTGCTCCTTTTGATGCTAATCAAACTAGAATGAAGTCATAGGACTCATAATCACCTCTTTCTTTGACAATTTGAGAGAACCAATGAAACAATAAGAAGGTCTCCCTAAATCAAGACTTGTGTGAGATGTACGCATCATTTTTCACGCAATGGTCATTGATTTGGCCCTTTTGATGCTAATCAAATTAGAACGAATTAATAGGACTGCTAATCACCTTTTTCTTTGACAATTTTACAGAACCAATAAAAGAATAAGAAGGTCCTCCTAAATGAAGATTTGTGTGAGATGTACGTATGATTTTGAACGCGATAGTCATGGGTTTCTACTTTTGACGCTAATCAAACTAGAACGAAGTGATACAACTCTTAATCACCTCTTTCTTTGTAAATTCGAAACAACCAATGAAATAATATGAAGGTCTCCCTAAATGAAGACTTGTGTGAGATGTACGCATGGTTTTGGACGCGATAGTCATGGGTTTCTCTTTTTTGACGTTAATCAAACTAGAACGAAGTAACATAGTCTCTTAATCACCTCTTTCTTTGTAAATTTGAAACAACCAATGAAACAATATGAAGGTCTCCCTAAATGAAGACTTGTGTGAGATCTACGCATCGTTTTGGACGCGATAGTGATGGGATTGCTCCTTTTGATGCTAATTTCAACTAGAATGAAGTAAGAGGACTCATAATCACCTATATTTTAATAATTTGAGAAAACTAATCAAACAATAAGAAGGTTTCCCTAAATGAAGACTTGTGTGAGATGTACGGATCGTTTTGAATGCACTGGTGATAGGATTACTTCTTTTGATTCTAATCAAACTAGAACGAAGTCATAGGACTCATAAGCAACTCTTTCTTTGATAATTTGAGAGAACCAATGAAACAATAGGAAGGTCTCCCTAAATCAAGACTTGTGTGTGATGTACGCATCGTTTTTAACGCGATAGTAATTGATTTGGTCCTTTTGATGCTAATCAAATTAGAACGAATTAGTAGGACTCCTAATCACCTCTTTCTTTGACAATTTTAGAGAACCAATGAAACAATAAGAAGGTCTCCCTAAATGAAGACTTGTGTGAGATGTACGCATGGTTTTGGACGCTATAGTCATTGGTTTCTTCTTTTGACGCTAATCAAACTAGAACGAAGTAATACAACTCTTAATCACCTCTTTATTTGTAAATTCAAAACAACCAATGAAACAATATGAAGGTCTCCCTAAATGAAGACTTGTGTGAGATCTACGCATCGTTTTGGACGCGATAGTGATGTGATTTCTCCTTTTGATGCTAATTTCAACTAGAACGAAGTAATAGGGCTCATAATCACCTATATTTTGACAATTGGAGAAAACTAATAAAACAATAAGGTGGTCTCCCTAAATGAAGACTTGTGTGAGATCTACGCATCGTTTTGGGCGCCATAGTGATGGGAGTGCTCCTTTTGATGCTAATTTCAACTAGAATGAAGTAACAGAACACATAATCACCTATATTTTAACAATTTGAGAGAACTAATCAAACAATAAGAAGGTCTCTCTAAATGAAGACTTGTGTGAGATGTACGGATCGTTTTGAATGCACTAGGGATAGTATTGCTCCTTTTTATGTTAATCAAACTAAAACGAAGTCAAAGGACTCATTATCACCTCTTTCATTGACAATTTGAGAGAACCAATGAAACAATAAGAAGGTCTCCCTAAATCAAGACTTGTGTGAGATGTACGTATCGTTTTTAATACGATAGTCATTGATTTCGTCCTTTTGATGCTAATCAAATTAGAACAATTAATAGGACTGATTATCACCACTTTCTTTGACAATTTTATAGAACCAATGAAACAATAAGAAGGTCTTCCTAAATGAAGATTTGTGTGAGATGTACGTATGATTTTGAACGCGATAGTCATGGGTTTCTACTTTTGACGCTAATCAAACTAGAACGAAGTAATACAACTCTTAATCACCTCTTTCTTTGAAAATTCGAAACAACCAATGAAACAATATGAAGGTCTCCCTAAATGAAGACTTGTGTGAGATCTACGCATTGTTTTGGACGCGATATTAATGATGGGATTGGTCCTGTTGATGCTAATTTCAACTAGAATGAAGTAAAAGGACTTATAATCACCTATATTTTGACAATTTGAAAGAATTAATCGAACAATAAGAAGGTCTCCCTAAATGAAGACTTGTGTGAGATGTACAGATCGTTTTGAATGCACTAGTGATAGGATTGCTCCTTTTGATGCTAATCAAACTAGAACGAAGTTATAGGACTCATAATCACCTCTTTCTTTGATAATTTGAGAGAACCAATGAAACAATAAGAAGGTCTCCCTAAATCAAGACTTGTGTGAGATGTACGCATCGTTTTTAATGCGATAGTCATTGATTTGGTCCTTTTGATGCTAATCAAATTAGAACGAATTAATAGGACTGCTAATCACCTCTTTCTTTGATAATTTTACAGAACCAATAAAACACTAAGAAGGTCTCTATAAATGAAGACTTGTGTGAGATGTACGGATCATTTTGAAAGCACTAGTGATATAGGATTGCTCCTTTTGATGCTAATCAAACTAGAATGAAGTCATAGGACTCATAATCACCTCTTTCTTTGACAATTTGAGAGAACCAATGAAACAATAAGAAGGTCTCCCTAAATCAAGACTTGTGTGAGATGTACGCATCATTTTTCACGCAATGGTCATTGATTTGGCCCTTTTGATGCTAATCAAATTAGAACGAATTAATAGGACTGCTAATCACCTTTTTTTTGACAATTTTACAGAACCAATAAAACAATAAGAAGGTCCTCCTATATGAAGATTTGTGTGAGATGTACGTATGATTTTGAACGCGATAGTCATGGGTTTCTACTTTTGACGCTAATCAAACTAGAACGAAGTAATACAACTCTTAATCACCTCTTTCTTTGTAAATTCGAAACAACCAATGAAATAATATGAAGGTCTCCCTAAATGAAGACTTGTGTGAGATGTACGCATGGTTTTGGACGCGATAGTCATGGGTTTTTCTTTTTTGACGTTAATCAAACTAGAACGAAGTAACATAGTCTCTTAATCACCTCTTTCTTTGTAAATTCGAAACAACCAATGAAACAATATGAAGGTCTCCCTAAATGAAGACTTGTGTGAGATCTACGCATCGTTTTGGACGCGATAGTGATGGGATTGCTCCTTTTGATGCTAATTTCAACTAGAATGAAGTAAGAGGACTCATAATCACCTATATTTTAACAATTTGAGAAAACTAATCAAACAATAAGAAGGTTTCCCTAAATGAAGACTTGTGTGAGATGTACGGATCGTTTTGAATGCACTAGTGATAGGATTACTTCTTTTGATTCTAATCAAACTAGAACGAAGTCATAGGACTCATAAGCAACTCTTTCTTTGATAATTTGAGAGAACCAATGAAACAATAGGAAGGTCTCCCTAAATCAAGACTTGTGTGTGATGTACGCATCGTTTTTAACGCGATAGTAATTGATTTGGTCCTTTTGATGCTAATCAAATTAGAACGAATTAATACGACTCCTAATCACCTCTTTCTTTGACAATTTTAGAGAACCAATGAAACAATAAGAAGGTCTCCCTAAATGAAGACTTGTGTGAGATGTACGCATGGTTTTGGACGCTATAGTCATTGGTTTCTCCTTTTGACGCAAATCAAACTAGAACGAAGTAATACAACTCTTAATCACCTCTTTATTTGTAAATTCAAAACAACCAATGAAACAATATGAAGGTCTCCCTAAATGAAGACTTGTGCGAGATCTACGCATCGTTTTGGACGCGATAGTGATGTGATTTCTCCTTTTGATGCTAATTTCAACTAGAACGAAGTAATAGGACTCATAATCACCTATATTTTGACAATTGGAGAAAACTAATAAAACAATAAGGTGGTCTCCCTAAATGAAGACTTGTGTGAGATCTACGCATCGTTTTGGGCGCCATAGTGATGGGAGTGCTCCTTTTGATGCTAATTTCAACTAGAATGAAGTAATAGGACTCATAATCACCTATATTTTAACAATTTGAGAGAACTAATCAAACAATAAGAAGGTCTCTCTAAATGAAGACTTGTGTGAGATGTACGGATCGTTTTGAATGCACTAGTGATAGTATTGCTCCTTTTTATGTTAATCAAACTAAAACGAAGTCATAGGACTCATAATCACCTCTTTCATTGACAATTTGAGAGAACCAATGAAACAATAAGAAAGTCTCCCTAAATCAAGACTTGTGTGAGATGTACGTATCGTTTTTAATACGATAGTCATTGATTTGGTCCTTTTGATGCTAATCAAATTAGAACAATTAATAGGACTGATTATCACCACTTTCTTTGACAATTTTACAGAACCAATGAAACAATAAGAAGGTCTTCCTAAATGAAGATTTGTGTGAGATGTACGTATGATTTTGAACGCGATAGTCATGGGTTTCTACTTTTGACGCTAATCAAACTAGAACGAAGTAATACAACTCTTAATCACCTCTTTCTTTGAAAATTCGAAACAACCAATGAAACAATATGAAGGTCTCCCTAAATGAAGACTTGTGTGAGATCTACGCATTGTTTTGGACGCGATATTAATGATGGGATTGGTCCTGTTGATGCTAATTTCAACTAGAACGAAGTAAAAGGACTTATAATCACCTATATTTTGACAATTTGAAAGAATTAATCGAACAATAAGAAGGTCTCCCTAAATGAAGACTTGTGTGAGATGTACAGATCGTTTTGAATGCACTAGTGATAGGATTGCTCCTTTTGATGCTAATCAAACTAGAACGAAGTTATAGGACTCATAATCACCTCTTTCTTTGATAATTTGAGAGAACCAATGAAACAATAAGAAGGTCTCCCTAAATCAAGACTTGTGTGAGATGTACGCATCGTTTTTAATGCGATAGTCATTGATTTGGTCCTTTTGATGCTAATCAAATTAGAACGAATTAATAGGACTGCTAATCACCTCTTTCTTTGATAATTTTACAGAACCAATAAAACACTAAGAAGGTCTCTATAAATGAAGACTTGTGTGAGATGTACGGATCATTTTGAAAGCACTAGTGATATAGGATTGCTCCTTTTGATGCTAATCAAACTAGAATGAAGTCATAGGACTCATAATCACCTCTTTCTTTGACAATTTGAGAGAACCAATGAAACAATAAGAAGGTCTCCCTAAATCAAGACTTGTGTGAGATGTACGCATCATTTTTCACGCAATGGTCATTGATTTGGCCCTTTTGATGCTAATCAAATTAGAACGAATTAATAGGACTGCTAATCACCTTTTTCTTTGACAATTTTACAGAACCAATAAAACAATAAGAAGGTCTTCCTAAATGAAGATTTGTGTGAGATGTACGTATGATTTTGAACGCGATAGTCATGGGTTTCTACTTTTGACGCTAATCAAACTAGAACGAAGTAATACAACTCTTAATCACCTCTTTCTTTGTAAATTCGAAACAACCAATGAAATAATATGAAGGTCTCCCTAAATGAAGACTTGTGTGAGATGTACGCATGGTTTTGGACGCGATAGTCATGGGTTTCTCATTTTTGACGTTAATCAAAATAGAACGAAGTAACATAGTCTCTTAATCACCTCTTTCTTTGTAAATTCGAAACAACCAATGAAACAATATGAAGGTCTCCCTAAATGAAGACTTGTGTGAGATCTACGCATCGTTTTGGACGCGATAGTGATGGGATTGCTCCTTTTGATGCTAATTTCAACTAGAATGAAGTAAGAGGACTCATAATCACCTATATTTTAACAATTTGAGAAAACTAATCAAACAATAAGAAGGTTTCCCTAAATGAAGACTTGTGTGAGATGTACGGATCGTTTTGAATGCACTGGTGATAGGATTACTTCTTTTGATTCTAATCAAACTAGAATGAAGTCATAGGACTCATAAGCAACTCTTTCTTTGATAATTTGAGAGAACCAATGAAACAATAGGAAGGTCTCCCTAAATCAAGACTTGTGTGTGATGTACGCATCGTTTTTAACGCGATAGTAATTGATTTGGTCCTTTTGATGCTAATCAAATTAGAACGAATTAATAGGACTCCTAATCACCTCTTTCTTTGACAATTTTAGAGAACCAATGAAACAATAAGAAGGTCTCCCTAAATGAAGACTTGTGTGAGATGTACGCATGGTTTTGGACGCTATAGTCATTGGTTTCTCCTTTTGACGCTAATCAAACTAGAACGAAGTAATACAACTCTTAATCACCTCTTTATTTGTAAATTCAAAACAACCAATGAAACAATATGAAGGTCTCCCTAAATGAAGACTTGTGTGAGATCTACGCATCGTTTTGGACGCGATAGTGATGTGATTTCTCCTTTTGATGCTAATTTCAACTAGAACGAAGTAATAGGACTCATAATCACCTATATTTTGACAATTGGAGAAAACTAATAAAACAATAAGGTGGTCTCCCTAAATGAAGAATTGTGTGAGATGTACGCATGGTTTTGGACATGATAGTCATGGGTGTCTCCTTTTTAACCCTAATCAAACTAGAACGAAGTCACACAGTCTCTTAATCACCTCTTTTTTTGTAAATTCGAAACAACCAATGAAACAATATGAAGGTCTCCCTAAATGAAGACTTATGTGAGATCTACGCAACGTTTTGGACGCGATAGTGAAGGGATTGCTCCTTTTGATGCTAATTTCAACTAGAATGAAGTAATAGGACTCATAATCACCTATATTTTAACAATTTGAGAGAACTAATCAAACAATAAGAAGGTCTCTCTTAATGAAGACTTGTGTGAGATGTACGGATCGTTTTGAATGCACTACTGATAGTATTGCTCCTTTCGATGTTAATCAAACTAAAACGAAGTCATAGGACTCATAATCACCTCTTTCATTGACAATTTGAGAGAACCAATGAAACAATACGAAGGTCTCCCTAAATCAAGACTTGTGTGAGATGTACGCATCGTTTTTAATGCGATAGTCATTGATTTGGCCCTTTTGATGCTAATCAAATTAGAACGAATTAATAGGACTGATAATCACCACTTTCTTTGACAATTTTATAGAACCAATGAAACAATAAGAAGGTCTTCCTAAATGAAGATTTGTGTGAGATGTACGTATGATTTTGAACGCGATAGTCATGGGTTTCTACTTTTGACGCTAATCAAACTAGAACGAAGTAATACAACTCTTAATCACCTCTTTCTTTGAAAATTCGAAACAACCAATGAAACAATATGAAGGTCTCCCAAAATGAAGACTTGTGTGAGATCTACGCATCGTTTTGGACGCGATATTGATGATGGGATTGGTCCTGTTGATGCTAATTTCAACTAGAATGAAGTAATAGGACTTATAATCACCTATATTTTAAAAATTTAAAAGAATTAATCAAACAATAAGAAGGTCTCCCTAAATGAAGACTTGTGTGAGATGTACAGATCGTTTTGAATGCACTAGTGATAGGATTGCTCCTTTTGATGCTAATCAAACTAGAACGAAGTCATAGGACTCATAATCACCTCTTTCTTTGACAATTTGAGAGAACCAATGAAACAATAAGAAGGTCTCCCTAAATCAAGACTTGTGTGAGATGTACGCAACGTTTTTAATGCGATAGTCATTGATTTGGTCCTTTTGATGCTAATCAAATTAGAACGAATCAATAGGACTGCTAATCACCTCTTTCTTTGACAATTTTACTGAACCAATAAAATAATAAGAAGGTCTCTATAAATGAAGACTTGTGTGAGATGTACGGATCATTTTGAAAGCACTAGTGATATAGGATTGCTCCTTTTGATGCTAATCAAACTAGAACGAAGTCATAGGACTCATAATCACCTCTTTCTTTGACAATTTGAGAGAACCAATGAAACAATAAGAAGGTCTCCCTATATCAAGACTTGTGTGAGATGTACGCATCATTTTTCATGCGATGGTCATTGATTTTGCCCTTTTGATGCTAATCAAATTAGAACGAATTAATAGGACTGCTAATCACCTTTTTCTTTGACAATTTTACAGAACCAATAAAACAATAAGAAGGTCTTCCTAAATGAAGATTTTAGTGAGATGTACGTATGATTTTGAACTCGATAGTCATGGGTTTCTGCTTTTGACGCTAATCAAACTAGAACGAAGTAATACAACTCTTAATCACCTCTTTCTTTGTAAATTCGAAACAACCAATGAAATAATATGAAGGTCTCCTTAAATGAAGACTTGTGTGAGATGTACGCATGGTTTTGGACGCGATAGTCATGGGTTTCTCTTTTTTGACGTTAATCAAACTAGAACGAAGTAACATAGTCTCTTAATCACCTCTTTCTTTGTAAATTCGAAACAACCAATGAAACAATATGAAGGTCTCCCTAAATGAAGACTTGTGTGAGATCTACGCATCGTTTTGGACGCGATAGTGATGGGATTGCTCCTTTTGATGTTAATTTCAACTAGAATGAAGTAATAGGACTCATCATCACCTATATTTTAACAATTTGAGAGAACTAATCAAACAATAAGATGGTTTCCCTAAATGAAGACTTGTGTGAGATGTACGGATCGTTTTGAATGAACTGGTGATAGGATTGCTTCTTTTGATTCTAATCAAACTAGAACGAAGTCATAGGACTCACAAGCAACTCTTTCTTTGATAATTTGAGAGAACCAATGAAACAATAAGAAGGTCTCCCTAAATCAAGACTTGTGTGAGATGTACGCATCTTTTTTAACGCGATAGTCATTGATTTGGTCCTTTTGATGCTAATCAAATTAGAACGAATTAATAGGACTCCTAATCACCTCTTTCTTTGACAATTTTAGAGAACCAATGAAACAATAAGAAGGTCTCCCTAAATGATAACTTGTGTGAGATGTACGCATGGTTTTGGACGCGATAGTCATTGGTTTCTCCTTTTGACGCTAATCAAACTAGAACGAAGTAATACAACTCTTAATCACCTCTTTATTTGTAAATTCGAAACAACCAATGAAACAATATGAAGGTCTCCCTAAATGAAGACTTGTGTGAGATCTACGCATCGTTTTGGACGCGATAGTGATGTGATTGCTCCTTTTGATGCTAATTTGAAATAGAACGAAGTAATAGGACTCATAATCACTTATATTTTGACAATTTGAGAGAACTAATAAAACAATAAGATGGTCTCCCTAAATGAAGAATTGTGAGATGTACGCATAGTTTTGGACACGATAGTCATGGTTGTCTCCTTTTTAACGCTAATCAAACTAGAACGAAGTAACACAGTCGCTTAATCACTTCTTTTTTTGTAAATTCGAAACAACCAATGAAACAATATGAAGGTCTCCCTAAATGAAGACTTGTGTGAGATCTACGCATCATTTTTTTTGTGCTAAATTTAGACTGAATAAAATAAAAAAAAAGTTGGATTACACAACCTCATGGGAGAAAACCCAATCAGAAATAGCGAAGACATCATAGGAAATGCCCTATGCTATTAGGACTATAAAATATAACAAGGCGAATGCCCAACAAATTAGACAAGTTAGAAGTGCCAAAGCCGACAACAAGATAAATACACCACAAAAGCAAAAAGCAAAAAGCAAAATCCCAGTGGCAGCAGACTGCATGAAGATAGACTGCAGCAGACCTACCAAAGCCAGCAAACAAAGAACCACAATGATAACCCAAAAGACCAAGACAGGAACTGAATCCTATGGCCAAACAAGCATCCAGCCGACCCCAACTGCTAGGGCTGGACCAAAACCAAGGAGAGAAAAAAGAAAAAACAGCCGCAAGAGACATAAAATCCTAACAGACAACAAAGGCCAACAAAAAGGCCAAACTCCAAAACCTGCCAAACGCCAAAACCAGCCATGCAACAGAAACCAACTGGACAAAATCCAAAGAGGCCTGTAATCAACATCCATAAAAGGAAGCAGACCAAGACTAGCCAGGCAACATAACCCCCAGACACAGCAGCAGGCCAAAGCATCAAAACCTAGCAAGCCACAGCAACCCAGCAAACATGCACTGGATAACAGATTGCAGCAGCAAGAAACCTGATGAGGCAGCAAACTGCAGCAAAATCCCCATCAGCAGTAGCAAAATCCCCAACATCCGCAGCAAACTGCAGAAAACTGCAAAAATAATGCAGCAAACTGCAGCAGACCACAAGAGAAATCCAGCAGCTACCAGCAGCAATGGTGCATGAAGAGGCCCAACAAAGACCTTATAACCCGAGTGCCAGCACCAGACAACATCGGGCTAACCACATACTAGCAGCAACAAACTAGCTGGAAGGCAGCAACAGGCACAACAAACAAGCACGCAAACCAACCAGCAAGGAACAAAGACCAACATCAAAAGGGCCCAAAACCGGGAACCATGAAGAAGCAAAGGAGCCCAAGATGGACGGCCCACCCAACCCAAACAAACAAGAGTCAGTGAGCCCAAGGCGGAAGCCCCTCCCAGAACAACAACCCCAAGCCAACCGGCCCAAGAAGCAAGGAGAAGAAGCAGGGACCAGCCCCAAGCAACAAAACCAAACAGGAGAACCCAAACATAAACCCAGCAGCAAAGAAATCGGGCAGCCATCCACTAGAGAAAGCATCAGACCTCCCAACTCATATCAAGCATAGAAATTTTAAATCCAAATCCAGCCCTACAGATCAGCGTCAGACCAGTAGTAATGGTTACGGAAGTAACCATTTACAGTAGTACTGATTTGTATGAGATGCTTTAATAAAACGAGAGGATGAAAACAACCTTGATTTAACAATATTGATAATATCCTTAGCAACAGAGGAAGATAGGGGAAGCTTGTCCGAGTGTATCTTTCCATTTCTAGCTTCCCAAACCTTGTAGAAGGTAGCAGTAAAGGTAAGATAAAGAATGAGTTTTGTCAAACTTCTACCTTGGAAAGAAATGATGAAGGAAGTAAGCCCAATCCAGTCCTTGGGAACATTAGACCAGTCACCAAGCTCCAAGGCCTGCTGTAAAATGGATGAAGAGAAAGAGCATTCAAAAAATAAGTGATCAAAGCTTTCAACTAGAATGAAGTAATAGAACTCATAATCATCTATATTTTGACAATTTGAGAGAACTAATCAAACAATAAGAAGGTCTCCCTAAATGAAGACTTGTGTGAGATGTACGGATCGTTTTGAATGCACTAGTGATAGGATTGCTCCTTTTGATGCTAATCAAACTAGAACAAAGTCATAGGACTCATAATCACCTCTTTCTTTGACAATTTGAGAGAACCAATGAAACAATAAGAAGGCCTCCCTAAATCAAGACTTGTGTGAGATGTACGCATCATGTTTAACGCGCGATGGTCATTGATTTGGTCCTTTTGATGCTAATAAATTAGAACGAATTAATAGGACTGCTAATCACCTCTTTCTTTGACAATTTTACAGAACCAATAAAACAATAAGAAGGTCTCCCTAAATGAAGATTTGTGTGAGATGTACGTATGATTTTGAACGCGATAGTCATGGGTTTCTACTTTTGACGCTAATCAAACTAGAACGAAGTAATACAACTCTTAATCACCTCTTTCGTTGTAAATTCAAAACAACCAATGAAAGAATATGAAGGTCTCCCTAAATGAAGACTTGTGTGAGATCTACGCATCGTTTTGGATGCGAAAGTGATGCGATTGCTCCTTTTGATGCTAATTTCAACTAGAACGAAGTAATAGGACTCATAATCCCCTATAATTTGTCAATTTGAGAGAACTAATGAAATAATAAGGTCTCCCTAAATGAAGACTTGTGTGAGATGTACACATGGTTTTGGACGAGATTGTCATGGGTTTCTCTTTTTTGACGTTAATCAAACTAAAACGAAGTAACACAGTCAATCACCTCTTTCTTTGTAAATTCGAAACAACCAATGAAACAATATGAAGGTCTCCCTAAATGAAGACTTGTGTGAGATCTACGCATCGTTTTGGACGCGATAGTGTTGGGATTGCTCCTTTTGATGCTAATTTCAACTAGAATGAAGTAATAGGACTCATAATCACCTATATTTTAACAATTTGAGAGAACTAATCAAACAATAAGACGGTTTCCCTAAATGAAGACTTGTGTGAGATGTACGGATCGTTTTGAATGCACTAGTGATAGGATTGCTTCTTTTGATTCTAATCAAACTAGAACGAAGTCATAGGATTCATAATCAACTCTTTCTTTGATAATTTGAGAGAACCAATGAAACAATAAGAAGGTCTCCCTAAATCAAGACTTGTGTGAGATGTACGCATCGTTTTTAACGCGATAGTCATTGATTTGGTCCTTTTGATGCTAATCAAATTAGAACGAATTAATAGGACTGATAATCACCACTTTCTTTGACAATTTTACAGAACCAAAGAAACAATAAAAAGGTCTCCCTAAATGAAGATTTGTGTGAGATGTACGTATGATTTTGAATGCGATAGTCATGGGTTTCTACTTTTGACGCTAATCAAACTAGAACGAAGTAATACAACTCTTAATCACCTCTTTCTTTGTAAATTCGAAACAGCCAATGAAACAATATGAAGGTCTCCCTAAATAAAGACTTGTGTGAGATCTACGCATCGTTTTGGACGCGATAGTGATGGGATTGCTCCTTTTGATGCTAATTTCAACTAGAACGAAATAATAGGACTTGTGTGAAACAATAAGAAGGTCTCCCTAAATCAAGACTTGTGTGAAACAATAAGAAGGTCTACCTAAATCAAGACTTGTGTGAGATGTACACATTGTTTTTAACGCGATAGTCATTGTTTTGGTCATTTTGATGTTAATCAAATTATAACGAATTAATAGGACTCCTAATCACCTTTTTCTTTGACAATTTTAGAGAACCAATGAAACAATAAGAATGTCTCCCTAAATGAAGACTTGTGTGAGATGTACGCTTAGTTTTGGACGCGATTGTCATGGATTTCTCCTTTTGACGCTAATCAAACTATAACGAAGTAATACAACTCTTAATCACCTCTTTCGTTGTAAATTCGAAACAACCAATGAAACAATATGAAGATCTCTCTAAATGAAGACTTGTTTGAGATCTACGCATCGTTTTGGACGCGATAGTGATGTGATTGCTCCTTTTGATGCTAATTTCAACTAGAACGAAATAATAGGACTCATAATCACCTATATTTTGACAATTTGAGATAACTAATGAAACAATAAGAAGGTCTCCGTAAATGAAGACTTGTGTGAGATGTACGCATGGTTTTGGACGCGATAGTCATGGGTTTCTCTTTTTTGACATTTATCAAACTAGAACGAAGTAACATAGTCTCTTAATCACCTCTTTCTTTGTAAATTCGAAACAACCAAGAAACAATATGAAGGTCTCCCTAAATGAAGACTTGTGTGAGATCTACACATCGTTTTGGACGCGATAGTGATGAGATTGCTCCTTTTGATGCTAATTGCAACTAGGATGAAGTAATAGGACTCATAATCACCTATATTTTAACAATTTGAGAGAACTAATCAAACAATAAGAAGGTCTCTCTAAATGAAGACTTGTGTGAGATGTACGGATCGTTTTGAATGCACTAGTGATATGATTGCTTCTTTTGATTCTAATCCAACTAGAACGAAGTCATAGGACTCATAATCAACTCTTTCATTGATAATTTGAGAGAACCAATGAAATAATAAGAAGGTCTCCCTAAATCAAGACTTGTGTGAGATGTACGCATCGTTTTTAACGCGATAGTCATTGATTTGGTCCTTTTGATGCTAATCAAATTAGAACGAATTAATAGGACTCCTAATCACCTCTTTCTTTGACAATTTTAGAGAACCAATGAAACAATAAGAAGGTCTCCCTAAATGAAGACTTGTGTGATTTTGGACGCGATAGTCATGTGTTTCTCCTTTTGACGCTAATCAAACTAGAATGAAGTAATACAACTCTTAATCACCTCTTTATTTGTAAATTCGAAACAACCAATGAAACAATATGAAGGTCTCCCTAAATGAAGACTTGTGTGAGATGTACGCTTGGTTTTGGACGCGATAGTCATGGATTTCTACTTTTGACGCTAATCCAACTATAACGAAGTAATACAACTCTTAATAACCTCTTTCTTTGTAAATTCGAAACAACAAATGAAACAATATGAAGGTCTCCCTAAATGAAGACTTGTCTGAGATCTACGCATCGTTTTGGACGCGATAGTGATGTGATTGCTCCTATTGATGCTAATTTCAACTAGAACGAAGTAATAGGACTCATAATCACCTATATTTTGACAATTTGAGATAACTAATGAAACAATAAGATGGTCTCCCTAAATGAAGACTTGTGTGAGATGTACGCATGGTTTTGGACGCGATAGTCGTGGGTTTCTCTTTTTTGACGTTAATCAAACTCGAACGAAGTAACACAGTCTCTTAATCACCTCTTTCTTTGTAAATTCGAAACAACCAAGAAACAATATGAAGGTCTCCCTAAATGAAGACTTTGTGTGAGATCTACGCATCGTTTTGGACGCGATAGTGATGGGATTGCTCCTTTTGATGCTAATTTCAACTAGAATGATGTAATTGGAGTCATAATCACCTATATTTTAACAATTTGAGAGAACTAATCAAACAATAAGAAGGTTTTCCTAAATAAAGACTTGTGTGAGATGTACGGATCGTTTTGAATGCACTGGTGATAGGATTGCTTCTTTTGATTCTAATAAAAGTAGAACGAAGTCATAGGACTCATTAGCAACTCTTTCTTTGATAATTTGAGAGAACCAATGAAACAATTAGAAGGTCTCCCTAAATCAACACTTGTGTGAGATGTACGCATCATTTTTAACGCGATAGTCATTGATTTGGTCCTGTTGATGCTAATCAAATTAGAACGAATTAATAGGACTCCTAATCACCTCTTTCTTTGACAATTTTAGAGAACCAATGAAACAATAAGAAGGTCTCCCTAAATGAAGACTTGTGTGAGATGTACGCATGGTTTTGGACTCGATAGTCATTGGTTTCTCCTTTTGACGCTAATCAAACTAGAACGAAGTAATACAACTTTTAATCACCTCTTTATTTGTAAATTCGAAACAACCAATGAAACAATATGAAGGTCTCCCTAAATGAAGACTTGTGTGAGATGTACGCATGATTTTGAACATGATAGTCATGGGTTTCAACTTTTGACGCTAATCAAACTATAACGAAGTAATACAACTCTTAATCACCTCTTTCTTTGTAAATTCGAAACAACAAATGAAACAATATGAAGGTCTCCCTAAATGAAGACTTGTCTGAGATCTACGCATCGTTTTGGACGCGATAGTGATGTGATTGCTCCTATTGATGCAAATTTCAACTAGAACGAAGTAATAGGACTCATAATCACCTATATTTTGACAATTTGAGAGAACTAATTAAACAATAAGATGGTCTCCCTAAATGAAGAATTGTGTGAAATGTACGCATGGTTTTGGACACGATAGTCATGGGTGTCTCCTTCTTAACGCTAATCAAACTAGAACGAATTAACACAGTCTCTTAATCACCTCTTTTTTTGTAAATTCGAAACAACCAATGAAACAATTTGAAGGCCTCCCTAAATGAAGACTTGTGTGAGATCTACGCATCGTTTTGGGCGCCATAGTGATGGGAGTGCTCCTTTTGATGCTAATTTCAACTAGAATGAAGTAATAGGACTCATAATCACCTATATTTTAACAATTTGAGAGAACTAATCAAACAATAAGAAGGTCTCTCTAAATGAAGACTTGTGTGAGATGTACGGATCGTTTTGAATGCACTAGTGATAGTATTGCTCCTTTTTAGGTTAATCAAACTAAAACGAAGTCATAGGACTCATAATCACCTCTTTCATTGACAATTTGAGAGAACCAATGAAACAATAAGAAAGTCTCCCTAAATCAAGACTTGTGTGAGATGTACGTATCGTTTTTAATACGATAGTCATTGATTTGGTCCTTTTGATGCTAATCAAATTAGAACAATTAATAGGACTGATTATCACCACTTTCTTTGACAATTTTACAGAACCAATGAAACAATAAGAAGGTCTTCCTAAATGAAGATTTGTGTGAGATGTACGTATGATTTTGAACGCGATAGTCATGGGTTTCTACTTTTGACGCTAATCAAACTAGAACGAAGTAATACAACTCTTAATCACCTCTTTCTTTGAAAATTCGAAACAACCAATGAAACAATATGAAGGTCTCCCTAAATGAAGACTTGTGTGAGATCTACGCATTGTTTTGGACGCGATATTAATGATGGGATTGGTCCTGTTGATGCTAATTTCAACTAGAACGAAGTAAAAGGACTTATAATCACCTATATTTTGACAATTTAAAAGAATTAATCGAACAATAAGAAGGTCTCCCTAAATGAAGACTTGTGTGAGATGTACAGATCGTTTTGAATGCACTAGTGATAGGATTGCTTCTTTTGATGCTAATCAAACTAGAACGAAGTTATAGGACTCATAATCACCTCTTTCTTTGATAATTTGAGAGAACCAATGAAACAATAAGAAGGTCTCCCTAAATCAAGACTTGTGTGAGATGCACGCATCGTTTTTAATGCGATAGTCATTGATTTGGTCCTTTTGATGCTAATCAAATTAGAACGAATTAATAGGACTGCTAATCACCTCTTTCTTTGATAATTTTACAGAACCAATAAAACACTAAGAAGGTCTCTATAAATGAAGACTTGTGTGAGATGTACGGATCATTTTGAAAGCACTAGTGATATAGGATTGCTCCTTTTGATGCTAATCAAACTAGAATGAAGTCATAGGACTCATAATCACCTCTTTCTTTGACAATTTGAGAGAACCAATGAAACAATAAGAAGGTCTCCCTAAATCAAGACTTGTGTGAGATGTACGCATCATTTTTCACGTAATGGTCATTGATTTGGCCCTTTTGATGCTAATCAAATTAGAACGAATTAATAGGACTGCTAATCACCTTTTTCTTTGACAATTTTACAGAACCAATAAAAAAGTAAGAAGGTCTTCCTAAATGAAGATTTGTGTGAGATGTACGTATGATTTTGAACGCGATAGTCATGGGTTTCTACTTTTGACGCTAATCAAACTAGAACGAAGTAATACAACTCTTAATCACCTCTTTCTTTGTAAATTCGAAACAACCAATGAAATAATATGAAGGTCTCCCTAAATGAAGACTTGTGTGAGATGTACGCATGGTTTTGGACGCGATAGTCATGGGTTTCTCTTTTTTGACGTTAATCAAACTAGAACGAAGTAACATAGTCTCTTAATCACCTCTTTCTTTGTAAATTCGAAACAACCAATGAAACAATATGAAGGTCTCCCTAAATGAAGACTTGTGTGAGATCTACGCATCGTTTTGGACGCGATAGTGATGGGATTGCTCCTTTTGATGCTAATTTCAACTAGAATGAAGTAAGAGGACTCATAATCACCTATATTTTAACAATTTGAGAAAACTAATCAAACAATAAGAAGGTTTCCCTAAATGAAGACTTGTGTGAGATGTACGGATCGTTTTGAATGCACTGGTGATAGGATTACTTCTTTTGATTCTAATCAAACTAGAATGAAGTCATAGGACTCATAAGCAACTCTTTCTTTGATAATTTGAGAGAACCAATGAAACAATAGGAAGGTCTCCCTAAATCAAGACTTGTGCGTGATGTACGCATCGTTTTTAACGCGATAGTAATTGATTTGGTCCTTTTGATGCTAATCAAATTAGAACGAATTAATAGGACTCCTAATCACCTCTTTCTTTGACAATTTTAGAGAACCAATGAAACAATAAGAAGGTCTCCCTAAATGAAGACTTGTGTGAGATGTACGCATGGTTTTGGACGCTATAGTCATTGGTTTCTCCTTTTGACGCTAATCAAACTAGAACGAAGTAATACAACTCTTAATCACCTCTTTATTTGTAAATTCAAAACAACCAATGAAACAATATGAAGGTCTCCCTAAATGAAGACTTGTGTGAGATCTACGCATCGTTTTGGACGCGATAGTGATGTGATTTCTCCTTTTGATGCTAATTTCAACTAGAACGAAGTAATAGGACTCATAATCACCTATATTTTGACAATTGGAGAAAACTAATAAAATAATAAGGTGGTCTCCCTAAATGAAGAATTGTGTGAGATGTACGCATGGTTTTGGACATGATAGTCATGGGTGTCTCCTTTTTAACCCTAATCAAACTAGAACGAAGTAACACAGTCTCTTAATCACCTCTTTTTTTGTAAATTCGAAACAACCAATGAAACAATATGAAGGTCTCCCTAAATGAAGACTTATGTGAGATCTACGCAACGTTTTGGACGCGATAGTGAAGGGATTGCTCCTTTTGATGCTAATTTCAACTAGAATGAAGTAATAGGACTCATAATCACCTATATTTTAACAATTTGAGAGAACTAATCAAACAATAAGAAGGTCTCTCTTAATGAAGACTTGTGTGAGATCTACGCATCGTTTTGGACGCGATATTGATGATGGGATTGGTCCTGTTGATGCTAATTTCAACTAGAATGAAGTAATAGGACTTATAATCACCTATATTTTAAAAATTTAAAAGAATTAATCAAACAATAAGAAGGTCTCCCTAAATGAAGACTTGTGTGAGATGTACAGATCGTTTTGAATGCACTAGTGATAGGATTGCTCCTTTTGATGCTAATCAAACTAGAACGAAGTCATAGGACTCATAATCACCTCTTTCTTTGACAATTTGAGAGAACCAATGAAACAATAAGAAAGTCTCCCTAAATCAAGACTTGTGTGAGATGTACGCAACGTTTTTAATGCGATAGTCATTGATTTGGTCCTTTTGATGCTAATAAAATTAGAACGAATTAATAGGACTGCTAATCACCTCTTTCTTTGACAATTTTACAGAACCAATAAAATAATAAGAAGGTCTCTATAAATGAAGACTTGTGTGAGATGTACGGATCATTTTGAAAGCACTAGTGATATAGGATTGCTCCTTTTGATGCTAATCAAACTAGAACGAAGTCATAGGACTCATAATCACCTCTTTCTTTGACAATTTGAGAGAACCAATGAAACAATAAGAAGGTCTCCCTATATCAAGACTTGTGTGAGATGTACGCATCATTTTTCATGCGATGGTCATTGATTTGGCCCTTTTGATGCTAATCAAATTAGAACGAATTAATAGGACTGCTAATCACCTTTTTCTTTGACAATTTTATAGAACCAATAAAACAATAAGAAGGTCTTCCTAAATGAAGATTTTAGTGAGATGTACGTATGATTTTGAACTCGATAGTCATGGGTTTCTGCTTTTGACGCTAATCAAACTAGAACGAAGTAATACAACTCTTAATCACCTCTTTCTTTGTAAATTCGAAACAACCAATAAAACATTATGAAGGTCTCCCTAAATGAAGACTTGTGTGAGATCTACGCATCGTTTTGGACGCGATAGTGATGTGATTGCTCCTTTTGATGCTAATTTCAACTAGAACGAAGTAATAGGACTCATAATCACCTATATTTTGATAAGTTGAGAAAACTAATGAAACAATAAGATGGTCTCCCTAAATGAAGAATTGTGTGAGATGTACGCATGGTTTTGGACACGATAGTAATGGGTTTCTCTTTTTTGACGCTAATCAAACTAGAACGAAGTAACACAGTCTCTTAATCACCTCTTTCTTTGTAAATTCGAAACAACCAATGAAACAATATGAAGGTCTCCCTAAATGAAGACTTGTGTGAGATCTACGCATCGTTTTGGACGCGATAGTGATGGGATTGCTCCTTTTGATGTTAATTTCAACTAGAATGAAGTAATAGGACTCATCATCACCTATATTTTAACAATTTGAGAGAACTAATCAAACAATAAGATGGTTTCCCTAAATGAAGACTTGTGTGAGATGTACGGATCGTTTTGAATGAACTGGTGATAGGATTGCTTCTTTTGATTCTAATCAAACTAGAACGAAGTCATAGGACTCACAAGCAACTCTTTCTTTGATAATTTGAGAAAACCAATGAAACAATAAGAAGGTCTCCCTAAATCAGGACTTGTGTGAGATGTACGCATCGTTTTTAACGCGATAGTCATTGATTTGGTCCTTTTGATGCTAATCAAATTAGAACGAATTAATAGGACTCCAAATCACCTCTTTCTTTGACAATTTTAGAGAACCAATGAAACAATAAGAAGGTCTCCCTAAATGATAACTTGTGTGAGATGTACGCATGGTTTTGGACGCGATAGTCATTGGTTTCTCCTTTTGACGCTAATCAAACTAGAACGAAGTAATACAACTCTTAATCACCTCTTTCGTTGTAAATTCAAAACAACCAATGAAAGAATATGAAGGTCTCCCTAAATGAAGACTTGTGTGAGATCTACGCATCGTTTTGGATGCGAAAGTGATGCGATTGCTCCTTTTGATGCTAATTTCAACTAGAACGAAGTAATAGGACTCATAATCCCCTATAATTTGTCAATTTGAGAGAACTAATGAAATAATAAGGTCTCCCTAAATGAAGACTTGTGTGAGATGTACACATGGTTTTGGACGAGATTGTCATGGGTTTCTCTTTTTTGACGTTAATCAAACTAGAACGAAGTAACACAGTCAATCACCTCTTTTTTTGAAAATTCGAAACAACCAATGAAACAATATGAAGGTCTCCCTAAATGAAGACTTGTGTGAGATCTACGCATCGTTTTGGACGCGATAGTGATGGGATTGCTCCTTTTGATGCTAATTTCAACTAGAATGAAGTAATAGGACTCATAATCACCTATATTTTAACAATTTGAGAGAACTAATCAAACAATAAGACGGTTTCCCTAAATGAAGACTTGTTTGAGATGTACGGATCGTTTTGAATGCACTAGTGATAGGATTGCTTCTTTTGATTCTAATCAAACTAGAACGAAGTCATAGGACTCATAATCAACTCTTTCTTTGATAATTTGAGAGAACCAATGAAACAATAAGAAGGTCTCCCTAAATCAAGACTTGTGTGAGATGTACGCATCGTTTTTAACGCGATAGTCATTGATTTGGTCCTTTTGATGCTAATCAAATTAGAACGAATTAATAGGACTGATAATCACCACTTTCTTTGACAATTTTACAGAACCAAAGAAACAATAAAAAGGTCTCCCTAAATGAAGATTTGTGTGAGATGTACGTATGATTTTGAATGCGATAGTCATGGGTTTCTACTTTTGACGCTAATCAAACTAGAACGAAGTAATACAACTCTTAATCACCTCTTTCTTTGTAAATTCAAAACAGCCAATGAAACAATATGAAGGTCTCCCTAAATAAAGACTTGTGTGAGATCTACGCATCGTTTTGGACGCGATAGTGATGGGATTGCTTTTTTTGATGCTAATTTCAACTAGAACGAAATAATAGGACTTGTGTGAAACAATAAGAAGGTCTCCCTAAATCAAGACTTGTGTGAAACAATAAGAAGGTCTACCTAAATCAAGACTTGTGTGAGATGTACACATTGTTTTTAACGCGATAGTCATTGTTTTGGTCATTTTGATGTTAATCAAATTATAACGAATTAATAGGACTCCTAATCACCTTTTTCTTTGACAATTTTAGAGAACCAATGAAACAATAAGAATGTCTCCCTAAATGAAGACTTGTGTGAGATGTACGCTTAGTTTTGGACGCGATTGTCATGGATTTCTCCTTTTGACGCTAATCAAACTATAACGAAGTAATACAACTCTTAATCACCTCTTTCGTTGTAAATTCGAAACAACCAATGAAACAATATGAAGATCTCTCTAAATGAAGACTTGTTTGAGATCTACGCATCGTTTTGGACGCGATAGTGATGTGATTGCTCCTTTTGATGCTAATTTCAACTAGAACGAAATAATAGGACTCATAATCACCTATATTTTGACAATTTGAGATAACTAATGAAACAATAAGAAGGTCTCCGTAAATGAAGACTTGTGTGAGATGTACGCATGGTTTTGGACGCGATAGTCGTGGGTTTCTCTTTTTTGACATTTATCAAACTAGAACGAAGTAACATAGTCTCTTAATCACCTATTTCTTTGTAAATTCGAAACAACCAATGAAACAATATGAAGGTCTCCCTAAATGAAGACTTGTGTGAGATCTACACATCGTTTTGGACGCGATAGTGATGGGATTGCTCCTTTTGATGCTAATTGCAACTAGGATGAAGTAATAAGACTCATAATCACCTATATTTTAACAATTTGAGAGAACTAATCAAACAATAAGAAGGTCTCTCTAAATGAAGACTTGTGTGAGATGTACGGATCGTTTTGAATGCACTAGTGATAGGATTGCTTCTTTTGATTCTAATCCAACTAGAACGAAGTCATAGGACTCATAATCAACTCTTTCATTGATAATTTGAGAGAACCAATGAAATAATAAGAAGGTCTCCCTAAATCAAGACTTGTGTGAGATGTACGCATCGTTTTTAACGCGATAGTCATTGATTTGGTCCTTTTGATGCTAATCAAATTAGAACGAATTAATAGGACTCCTAATCACCTCTTTCTTTGACAATTTTAGAGAACCAATGAAACAATAAGAAGGTCTCCCTAAATGAAGACTTGTGTGATTTTGGACGCGATAGTCATGTGTTTCTCCTTTTGACGCTAATCAAACTAGAATGAAGTAATACAACTCTTAATCACCTCTTTATTTGTAAATTCGAAACAACCAATGAAACAATATGAAGGTCTCCCTAAATGAAGACTTGTGTGAGATGTACGCTTGGTTTTGGACGCGATAGTCATGGATTTCTACTTTTGACGCTAATCCAACTATAACGAAGTAATACAACTCTTAATAACCTCTTTCTTTGTAAATTCGAAACAACAAATGAAACAATATGAAGGTCTCCCTAAATGAAGACTTGTTTGAGATCTACGCATCGTTTTGGACGCGATAGTGATGTGATTGCTCCTATTGATGCTAATTTCAACTAGAACGAAGTAATAGGACTCATAATCACCTATATTTTGACAATTTGAGATAACTAATGAAACAATAAGATGGTCTCCCTAAATGAAGACTTGTGTGAGATGTACGCATGGTTTTGGACGCGACAGTCGTGGGTTTCTCTTTTTTGACGTTAATCAAACTCGAACGAAGTAACACAGTCTCTTAATCACCTCTTTCTTTGTAAATTCGAAACAACCAAGAAACAATATGAAGGTCTCCCTAAATGAAGACTTTGTGTGAGATCTACGCATCGTTTTGGACGCGATAGTGATGGGATTGCTCCTTTTGATGCTAATTTCAACTAGAATGATGTAATTGGAGTCATAATCACCTATATTTTAACAATTTGAGAGAACTAATCAAACAATAAGAAGGTTTTCCTAAATAAAGACTTGTGTGAGATGTACGGATCGTTTTGAATGCACTGGTGATAGGATTGCTTCTTTTGATTCTAATAAAAGTAGAACGAAGTCATAGGACTCATTAGCAACTCTTTCTTTGATAATTTGAGAGAACCAATGAAACAATTAGAAGGTCTCCCTAAATCAACACTTGTGTGAGATGTACGCATCATTTTTAACGCGATAGTCATTGATTTGGTCCTTTTGATGCTAATCAAATTAGAACGAATTAATAGGACTCCTAATCACCTCTTTCTTTGACAATTTTAGAGAACCAATGAAACAATAAGAAGGTCTCCCTAAATGAAGACTTGTGTGAGATGTACGCATGGTTTTGGACTCGATAGTCATTGGTTTCTCCTTTTGACGCTAATCAAACTAGAACGAAGTAATACAACTTTTAATCACCTCTTTATTTGTAAATTCGAAACAACCAATGAAACAATATGAAGGTCTCCCTAAATGAAGACTTGTGTGAGATGTACGCATGATTTTGAACATGATAGTCATGGGTTTCAACTTTTGACGCTAATCAAACTATAACGAAGTAATACAACTCTTAATCACCTCTTTCTTTGTAAATTCGAAACAACAAATGAAACAATATGAAGGTCTCCCTAAATGAAGACTTGTCTGAGATCTACGCATCGTTTTGGACGCGATAGTGATGTGATTGCTCCTATTGATGCAAATTTCAACTAGAACGAAGTAATAGGACTCATAATCACCTATATTTTGACAATTTGAGAGAACTAATTAAACAATAAGATGGTCTCCCTAAATGAAGAATTGTGTGAAATGTACGCATGGTTTTGGACACGATAGTCATGGGTGTCTCCTTCTTAACGCTAATCAAACTAGAACGAATTAACACAGTCTCTTAATCACCTCTTTTTTTGTAAATTCGAAACAACCAATGAAACAATTTGAAGGCCTCCCTAAATGAAGACTTGTGTGAGATCTACGCATCGTTTTGGGCGCCATAGTGATGGGAGTGCTCCTTTTGATGCTAATTTCAACTAGAATGAAGTAATAGGACTCATAATCACCTATATTTTAACAATTTGAGAGAACTAATCAAACAATAAGAAGGTCTCTCTAAATGAAGACTTGTGTGAGATGTACGGATCGTTTTGAATGCACTAGTGATAGTATTGCTCCTTTTTAGGTTAATCAAACTAAAACGAAGTCATAGGACTCATAATCACCTCTTTCATTGACAATTTGAGAGAACCAATGAAACAATAAGAAAGTCTCCCTAAATCAAGACTTGTGTGAGATGTACGTATCGTTTTTAATACGATAGTCATTGATTTGGTCCTTTTGATGCTAATCAAATTAGAACAATTAATAGGACTGATTATCACCACTTTCTTTGACAATTTTACAGAACCAATGAAACAATAAGAAGGTCTTCCTAAATGAAGATTTGTGTGAGATGTACGTATGATTTTGAACGCGATAGTCATGGGTTTCTACTTTTGACGCTAATCAAACTAGAACGAAGTAATACAACTCTTAATCACCTCTTTCTTTGAAAATTCAAAACAACCAATGAAACAATATGAAGGTCTCCCTAAATGAAGACTTGTGTGAGATGTACGGATCGTTTTGAATGAACTGGTGATAGGATTGCTTCTTTTGATTCTAATCAAACTAGAACGAAGTCATAGGACTCATTAGCAACTCTTTCTTTGATAATTTGAGAGAACCAATGAAACAATTAGAAGGTCTCCCTAAATCAACACTTGTGTGAGATGTACGCATCATTTTTAACGCGATAGTCATTGATTTGGTCCTTTTGATGCTAATCAAATTAGAGCGAATTAATAGGACTCCTAATCACCTCTTTCTTTGACAATTTTAGAGAACCAATGAAACAATAAGAAGGTCTCCCTAAATGAAGACTTGTGTGAGATGTACGCATGGTTTTGGACTCGATAGTCATTGGTTTCTCCTTTTGACGCTAATCAAGCTAGAACGAAGTAATACAACTTTTAATCACCTCTTTATTTGTAAATTCGAAACAACCAATGAAACAATATGAAGGTCTCCCTAAATGAAGACTTGTGTGAGATGTACGCATGATTTTGAACATGATAGTCATGTGTTTCAACTTTTGATGCTAATCAAACTATAACGAAGTAATACAACTCTTAATCACCTCTTTCTTTGTAAATTCGAAACAACAAATGAAACAATATGAAGGTCTCCCTAAATGAAGACTTGTCTGAGATCTACGCATCGTTTTGGACGCGATAGTGATGTGATTGCTCCTATTGATGCAAATTTCAACTGGAACGAAGTAATAGGACTCATAATCACCTATATTTTGACAATTTGAGAGAACTAATTAAACAATAAGATGGTCTCCCTAAATGAAGAATTGTGTGAAATGTACGCATGGTTTTGGACACGATAGTCATGGGTGTCTCCTTCTTAACGCTAATCAAACTAGAACGAATTAACACAGTCTCTTAATCACCTCTTTTTTTGTAAATTCGAAACAACCAATGAAACAATTTGAAGGCCTCCCTAAATGAAGACTTGTGTGAGATCTACGCATCGTTTTGGGCGCCATAGTGATGGGAGTGCTCCTTTTGATGCTAATTTCAACTAGAATGAAGTAATAGGACTCATAATCACCTATATTTTAATAATTTGAGAGAACTAATCAAACAATAAGAAGGTCTCTCTAAATGAAGACTTGTGTGAGATGTACGGATCGTTTTGAATGCACTAGTGATAGTATTGCTCCTTTTTATGTTAATCAAACTAAAACGAAGTCATAGGACTCATAATCACCTCTTTCATTGACAATTTGAGAGAACCAATGAAACAATAAGAAAGTCTCCCTAAATCAAGACTTGCGTGAGATGTACGTATCGTTTTTAATACGATAGTCATTGATTTGGTCCTTTTGATGCTAATCAAATTAGAACAATTAATAGGACTGATTATCACCACTTTCTTTGACAATTTTACAGAACCAATGAAACAATAAGAAGGTCTTCCTAAATGAAGATTTGTGTGAGATATACGTATGATTTTGAACGCGATAGTCATGGGTTTCTACTTTTGACGCTAATCAAACTAGAACGAAGTAATACAACTCTTAATCACCTCTTTCTTTGAAAATTCGAAACAACCAATGAAACAATATGAAGGTCTCCCTAAATGAAGACTTGTGTGAGATCTACGCATTGTTTTGGACGCGATATTAATGATGGGATTGGTCCTGTTGATGCTAATTTCAACTAGAACGAAGTAAAAGGACTTATAATCACCTATATTTTGACAATTTGAAAGAATTAATCGAACAATAAGAAGGTCTCCCTAAATGAAGACTTGTGTGAGATGTACAGATCGTTTTGAATGCACTAGTGATAGGATTGCTCCTTTTGATGCTAATCAAACTAGAACGAAGTTATAGGACTCATAATCACCTCTTTCTTTGATAATTTGAGAGAACCAATGAAACAATAAGAAGGTCTCCCTAAATCAAGACTTGTGTGAGATGTACGCATCGTTTTTAATGCGATAGTCATTGATTTGGTCCTTTTGATGCTAATCAAATTAGAACGAATTAATAGGACTGCTAATCACCTCTTTCTTTGATAATTTTACAGAACCAATAAAACACTAAGAAGGTCTCTATAAATGAAGACTTGTGTGAGATGTACGGATCATTTTGAAAGCACTAGTGATATAGGATTGCTCCTTTTGATGCTAATCAAACTAGAATGAAGTCATAGGACTCATAATCACCTCTTTCTTTGACAATTTGAGAGAACCAATGAAACAATAAGAAGGTCTCCCTAAATCAAGACTTGTGTGAGATGTACGCATCATTTTTCACGCAATGGTCATTGATTTGGCCCTTATGATGCTAATCAAATTAGAACGAATTAATAGGACTGCTAATCACCTTTTTCTTTGACAATTTTACAGAACCAATAAAACAATAAGAAGGTCTTCCTAAATGAAGATTTGTGTGAGATGTACGTATGATTTTGAACGCGATAGTCATGGGTTTCTACTTTTGACGCTAATCAAACTAGAACGAAGTAATACAACTCTTAATCACCTCTTTCTTTGTAAATTCGAAACAACCAATGAAATAATATGAAGGTCTCCCTAAATGAAGACTTGTGTGAGATGTACGCATGGTTTTGGACGCGATAGTCATGGGTTTCTCTTTTTTGACGTTAATCAAACTAGAACGAAGTAACATAGTCTCTTAATCACCTCTTTCTTTGTAAATTCGAAACAACCAATGAAACAATATGAAGGTCTCCCTAAATGAAGACTTGTGTGAGATCTACGCATCGTTTTGGACGCGATAGTGATGGGATTGCTCCTTTTGATGCTAATTTCAACTAGAATGAAGTAAGAGGACTCATAATCACCTATATTTTAACAATTTGAGAAAACTAATCAAACAATAAGAAGGTTTCCCTAAATGAAGACTTGTGTGAGATGTACGGATCGTTTTGAATGCACTGGTGATAGGATTACTTCTTTTGATTCTAATCAAACTAGAATGAAGTCATAGGACTCATAAGCAACTCTTTCTTTGATAATTTGAGAGAACCAATGAAACAATAGGAAGGTCTCCCTAAATCAAGACTTGTGTGTGATGTACGCATCGTTTTTAACGCGATAGTAATTGATTTGGTCCTTTTGATGCTAATCAAATTAGAACGAATTAATAGGACTCCTAATCACCTCTTTCTTTGACAATTTTAGAGAACCAATGAAACAATAAGAAGGTCTCCCTAAATGAAGACTTGTGTGAGATGTACGCATGGTTTTGGACGCTATAGTCATTGGTTTCTCCTTTTGACGCTAATCAAACTAGAACGAAGTAATACAACTCTTAATCACCTCTTTATTTGTAAATTCAAAACAACCAATGAAACAATATGAAGGTCTCCCTAAATGAAGACTTGTGTGAGATCTACGCATCGTTTTGGACGCGATAGTGATGTGATTTCTCCTTTTGATGCTAATTTCAACTAGAACGAAGTAATAGGACTCATAATCACCTATATTTTGACAATTGGAGAAAACTAATAAAACAATAAGGTGGTCTCCCTAAATGAAGAATTGTGTGAGATGTACGCATGGTTTTGGACATGATAGTCATGGGTGTCTCCTTTTTAACCCTAATCAAACTAGAACGAAGTAACACAGTCTCTTAATCACCTCTTTTTTTGTAAATTCGAAACAACCAATGAAACAATATGAAGGTCTCCCTAAATGAAGACTTATGTGAGATCTACGCAACGTTTTGGACGCGATAGTGAAGGGATTGCTCCTTTTGATGCTAATTTCAACTAGAATGAAGTAATAGGACTCATAATCACCTATATTTTAACAATTTGAGAGAACTAATCAAACAATAAGAAGGTCTCTCTTAATGAAGACTTGTGTGAGATGTACGGATCGTTTTGAATGCACTACTGATAGTATTGCTCCTTTCGATGTTAATCAAACTAAAACGAAGTCATAGGACTCATAATAACCTCTTTCATTGACAATTTGAGAGAACCAATGAAACAATACGAAGGTCTCCCTAAATCAAGACTTGTGTGAGATGTACGCATCGTTTTTAATGCGATAGTCATTGATTTGGCCCTTTTGATGCTAATCAAATTAGAACGAATTAATAGGACTGATAATCACCACTTTCTTTGACAATTTTATAGAACCAATGAAACAATAAGAAGGTCTTCCTAAATGAAGATTTGTGTGAGATGTACGTATGATTTTGAACGCGATAGTCATGGGTTTCTACTTTTGACGCTAATCAAACTAGAACGAAGTAATACAACTCTTAATCACCTCTTTCTTTGAAAATTCAAAACAACCAATGAAACAATATGAAGGTCTCCCTAAATGAAGACTTGTGTGAGATCTACGCATTGTTTTGGACACGATATTAATGATGGGATTGGTCCTGTTGATGCTAATTTCAACTAGAATGAAGTAAAAGGACTTATAATCACCTATATTTTGACAATTTGAAAGAATTAATCGAACAATAAGAAGGTCTCCCTAAATGAAGACTTGTGTGAGATGTACAGATCGTTTTGAATGCACTAGTGATAGGATTGCTCCTTTTGATGCTAATCAAACTAGAACGAAGTTATAGGACTCATAATCACCTCTTTCTTTGATAATTTGAGAGAACCAATGAAACAATAAGAAGGTCTCCCTAAATCAAGACTTGTGTGAGATGTACGCATCGTTTTTAATGCGATAGTCATTGATTTGGTCCTTTTGATGCTAATCAAATTAGAACGAATTAATAGGACTGCTAATCACCTCTTTCTTTGATAATTTTACAGAACCAATAAAACACTAAGAAGGTCTCTATAAATGAAGACTTGTGTGAGATGTACGGATCATTTTGAAAGCACTAGTGATATAGGATTGCTCCTTTTGATGCTATTCAAACTAGAATGAAGTCATAGGACTCATAATCACCTCTTTCTTTGACAATTTGAGAGAACCAATGAAACAATAAGAAGGTCTCCCTAAATCAAGACTTGTGTGAGATGTACGCATCATTTTTCACGAAATGGTCATTGATTTGGCCCTTATGATGCTAATCAAATTAGAACGAATTAATAGGACTGCTAATCACCTTTTTCTTTGACAATTTTACAGAACCAATAAAACAATAAGAAGGTCTTCCTAAATGAAGATTTGTGTGAGATGTACGTATGATTTTGAACGCGATAGTCATGGGTTTCTACTTTTGACGCTAATCAAACTAGAACGAAGTAATACAACTCTTAATCACCTCTTTCTTTGTAAATTCGAAACAACCAATGAAATAATATGAAGGTCTCCCTAAATGAAGACTTGTGTGAGATGTACGCATGGTTTTGGACGCGATAGTCATGGGTTTCTCTTTTTTGACGTTAATCAAACTAGAACGAAGTAACATAGTCTCTTAATCACCTCTTTCTTTGTAAATTCGAAACAACCAATGAAACAATATGAAGGTCTCCCTAAATGAAGACTTGTGTGAGATCTACGCATCGTTTTGGACGCGATAGTGATGGGATTGCTCCTTTTGATGCTAATTTCAACTAGAATGAAGTAAGAGGACTCATAATCACCTATATTTTAACAATTTGAGAAAACTAATCAAACAATAAGAAGGTTTCCCTAATTGAAGACTTGTGTGAGATGTACGGATCGTTTTGAATGCACTGGTGATAGGATTACTTCTTTTGATTCTAATCAAACTAGAATGAAGTCATAGGACTCATAAGCAACTCTTTCTTTGATAATTTGAGAGAACCAATGAAACAATAGGAAGGTCTCCCTAAATCAAGACTTGTGTGTGATGTACGCATCGTTTTTAACGCGATAGTAATTGATTTGGTCCTTTTGATGCTAATCAAATTAGAACGAATTAATAGGACTCCTAATCACCTCTTTCTTTGACAATTTTAGAGAACCAATGAAACAATAAGAAGGTCTCCCTAAATGAAGACTTGTGTGAGATGTACGCATGGTTTTGGACGCTATAGTCATTGGTTTCTCCTTTTGACGCTAATCAAACTAGAACGAAGTAATACAACTCTTAATCACCTCTTTATTTGTAAATTCAAAACAACCAATGAAACAATATGAAAGTCTCCCTAAATGAAGACTTGTGTGAGATCTACGCATCGTTTTGGACGCGATAGTGATGTGATTTCTCCTTTTGATGCTAATTTCAACTAGAACGAAGTAATAGGACTCATAATCACCTATATTTTGACAATTGGAGAAAACTAATAAAACAATAAGGTGGTCTCCCTAAATGAAGAATTGTGTGAGATGTACGCATGGTTTTGGACATGATAGTCATGGGTGTCTCCTTTTTAACCCTAATCAAACTAGAACGAAGTAACACAGTCTCTTAATCACCTCTTTTTTTGTAAATTCGAAACAACCAATGAAACAATATGAAGGTCTCCCTAAATGAAGACTTATGTGAGATCTATGCAACGTTTTGGACGCGATAGTGAAGGGATTGCTCCTTTTGATGCTAATTTCAACTAGAATGAAGTAATAGGACTCATAATCACCTATATTTTAACAATTTGAGAGAACTAATCAAACAATAAGAAGGTCTCTCTTAATGAAGACTTGTGTGAGATGTACGGATCGTTTTGAATGCACTACTGATAGTATTGCTCCTTTCGATGTTAATCAAACTAAAACGAAGTCATAGGACTCATAATCACCTCTTTCATTGACAATTTGAGAGAACCAATGAAACAATACGAAGGTCTCCCTAAATCAAGACTTGTGTGAGATGTACGCATCGTTTTTAATGCGATAGTCATTGATTTGGTCCTTTTGATGCTAATCAAATTAGAACGAATTAATAGGACTGCTAATCACCTCTTTCTTTGACAATTTTACAGAACCAATAAAATAATAAGAAGGTTTCTATAAATGAAGACTTGTGTGAGATGTACGGATCATTTTGAAAGCACTAGTGATATAGGATTGCTCCTTTTGATGCTAATCAAACTAGAACGAAGTCATAGGACTCATAATCACCTCTTTCTTTGACAATCTGAGAGAACCAATGAAACAATAAGAAGGTCTCCCTATATCAAGACTTATGTGAGATGTACGCATCATTTTTCATGCGATGGTCATTGATTTGGCCCTTTTGATGCTAATCAAATTAGAACGAATTAATAGGACTGCTAATCACCTTTTTCTTTGACAATTTTACAGAACCAATAAAACAATAAGAAGGTCTTCCTAAATGAAGATTTTAGTGAGATGTACGTATGATTTTGAACTCGATAGTCATGGGTTTCTGCTTTTGACGCTAATCAAACTAGAACGAAGTAATACAACTCTTAATCACCTCTTTCTTTGTAAATTCGAAACAACCAATGAAATAATATGAAGGTCTCCTTAAATGAAGACTTGTGTGAGATGTACGCATGGTTTTGGACGCGATAGTCATGGGTTTCTCTTTTTTGACGTTAATCAAACTAGAACGAAGTAACATAGTTTCTTAATCACCTCTTTCTTTGTAAATTCGAAACAACCAATGAAACAATATGAAGGTCTCCCTAAATGAAGACTTGTGTGAGATCTACGCATCGTTTTGGACGCGATAGTGATGGGATTGCTCCTTTTGATGTTAATTTCAACTAGAATGAAGTAATAGGACTCATCATCACCTATATTTTAACAATTTGAGAGAACTAATCAAACAATAAGAAGGTCTCCCTAAATGAAGACTTGTGTGAGATGTACGGATCATTTTGAATGCACTAGTGATATGATTGCTCCTTTTGATGCTAATCAAACTAGAACAAAGTCATAGGACTCATAATCACCTCTTTCTTTGACAATTTGAGAGAACCAATGAAACAATAAGAAGGCCTCCCTAAATCAAGACTTGTGTGAGATGTACGCATCATGTTTAACGCGCGATGGTCATTGATTTGGTCCTTTTGATGCTAATAAATTAGAACGAATTAATAGGACTGCTAATCACCTCTTTCTTTGACAATTTTACAGAACCAATAAAACAATAAGAAGGTCTCCCTAAATGAAGATTTGTGTGAGATGTACGTATGATTTTGAACGCGATAGTCATGGGTTTCTACTTTTGATGCTAATCAAACTAGAACGAAGTAATACAACTCTTAATCACCTCTTTCGTTGTAAATTCAAAACAACCAATGAAAGAATATGAAGGTCTCCCTAAATGAAGACTTGTGTGAGATCTACGCATCGTTTTGGATGCGAAAGTGATGCGATTGCTCCTTTTGATGCTAATTTCAACTAGAACGAAGTAATAGGACTCATAATCCCCTATAATTTGTCAATTTGAGAGAACTAATGAAATAATAAGGTCTCCCTAAATGAAGACTTGTGTGAGATGTACACATGGTTTTGGACGAGATTGTCATGGGTTTCTCTTTTTTGACGTTAATCAAACTAGAACGAAGTAACACAGTCAATCACCTCTTTCTTTGTAAATTCGAAACAACCAATGAAACAATATGAAGGTCTCCCTAAATGAAGACTTGTGTGAGATCTACGCATCGTTTTGGACGCGATAGTGATGGGATTGCTCCTTTTGATGCTAATTTCAACTAGAATGAAGTAATAGGACTCATAATCACCTATATTTTAACAATTTGAGAGAACTAATCAAACAATAAGACGGTTTTCCTAAATGAAGACTTGTGTGAGATGTACGGATCGTTTTGAATGCACTAGTGATAGGATTGCTTCTTTTGATTCTAATCAAACTAGAACGAAGTCATAGGACTCATAATCAACTCTTTCTTTGATAATTTGAGAGAACCAATGAAACAATAAGAAGGTCTCCCTAAATCAAGACTTGTGTGAGATGTACGCATCGTTTTTAACGCGATAGTCATTGATTTGGTCCTTTTGATGCTAATCAAATTAGAACGAATTAATAGGATTGATAATCACCACTTTCTTTGACAATTTTACAGAACCAAAGAAACAATAAAAAGGTCTCCCTAAATGAAGATTTGTGTGAGATGTACGTATGATTTTGAATGCGATAGTCATGGGTTTCTACTTTTGACGCTAATCAAACTAGAACGAAGTAATACAACTCTTAATCACCTCTTTCTTTGTAAATTCGAAACAGCCAATGAAACAATATGAAGGTCTCCCTAAATAAAGACTTGTGTGAGATCTACGCATCGTTTTGGACGCGATAGTGATGGGATTGCTCCTTTTGATGCTAATTTCAACTAGAACGAAATAATAGGACTTGTGTGAAACAATAAGAAGGTCTCCCTAAATCAAGACTTGTGTGAAACAATAAGAAGGTCTACCTAAATCAAGACTTGTGTGAGATGTACACATTGTTTTTAACGCGATAGTCATTGTTTTGGTCATTTTGATGTTAATCAAATTATAACGAATTAATAGGACTCCTAATCACCTTTTTCTTTGACAATTTTAGAGAACCAATGAAACAATAAGAATGTCTCCCTAAATGAAGACTTGTGTGAGATGTACGCTTAGTTTTGGACGCGATTGTCATGGATTTCTCCTTTTGACGCTAATCAAACTATAACGAAGTAATACAACTCTTAATCACCTCTTTCGTTGTAAATTCGAAACAACCAATGAAACAATATGAAGATCTCTCTAAATGAAGACTTGTTTGAGATCTACGCATCGTTTTGGACGCGATAGTGATGTGATTGCTCCTTTTGATGCTAATTTCAACTAGAACGAAATAATAGGACTCATAATCACCTATATTTTGACAATTTGAGATAACTAATGAAACAATAAGAAGGTCTCCGTAAATGAATACTTGTGTGAGATGTACGCATGGTTTTGGACGCGATAGTCGTGGGTTTCTCTTTTTTGACATTTATCAAACTAGAACGAAGTAACATAGTCTCTTAATCACCTATTTCTTTGTAAATTCAAAACAACCAATGAAACAATATGAAGGTCTCCCTAAATGAAGACTTGTGTGAGATCTACACATCGTTTTGGACGCGATAGTGATGGGATTGCTCCTTTAGATGCTAATTGCAACTAGGATGAAGTAATAGGACTCATAATCACCTATATTTTAACAATTTGAGAGAACTAATCAAACAATAAGAAGGTCTCTCTAAATGAAGACTTGTGTGAGATGTACGGATCGTTTTGAATGCACTAGTGATAGGATTGCTCCTTTTGATGCTAATCAAACTAGAACAAAGTCATAGGACTCATAATCACCTCTTTCTTTGACAATTTGAGAGAACCAATGAAACAATAAGAAGGCCTCCCTAAATCAAGACTTGTGTGAGATGTACGCATCATGTTTAACGCGCGATGGTCATTGATTTGGTCCTTTTGATGCTAATAAATTAGAACGAATTAATAGGACTGCTAATCACCTCTTTCTTTGACAATTTTACAGAACCAATAAAACAATAAGAAGGTCTCCCTAAATGAAGATTTGTGTGAGATGTACGTATGATTTTGAACGCGATAGTCATGGGTTTCTACTTTTGACGCTAATCAAACTAGAACGAAGTAATACAACTCTTAATCACCTCTTTCGTTGTAAATTCAAAACAACCAATGAAAGAATATGAAGGTCTCCCTAAATGAAGACTTGTGTGAGATCTACGCATCGTTTTGGATGCGAAAGTGATGCGATTGCTCCTTTTGATGCTAATTTCAACTAGAACGAAGTAATAGGACTCATAATCCCCTATAATTTGTCAATTTGAGAGAACTAATGAAATAATAAGGTCTCCCTAAATGAAGACTTGTGTGAGATGTACACATGGTTTTGGACGAGATTGTCATGGGTTTCTCTTTTTTGACGTTAATCAAACTAGAACGAAGTAACACAGTCAATCACCTCTTTCTTTGTAAATTCGAAACAACCAATGAAACAATATGAAGGTCTCCCTAAATGAAGACTTGTGTGAGATCTACGCATCGTTTTGGACGCGATAGTGATGGGATTGCTCCTTTTGATGCTAATTTCAACTAGAATGAAGTAATAGGACTCATAATCACCTATATTTTAACAATTTGAGAGAACTAATCAAACAATAAGACGGTTTCCCTAAATGAAGACTTGTGTGAGATGTACGGATCGTTTTGAATGCACTAGTGATAGGATTGCTTCTTTTGATTCTAATCAAACTAGAACGAAGTCATAGGACTCATAATCAACTCTTTCTTTGATAATTTGAGAGAACCAATGAAACAATAAGAAGGTCTCCCTAAATCAAGACTTGTGTGAGATGTACGCATCGTTTTTAACGCGATAGTCATTGATTTGGTCCTTTTGATGCTAATCAAATTAGAACGAATTAATAGGACTGATAATCACCACTTTCTTTGACAATTTTACAGAACCAAAGAAACAATAAAAAGGTCTCCCTAAATGAAGATTTGTGTGAGATGTACGTATGATTTTGAATGCGATAGTCATGGGTTTCTACTTTTGACGCTAATCAAACTAGAACGAAGTAATACAACTCTTAATCACCTCTTTCTTTGTAAATTCGAAACAGCCAATGAAACAATATGAAGGTCTCCCTAAATAAAGACTTGTGTGAGATCTACGCATCGTTTTGGACGCGATAGTGATGGGATTGCTCCTTTTGATGCTAATTTCAACTAGAACGAAATAATAGGACTTGTGTGAAACAATAAGAAGGTCTCCCTAAATCAAGACTTGTGTGAAACAATAAGAAGGTCTACCTAAATCAAGACTTGTGTGAGATGTACACATTGTTTTTAACGCGATAGTCATTGTTTTGGTCATTTTGATGTTAATCAAATTATAACGAATTAATAGGACTCCTAATCACCTTTTTCTTTGACAATTTTAGAGAACCAATGAAACAATAAGAATGTCTCCCTAAATGAAGACTTGTGTGAGATGTACGCTTAGTTTTGGACGCGATTGTCATGGATTTCTCCTTTTGACGCTAATCAAACTATAACGAAGTAATACAACTCTTAATCACCTCTTTCGTTGTAAATTCGAAACAACCAATGAAACAATATGAAGATCTCTCTAAATGAAGACTTGTTTGAGATCTACGCATCGTTTTGGACGCGATAGTGATGTGATTGCTCCTTTTGATGCTAATTTCAACTAGAACGAAATAATAGGACTCATAATCACCTATATTTTGACAATTTGAGATAACTAATGAAACAATAAGAAGGTCTCCGTAAATGAAGACTTGTGTGAGATGTACGCATGGTTTTGGACGCGATAGTCGTGGGTTTCTCTTTTTTGACATTTATCAAACTAGAACGAAGTAACATAGTCTCTTAATCACCTATTTCTTTGTAAATTCGAAACAACCAATGAAACAATATGAAGGTCTCCCTAAATGAAGACTTGTGTGAGATCTACACATCGTTTTGGACGCGATAGTGATGGGATTGCTCCTTTTGATGCTAATTGCAACTAGGATGAAGTAATAGGACTCATAATCACCTATATTCTAACAATTTGAGAGAACTAATCAAACAATAAGAAGGTCTCTCTAAATGAAGACTTGTGTGAGATGTACGGATCGTTTTGAATGCACTAGTGATAGGATTGCTCCTTTTGATGCTAATCAAACTAGAACAAAGTCATAGGACTCACAAGCAACTCTTTCTTTGATAATTTGAGAGAACCAATGAAACAATAAGAAGGTCTCCCTAAATCAAGACTTGTGTGAGATGTACGCATCGTTTTTAACGCGATAGTCATTGATTTGGTCCTTTTGATGCTAATCAAATTAGAACGAATTAATAGGACTCCTAATCACCTCTTTTTTTGACAATTTTAGAGAACCAATGAAACAATAAGAAGGTCTCCCTAAATGATAACTTGTGTGAGATGTACGCATGGTTTTGGACGCGATAGTCATTGGTTTCTCCTTTTGACGCTAATCAAACTAGAACGAAGTAATACAACTCTTAATCACCTCTTTATTTGTAAATTCAAAACAACCAATGAAACAATATGAAGGTCTCCCTAAATGAAGACTTGTGTGAGATCTACGCATCGTTTTGGACGCGATAGTGATGTGATTGCTCCTTTTGATGCTAATTTAAACTAGAACGAAGTAATAGGACTCATAATCACTTATATTTTGACAATTTGAGAGAACTAATAAAACAATAAGATGGTCTCCCTAAATGAAGAATTGTGAGATGTACGCATAGTTTTGGACACGATAGTCATGGTTGTCTCCTTTTTAACGCTAATCAAACTAGAACGAAGTAACACAGTCGCTTAATCACTTCTTTTTTTGTAAATTCGAAACAACCAATGAAACAATATGAAGGTCTCCCTAAATGAAGACTTGTGTGAGATCTACGCATCATTTTTTTGTGCTAAATTTAGACTGAATAAAATAAAAAAAAAGTTGGATTACACAACCTCATGGGAGAAAACCCAATCAGAAATAGCGAAGACATCATAGGAAATGCCCTATGCTATTAGGACTATAAAATATAACAAGGCGAATGCCCAACAAATTAGACAAGTTAGAAGTGCCAAAGCCGACAACAAGATAAATACACCACAAAAGCAAAAAGCAAAAAGCAAAATCCCAGTGGCAGCAGACTGCATGAAGATAGACTGCAGCAGACCTACCAAAGCCAGCAAACAAAGAACCACAATGATAACCCAAAAGACCAAGACAGGAACTGAATCCTATGGCCAAACAAGCATCCAGCCGACCCCAACTGCTAGGGCTGGACCAAAACCAAGGAGAGAAAAAAGAAAAAACAGCCGCAAGAGACATAAAATCCTAACAGACAACAAAGGCCAACAAAAAGGCCAAACTCCAAAACCTGCCAAACGCCAAAACCAGCCATGCAACTGAAACCAACTGGACAAAATCCAAAGAGGCCTGTAATCAACATCCATAAAAGGAAGCAGACCAAGACTAGCCAGGCAACATAACCCCCAGACACAGCAGCAGGCCAAAGCATCAAAACCTAGCAAGCCACAGCAACCCAGCAAACATGCACTGGATAACAGATTGCAGCAGCAAGAAACCTGATGAGGCAGCAAACTGCAGCAAAATCCCCATCAGCAGTAGCAAAATCCCCAACATCCGCAGCAAACTGCAGAAAACTGCAAAAATAATGCAGCAAACTGCAGCAGACCACAAGAGAAATCCAGCAGCTACCAGCAGCAATGGTGCATGAAGAGGCCCAACAAAGACCTTATAACCCGAGTGCCAGCACCAGACAACATCGGGCTAACCACATACTAGCAGCAACAAACTAGCTGGAAGGCAGCAACAGGCACAACAAACAAGCACGCAAACCAACCAGCAAGGAACAAAGACCAACATCAAAAGGGCCCAAAACCGGGAACCATGAAGAAGCAAAGGAGCCCAAGATGGACGGCCCACCCAACCCAAACAAACAAGAGTCAGTGAGCCCAAGGCGGAAGCCCCTCCCAGAACAACAACCCCAAGCCAACCGGCCCAAGAAGCAAGGAGAAGAAGCAGGGACCAGCCCCAAGCAACAAAACCAAACAGGAGAACCCAAACATAAACCCAGCAGCAAAGAAATCGGGCAGCCATCCACTAGAGAAAGCATCAGACCTCCCAACTCATATCAAGCATAGAAATTTTAAATCCAAATCCAGCCCTACAGATCAGCGTCAGACCAGTAGTAATGGTTACGGAAGTAACCATTTACAGTAGTACTGATTTGTATGAGATGCTTTAATAAAACGAGAGGATGAAAACAACCTTGATTTAACAATATTGATAATATCCTTAGCAACAGAGGAAGATAGGGGAAGCTTGTCCGAGTGTATCTTTCCATTTCTAGCTTCCCAAACCTTGTAGAAGGTAGCAGTAAAGGTAAGATAAAGAATGAGTTTTGTCAAAATTCTACCTTGGAAAGAAATGATGAAGGAAGTAAGCCCAATCCAGTCCTTGGGAACATTAGACCAGTCACCAAGCTCCAAGGCCTGCTGTAAAATGGATGAAGAGAAAGAGCATTCAAAAAATAAGTGATCAAAGCTTTCAACTAGAATGAAGTAATAGGACTCATAATCACATATATTTTAACAATTTGAGAGAACTAATCAAACAATAAGAAGGTCTCTCTAAATGAAGACTTGTGTGAGATGTACGGATCGTTTTGAATGCACTAGTGATAGGATTGCTCCTTTTGATGTTAATCAAACTAAATCGAAGTCATAGGACTCATAATCACCTCTTTCTTTATTTGGACCTTTTGATGCTAATCAAATTAGAACGAATTAATAGGACGGATAATCACCACTTTCTTTGACAATTTTACAGAACAAATGAAACAATAAGAAGGTCTCCCTAAATGAAGATTTGTGTGAGATGTACGTATGATTTTGAACGCGATAGTCATGGGATTCTACTTTTGACGCTAATCAAACTAGAACGAAGTAATACAACTCTTAATCACCTCTTTCTTTGTAAGTTCGAAACAACCAATGAAACAATATGAAGGTCTCCCTAAATGCAGACTTGTGTGAGATCTACGCATCGTTTTGGACGCGATATTGATGATGGGATTGGTCCTGTTGATGCTAATTTCAACTAGAATGAAGTAATAGAACTCATAATCATCTATATTTTGACAATTTGAGAGAACTAATCAAACAATAAGAACGTCTCCCTAAATGAAGACTTGTGTGAGATGTACGGATCGTTTTGAATGCACTAGTGATAGGATTGCTCCTTTTGATGCTAATCAAACTAGAACAAAGTCATAGGACTCATAATCACCTCTTTCTTTGACAATTTGAGAGAACCAATGAAACAATAAGAAGGCCTCCCTAAATCAAGACTTGTGTGAGATGTACGCATCATGTTTAACGCGCGATGGTCATTGATTTGGTCCTTTTGATGCTAATAAATTAGAACGAATTAATAGGACTGCTAATCACCTCTTTCTTTGACAATTTTACAGAACCAATAAAACAATAAGAAGGTCTCCCTAAATGAAGATTTGTGTGAGATGTACGTATGATTTTGAACGCGATAGTCATGGGATTCTACTTTTGACGCTAATCAAACTAGAACGAAGTAATACAACTCTTAATCACCTCTTTCGTTGTAAATTCAAAACAACCAATGAAAGAATATGAAGGTCTCCCTAAATGAAGACTTGTGTGAGATCTACGCATCGTTTTGGATGCGAAAGTGATGCGATTGCTCCTTTTGATGCTAATTTCAACTAGAACGAAGTAATAGGACTCATAATCCCCTATAATTTGTCAATTTGAGAGAACTAATGAAATAATAAGGTCTCCCTAAATGAAGACTTGTGTGAGATGTACACATGGTTTTGGACGAGATTGTCATGGGTTTCTCTTTTTTGACGTTAATCAAACTAGAACGAAGTAACACAGTCAATCACCTCTTTCTTTGTAAATTTGAAACAACCAATGAAACAATATGAAGGTCTCCCTAAATGAAGACTTGTGTGAGATCTACGCATCGTTTTGGACGCGATAGTGATGGGATTGCTCCTTTTGATGCTAATTTCAACTAGAATGAAGTAATAGGACTCATAATCACCTATATTTTAACAATTTGAGAGAACTAATCAAACAATAAGACGGTTTCCCTAAATGAAGACTTGTGTGAGATGTACGGATCGTTTTGAATGCACTAGTGATAGGATTGCTTCTTTTGATTCTAATCAAACTAGAACGAAGTCATAGGACTCATAATCAACTCTTTCTTTGATAATTTGAGAGAACCAATGAAACAATAAGAAGGTCTCCCTAAATCAAGACTTGTGTGAGATGTACGCATCGTTTTTAACGCGATAGTCATTGATTTGGTCCTTTTGATGCTAATCAAATTAGAACGAATTAATAGGACTGATAATCACCACTTTCTTTGACAATTTTACAGAACCAAAGAAACAATAAAAAGGTCTCCCTAAATGAAGATTTGTGTGAGATGTACGTATGATTTTGAATGCGATAGTCATGGGTTTCTACTTTTGACGCTAATCAAACTAGAACGAAGTAATACAACTCTTAATCACCTCTTTCTTTGTAAATTCGAAACAGCCAATGAAACAATATGAAGGTCTCCCTAAATAAAGACTTGTGTGAGATCTACGCATCGTTTTGGACGTGATAGTGATGGGATTGCTCCTTTTGATGCTAATTTCAACTAGAACGAAATAATAGGACTTGTGTGAAACAATAAGAAGGTCTCCCTAAATCAAGACTTGTGTGAAACAATAAGAAGGTCTACCTAAATCAAGACTTGTGTGAGATGTACACATTGTTTTTAATGCGATAGTCATTGTTTTGGTCATTTTGATGTTAATCAAATTATAACGAATTAATAGGACTCCTAATCACCTTTTTCTTTGACAATTTTAGAGAACCAATGAAACAATAAGAATGTCTCCCTAAATGAAGACTTGTGTGAGATGTACGCTTAGTTTTGGACGCGATTGTCATGGATTTCTCCTTTTGATGCTAATCAAACTATAACGAAGTAATACAACTCTTAATCACCTCTTTCGTTGTAAATTCGAAACAACCAATGAAACAATATGAAGATCTCTCTAAATGAAGACTTGTTTGAGATCTACGCATCGTTTTGGACGCGATAGTGATGTGATTGCTCCTTTTGATGCTAATTTCAACTAGAACGAAATAATAGGACTCATAATCACCTATATTTTGACAATTTGAGATAACTAATGAAACAATAAGAAGGTCTCCGTAAATGAAGACTTGTGTGAGATGTACGCATGGTTTTGGACGCGATAGTCGTGGGTTTCTCTTTTTTGACATTTATCAAACTAGAACGAAGTAACATAGTCTCTTAATCACCTATTTCTTTGTAAATTCAAAACAACCAATGAAACAAAATGAAGGTCTCCCTAAATGAAAACTTGTGTGAGATCTACACATCGTTTTGGACGCGATAGTGATGGGATTGCTCCTTTTGATGCTAATTGCAACTAGGATGAAGTAATAGGACTCATAATCACCTATATTTTAACAATTTGAGAGAACTAATCAAACAATAAGAAGGTCTCTCTAAATGAAGACTTGTGTGAGATGTACGGATCGTTTTGAATGCACTAGTGATAGGATTGCTCCTTTTGATGCTAATCAAACTAGAACAAAGTCATAGGACTCACAAGCAACTCTTTCTTTGATAATTTGAGAGAACCAATGAAACAATAAGAAGGTCTCCCTAAATCAAGACTTGTGTGAGATGTACGCATCGTTTTTAACGCGATAGTCATTGATTTGGTCCTTTTGATGCTAATCAAATTAGAACGAATTACTAGGACTCCTAATCACCTCTTTCTTTGACAATTTTAGAGAACTAATGAAACAATAAGAAGGTCTCCCTAAATGATAACTTGTGTGAGATGTACGCATGGTTTTGGACGCGATAGTCATTGGTTTCTCCTTTTGACGCTAATCAAACTAGAACGAAGTAATACAACTCTTAATCACCTCTTTATTTGTAAATTCGAAACAACCAATGAAACAATATGAAGGTCTCCCTAAATGAAGACTTGTGTGAGATCTACGCATCGTTTTGGACGCGATAGTGATGTGATTGCTCCTTTTGATGCTAATTTAAACTAGAACGAAGTAATAGGACTCATAATCACTTATATTTTGACAATTTGAGAGAACTAATAAAACAATAAGATGGTCTCCCTAAATGAAGAATTGTGAGATGTACGCATAGTTTTGGACACGATAGTCATGGTTGTCTCCTTTTTAACGCTAATCAAACTAGAACGAAGTAACACAGTCGCTTAATCACTTCTTTTTTTGTAAATTCGAAACAACCAATGAAACAATATGAAGGTCTCCCTAAATGAAGACTTGTGTGAGATCTACGCATCATTTTTTTTGTGCTAAATTTAGACTGAATAAAATAAAAAAAAAGTTGGATTACACAACCTCATGGGAGAAAACCCAATCAGAAATAGCGAAGACATCATAGGAAATGCCCTATGCTATTAGGACTATAAAATATAACAAGGCGAATGCCCAACAAATTAGACAAGTTAGAAGTGCCAAAGCCGACAACAAGATAAATACACCACAAAAGCAAAAAGCAAAAAGCAAAATCCCAGTGGCAGCAGACTGCATGAAGATAGACTGCAGCAGACCTACCAAAGCCAGCAAACAAAGAACCACATGTTGGGTTTGTACGAAATCGTGACACAATCAAATTGCAAAAATTAGCGGAAGCATGGTATATCAGAGTTTAAAAAATTTCTACAAAACCATTACCCGGATCATCCTTTATGCAAATTATTAATTTAAAATGATAAATAAGAAGTTATGGAATCATACCCTTGTAGAACGAAGCTTCCACAGGTACTAGTTCAACTCCTTGTTCTTCGTGATCTCCTTGAATTTTCGGGTTAGATTCTTTCCTTTGATCAACGTTAGCCACCCAAGTGTTTGGCCTCTAGAGGTGATCCACCAAGGAAGATGAATTATCAAGAAGGAGGGTGTTTGGCTTAACCTTAGTTTTCTATCCTCTATAGAAAAGGAGTACTCTCCAACAATTAGAATTGCATCAAATCAATATCTATTATAAGACTTCTCTTATATAAACATTGGTCAACCCTTCTAATCCTATTAGACATGGGATTTCTTTTAATTAATTAAACTCCTTTAATTAATTTAGGCTTCCCACCACATGGGAATAATTAATTAAATTCATTTAATTAATTTGTCTCCTAATCTTATTAGGAATAAATGAGAGTACTAAATATTAAATTAATTACTAAACTCCTTTAGAAATTAAAATAATAATAATTGTAATAATATTAATAAGACTCCTCTTATTAATTTATATTTAATATTTCCAAAATATTAAATAATAAACATTAAGCTATTTAATTTATTCTATCACCATAGATTAAATTAATTATACTTAATGCATTATTACGATTATGCCATTACCTTCTTAAATATTTATTCTTCCTTTTATGGTGTGACCCTTTAGGTTCTCCATATTAAACCGGTTGTGAATAAATCAATTAAAACAATTTTAATCTTATTTAAATAAATAAATTAAACTAATAATCTATTTAAATAAATAATATTTATTCTACAATAGGGATAAGCCTCCCTAGCGATCAACGACTTTCTAGATAATATAGATTTCAACATTAATCATAAAAGAACCTGTGAGTTAATAGTTACCATACAATTCAATCCTTCCACCATACAATGTCCCAATTAAATATAAGACATGGATTTACTGTCAAGTCTTATTTTATTTAATTATATGTATTTCGATTAGAAAATGCACAACTCCAAATAATGCAAATTAAAAACTCCTTTCTAATTTCATTTCACCTTGGCCAAGGATTCCTGGGTTGTCATTTAACGAATCACATGGGACATATCTCCTCTTTTACTAGAGGTGGTAGATTCTTTATTGATCATTCATTATCTCCATATGTAACTCATTATACCCAAGCATACCCTATATATGCCTTAAAAGGTCTTAAGGAATAAGTCAAAGTATAATTTGTTACATACAAGATACTATGATGATCTCAAGTCCAAGGATCACTTGTACTACTATCACATTAGGAATTCCTATTGACATGCGAGTAAAACTCCATTAGGTATTCCATAGCGAATCACGTTCAGTGAACTTATTCTCCAATAAGCACCTACATACTTGCTTTAGTGTCTCCACACAAATGATCATGAGATCAATCATCCTCATCCAATGAGCAAGCAACATATGTACCAATCTATCCGGATTTACTAATCCCCTTTTTAGTAATCCCACGATTGGGAACTATTTTAGTTTTAGAGCTTTCTAAGAATTTAGATCTCATTAGCATGATCATCATCATGATTCTAAAAGCATTGCTTAAAACTATGGGTTATTTACATATTATAAAAACAGCACCATGTAGATAATTAAATGCCTTTAATAAATGAATATTTTATTAATAAATAAATAAGATTGTTTACAAAGTACGTGCTTTATCATCATACATGATTGGCTTGTATGCACACTACTATCACCACAATGATAACCCAAAAGACCAAGACAGGAACTGAATCCTATGGCCAAACAAGCATCCAGCCGACCCCAACTGCTAGGGCTGGACCAAAACCAAGGAGAGAAAAAAGAAAAAACAGCCGCAAGAGACATAAAATCCTAACAGACAACAAAGGCCAACAAAAAGGCCAAACTCCAAAACCTGCCAAACGCCAAAACCAGCCATGCAACTGAAACCAACTGGACAAAATCCAAAGAGGCCTGTAATCAACATCCATAAAAGGAAGCAGACCAAGACTAGCCAGGCAACATAACCCCCAGACACAACAGCAGGCCAAAGCATCAAAACCTAGCAAGCCACAGCAACCCAGCAAACATGCACTGGATAACAGATTGCAGCAGCAAGAAACCTGATGAGGCAGCAAACTGCAGCAAAATCCCCATCAGCAGTAGCAAAATCCCCAACATCCGCAGCAAACTGCAGAAAACTGCAAAAATAATGCAGCAAACTGCAGCAGACCACAAGAGAAATCCAGCAGCTACCAGCAGCAATGGTGCATGAAGAGGCCCAACAAAGACCTTATAACCCGAGTGCCAGCACCAGACAACATCGGGCTAACCACATACTAGCAGCAACAAACTAGCTGGAAGGCAGCAACAGGCACAACAAACAAGCACGCAAACCAACCAGCAAGGAACAAAGACCAACATCAAAAGGGCCCAAAACCGGGAACCATGAAGAAGCAAAGGAGCCCAAGATGGACGGCCCACCCAACCCAAACAAACAAGAGTCAGTGAGCCCAAGGTGGAAGCCCCTCCCAGAACAACAACCCCAAGCCAACCGGCCCAAGAAGCAAGGAGAAGAAGCAGGGACCAGCCCCAAGCAACAAAACCAAACAGGAGAACCCAAACATAAACCCAGCAGCAAAGAAATCGGGCAGCCATCCACTAGAGAAAGCATCAGACCTCCCAACTCATATCAAGCATAGAAATTTTAAATCCAAATCCAGCCCTACAGATCAGCGTCAGACCAGTAGTAATGGTTACGGAAGTAACCATTTACAGTAGTACTGATTTGTATGAGATGCTTTAATAAAACGAGAGGATGAAAACAACCTTGATTTAACAATATTGATAATATCCTTAGCAACAGAGGAAGATAGGGGAAGCTTGTCCGAGTGTATCTTTCCATTTCTAGCTTCCCAAACCTTGTAGAAGGTAGCAGTAAAGGTAAGATAAAGAATGAGTTTTGTCAAACTTCTACCTTGGAAAGAAATGATGAAGAAAGTAAGCCCAATCCAGTCCTTGGGAACATTAGACCAGTCACCAAGCTCCAAGGCCTGCTGTAAAATGGATGAAGAGAAAGAGCATTCAAAAAATAAGTGATCAAAGCTTTCAACTAGAATGAAGTAATAGGACTCATAATCACATATATTTTAACAATTTGAGAGAACTAATCAAACAATAAGAAGGTCTCTCTAAATGAAGACTTGTGTGAGATGTACGGATCGTTTTGAATGCACTAGTGATAGGATTGCTCCTTTTGATGTTAATCAAACTAAATCGAAGTCATAGGACTCATAATCACCTCTTTCTTTATTTGGTCCTTTTGATGCTAATCAAATTAGAACGAATTAATAGGACGGATAATCACCACTTTCTTTGACAATTTTACAGAACAAATGAAACAATAAGAAGGTCTCCCTAAATGAAGATTTGTGTGAGATGTACGTATGATTTTGAACGCGATAGTCATGGGATTCTACTTTTGACGCTAATCAAACTAGAACGAAGTAATACAACTCTTAATCACCTCTTTCTTTGTAAGTTCGAAACAACCAATGAAACAATATGAAGGTCTCCCTAAATGCAGACTTGTGTGAGATCTACGCATCGTTTTGGACGCGATATTGATGATGGGATTGGTCCTGTTGATGCTAATTTCAACTAGAATGAAGTAATAGAACTCATAATCATCTATAGTTTGACAATTTGAGAGAACTAATCAAACAATAAGAAGGTCTCCCTAAATGAAGACTTGTGTGAGATGTACGGATCGTTTTGAATGCACTAGTGATAGGATTGCTCCTTTTGATGCTAATCAAACTAGAACAAAGTCATAGGACTCATAATCACCTCTTTCTTTGACAATTTGAGAGAACCAATGAAACAATAAGAAGGCCTCCCTAAATCAAGACTTGTGTGAGATGTACGCATCATGTTTAACGCGCGATGGTCATTGATTTGGTCCTTTTGATGCTAATAAATTAGAACGAATTAATAGGACTGCTAATCACCTCTTTCTTTGACAATTTTACAGAACCAATAAAACAATAAGAAGGTCTCCCTAAATGAAGATTTGTGTGAGATGTACGTATGATTTTGAACGCGATAGTCATGGGATTCTACTTTTGACGCTAATCAAACTAGAACGAAGTAATACAACTCTTAATCACCTCTTTCGTTGTAAATTCAAAACAACCAATGAAAGAATATGAAGGTCTCCCTAAATGAAGACTTGTGTGAGATCTACGCATCGTTTTGGATGCGAAAGTGATGCGATTGCTCCTTTTGATGCTAATTTCAACTAGAACGAAGTAATAGGACTCATAATCCCCTATAATTTGTCAATTTGAGAGAACTAATGAAATAATAAGGTCTCCCTAAATGAAGACTTGTGTGAGATGTACACATGGTTTTGGACGAGATTGTCATGGGTTTCTCTTTTTTGACGTTAATCAAACTAGAACGAAGTAACACAGTCAATCACCTCTTTCTTTGTAAATTCGAAACAACCAATGAAACAATATGAAGGTCTCCCTAAATGAAGACTTGTGTGAGATCTACGCATCGTTTTGGACGCGATAGTGATGGGATTGCTCCTTTTGATGCTAATTTCAACTAGAATGAAGTAATAGGACTCATAATCACCTATATTTTAACAATTTGAGAGAACTAATCAAACAATAAGACGGTTTCCCTAAATAAAGACTTGTGTGAGATGTACGGATCGTTTTGAATGCACTAGTGATAGGATTGCTTCTTTTGATTCTAATCAAACTAGAACGAAGTCATAGGACTCATAATCAACTCTTTCTTTGATAATTTGAGAGAACCAATGAAACAATAAGAAGGTCTCCCTAAATCAAGACTTGTGTGAGATGTACGCATCGTTTTTAACGCGATAGTCATTGATTTGGTCCTTTTGATGCTAATCAAATTAGAACGAATTAATAGGACTGATAATCACCACTTTCTTTGACAATTTTACAGAACCAAAGAAACAATAAAAAGGTCTCCCTAAATGAAGATTTGTGTGAGATGTACGTATGATTTTGAATGCGATAGTCATGGGTTTCTACTTTTGACGCTAATCAAACTAGAACGAAGTAATACAACTCTTAATCACCTCTTTCTTTGTAAATTCGAAACAGCCAATGAAACAATATGAAGGTCTCCCTAAATAAAGACTTGTGTGAGATCTACGCATCGTTTTGGACGCGATAGTGATGGGATTGCTCCTTTTGATGCTAATTTCAACTAGAACGAAATAATAGGACTTGTGTGAAACAATAAGAAGGTCTCCCTAAATCAAGACTTGTGTGAAACAATAAGAAGGTCTACCTAAATCAAGACTTGTGTGAGATGTACACATTGTTTTTAACGCGATAGTCATTGTTTTGGTCATTTTGATGTTAATCAAATTATAACGAATTAATAGGACTCCTAATCACCTTTTTCTTTGACAATTTTAGAGAACCAATGAAACAATAAGAATGTCTCCCTAAATGAAGACTTGTGTGAGATGTACGCTTAGTTTTGGACGCGATTGTCATGGATTTCTCCTTTTGACGCTAATCAAACTATAACGAAGTAATACAACTCTTAATCACCTCTTTCGTTATAAATTCAAAACAACCAATGAAACAATATGAAGATCTCTCTAAATGAAGACTTGTTTGAGATCTACGCATCGTTTTGGACGCGATAGTGATGTGATTGCTCCTTTTGATGCTAATTTCAACTAGAACGAAATAATAGGACTCATAATCACCTATATTTTGACAATTTGAGATAACTAATGAAACAATAAGAAGGTCTCCGTAAATGAAGACTTGTGTGAGATGTACGCATGGTTTTGGACGCGATAGTCGTGGGTTTCTCTTTTTTGACATTTATTAAACTAGAACGAAGTAACATAGTCTCTTAATCACCTATTTCTTTGTAAATTCGAAACAACCAATGAAACAATATGAAGGTCTCCCTAAATGAAGACTTGTGTGAGATCTACACATCGTTTTGGACGCGATAGTGATGGGATTGCTCCTTTTGATGCTAATTGAAACTAGGATGAAGTAATAGGACTCATAATCACCTATATTTTAACAATTTGAGAGAACTAATTAAACAATAAGAAGGTCTCTCTAAATGAAGACTTGTGTGAGATGTACGGATCGTTTTGAATGCACTAGTGATAGGATTGCTTCTTTTGATTCTAATCCAACTAGAACGAAGTCATAGGACTCATAATCAACTCTTTCATTGATAATTTGAGAGAACCAATGAAATAATAAGAAGGTCTCCCTAAATCAAGACTTGTGTGAGATGTACGCATCGTTTTTAACGCGATAGTCATTGATTTGGTCCTTTTGATGCTAATCAAATTAGAACGAATTAATAGGACTCCTAATCACCTCTTTCTTTGACAATTTTAGAGAACCAATGAAACAATAAGAAGGTCTCCCTAAATGAAGACTTGTGTGATTTTGGACGCGATAGTCATGTGTTTCTCCTTTTGACGCTAATCAAACTAGAATGAAGTAATACAACTCTTAATCACCTCTTTATTTGTAAATTCGAAACAACCAATGAAACAATATGAAGGTCTCCCTAAATGAAGACTTGTGTGAGATGTACGCTTGGTTTTGGACGCGATAGTCATGGATTTCTACTTTTGATGCTAATCCAACTATAACGAAGTAATACAACTCTTAATAACCTCTTTCTTTGTAAATTCGAAACAACAAATGAAACAATATGAAGGTCTCCCTAAATGAAGACTTGTCTGAGATCTACGCATCGTTTTGGACGCGATAGTGATGTGATTGCTCCTATTGATGCTAATTTCAACTAGAACGAAGTAATAGGACTCATAATCACCTATATTTTGACAATTTGAGATAACTAATGAAACAATAAGATGGTCTCCCTAAATGAAGACTTGTGTGAGATGTACGCATGGTTTTGGACGCGATAGTCGTGGGTTTCTCTTTTTTGACGTTAATCAAACTCGAACGAAGTAACACAGTCTCTTAATCACCTCTTTCTTTGTAAATTCGAAACAACCAAGAAACAATATGAAGGTCTCCCTAAATGAAGACTTTGTGTGAGATCTACGCATCGTTTTGGACGCGATAGTGATGGGATTGCTCCTTTTGATGCTAATTTCAACTAGAATGATGTAATTGGAGTCATAATCACCTATATTTTAACAATTTGAGAGAACTAATCAAACAATAAGAAGGTTTTCCTAAATAAAGACTTGTGTGAGATGTACGGATCGTTTTGAATGCACTGGTGATAGGATTGCTTCTTTTGATTCTAATAAAAGTAGAACGAAGTCATAGGACTCATTAGCAACTCTTTCTTTGATAATTTGAGAGAACCAATGAAACAATTAGAAGGTCTCCCTAAATCAACACTTGTGTGAGATGTACGCATCATTTTTAACGCGATAGTCATTGATTTGGTCCTTTTGATGCTAATCAAATTAGAACGAATTAATAGGACTCCTAATCACCTCTTTCCTTGACAATTTTAGAGAACCAATGAAACAATAAGAAGGTCTCCCTAAATGAAGACTTGTGTGAGATGTACGCATGGTTTTGGACTCGATAGTCATTGGTTTCTCCTTTTGACGCTAATCAAACTAGAACGAAGTAATACAACTTTTAATCACCTCTTTATTTGTAAATTCGAAACAACCAATGAAACAATATGACGGTCTCCCTAAATGAAGACTTGTGTGAGATGTACGCATGATTTTGAACATGATAGTCATGGGTTTCAACTTTTGACGCTAATCAAACTATAACGAAGTAATACAACTCTTAATCACCTCTTTCTTTGTAAATTCGAAACAACAAATGAAAAAATATGAAGGTCTCCCTAAATGAAGACTTGTCTGAGATCTACGCATCGTTTTGGACGCGATAGTGATGTGATTGCTCCTATTGATGCAAATTTCAACTAGAACGAAGTAATAGGACTCATAATCACCTATATTTTGACAATTTTAGAGAACTAATTAAACAATAAGATGGTCTCCCTAAATGAAGAATTGTGTGAAATGTACGCATGGTTTTGGACACGATAGTCATGGGTGTCTCCTTCTTAACGCTAATCAAACTAGAACGAATTAACACAATCTCTTAATCACCTCTTTTTTTGTAAATTCGAAACAACCAATGAAACAATTTGAAGGCCTCCCTAAATGAAGACTTGTGTGAGATCTACACATCGTTTTGGACGCGATAGTGATGGGATTGCTCCTTTTGATGCTAATTTCAACTAGAATGAAGTAATAGGACTCATAATCACCTATATTTTAACAATTTGAGAGAACTAATCAAACAATAAGAAGGTCTCTCTAAATGAAGACTTGTGTGAGATGTACGGATCGTTTTGAATGCACTAGTGATAGGATTGCTCTTTTTGATGCTAATCAAACTAAAACGAAGTCGTAGGACTCATAATCACCTCTTTCTTTGATAATTTGAGAGAACCAATGAAACAATAAGAAGGTCTCCCTAAATCAAGACTTGTGCGAGATGTACGCATCGTTTTTAACTCGATAGTCATTGATTTGGTCGTTGTGATGCTAATCAAATTAGAACGAATTAATAGGACTGATAATCACCACTTTCTTTGACAATTTTACAGAACCAATGAAACAATAAGAAGGTCTCCCTAAATGAAGATTTGTGTGAGATGTACGTATGATTTTGAACGCGATAGTCATGGGTTTCTACTTTTGACGCTAATCAAACTAGAACGAAGTAATACAACTCTTAATCACCTCTTTCTTTGTAAGTTCGAAACAACCAATGAAACAATATGGAGGTCTCCCTAAATGAAGACTTGTGTGAGATTTAAGCATCGTTTTGGACGCGATATTGATGATGGGATTGGTCCTGTTAATGCTAATTTCAACTAGAATGAAGTAATAGGACTCATAATCACCTATATTTTGACAATTTGAGAGAACTAATCAAACAATAAAAAGGTCTCCCTAAATGAAGATTTGTGTGAGATGTACGGATCGTTTTGAAAGCACTAGGGATAGGATTGCTCATTTTGATGCTAATCAAACTAGAACGAAGTCATAGGACTCATAATCACCTCTTTCTTTGAACAATTGAGAGAACCAATGAAACAATAAGAAGGTCTCCCTAAATCAAGACTTGTGTGAGATGTACACATTGTTTTTAACGCGATAGTCATTGTTTTGGTCATTTTGATGTTAATCAAATTATAACGAATTAATAGGACTCCTAATCACCTCTTTCTTTGACAATTTTAGAGAACCAATGAAACATTAAGAATGTCTCCCTAAAGGAAGACTTGTGTGAGATGTACGCTTGGTTTTGGACGCGATTGTCATGGATTTCTCCTTTTGACGCTAATCAAACTATAACGAAGTAATACAACTCTTAATCACCTCTTTCGTTGTAAATTCGAAACAACCAATGAAACAATATGAAGATCTCCCTAAATGAAGACTTGTTCGAGATCTACGCATCGTTTTGGACGCGATAGTGATGTGATTGCTACTTTTGATTTTAATTTCAACTAGAACGAAATAATAGGACTCATAATCACCTATATTTTGACAATTTGAGATAACTAATGAAACAATAAGAAGGTCTCCGTAAATGAAGACTTGTGTGAGATGTACGCATGGTTTTGGACGCGATAGTCGTGGGTTTCTCTTTTTTGACATTTATCAAACTAGAACGAAGTAACATAGTCTCTTAATCACCTATTTCTTTGTAAATTCGAAACAACCAATGAAACAATATGAAGGTCTCCCTAAATGAAGACTTGTGTGAGATCTACACATCGTTTTGGACGCGATAGTGATGGGATTGCTCCTTTTGATGCAAATTGCAACTAGGATGAAGTAATAGGACTCATAATCACCTATATTTTAACAATTTGAGAGAACTAATCAAACAATAAGAAGGTCTCTCTAAATGAAGACTTGTGTGAGATGTACGGATCGTTTTGAATGCACTAGTGATAGGATTGCTTCTTTTGATTCTAATCCAACTAGAACGAATTCATAGGACTCATAATCAACTCTTTCATTGATAATTTGAGAGAACCAATGAAACAATAAGAAGGTCTCCCTAAATCAAGACTTGTGTGAGATGTACGCATCGTTTTTAACGCGATAGTCATTGATTTGGTCGTGTTGATGCTAATCAAATTAGAACGAATTAATAGGACTGATAATCACCACTTTCTTTGACAATTTTACAGAACCAATGAAACAATAAGAAGGTCTCCCTAAATGAAGATTTGTGTGAGATGTACGTATGATTTTGAACGCGATAGTCATGGGTTTTTACTTTTGACGCTAATCAAACTAGAACGAAGTAATACAACTCTTAATCACCTCTTTCTTTGTAAGTTCGAAACAACCAATGAAACAATATGGAGGTCTCCATAAATGAAGACTTGTGTGAGATTTAAGCATCGTTTTTGACGCGATATTGATGATGGGATTGGTCCTGTTAATGCTAATTTCAACTAGAATGAAGTAATAGGACTCATAATCACCTATATTTTGACAATTTGAGAGAACTAATCAAATAATAAAAAGGTCTCCCTAAATGAAGACTTGTGTGAGATGTACGGATCGTTTTGAAAGCACTAGGGATAGGATTGCTCATTTTGATGTTAATCAAACTAGAACGAAGTCATAGGACTCATAATCACCTCTTTCTTTGAACAATTGAGAGAACCAATGAAACAATAAGAAGGTCTCCCTAAATCAAGACTTGTGTGAGATGTACACATTGTTTTTAACGCGATAGTCATTGTTTTGGTCATTTTGATGTTAATCAAATTATAACAAATTAATAGGACTACTAATCACCTCTTTCTTTGACAATTTTAGAGAACCAATGAAACAATAAGAATGTCTCCCTAAATGAAGACTTGTGTGAGATGTACGCTTGGTTTTGGACGCGATTGTCATAGATTTCTCCTTTTGACGCTAATCAAACTATAACTAAGTAATACAACTCTTAATCACCTCTTTCGTTGTAAATTTGAAACAACCAATGAAACAATATGAAGATCTCCCTAAATGAAGACTTGTTCGAGATCTACGCATCGTTTTGGACGCGATAGTGATGTGATTGCTACTTTTGATGCTAATTTCAACTAGAACGAAATAATAGGACTCATAATCACCTATATTTTGACAATTTGAGATAACTAATAAAACAATAAGAAGGTCTCCGTAAATGAAGACTTGTGTGAGATGTACGCATGGTTTTGGACGCGATAGTCGTGGGTTTCTCTTTTTTGACATTTATCAAACTAGAACGAAGTAACATAGTCTCTTAATCACCTATTTCTTTGTAAATTCGAAACAACCAATGAAACAATATGAAGGTCTCCCTAAATTAAGACTTGTGTGAGATCTACACATCGTTTTGGACGCGATAGTGATGGGATTGCTCCTTTTGATGCAAATTGCAACTAGGATGAAGTAATAGGACTCATAATCACCTATATTTTAACAATTTGAGAGAACTAATCAAACAATAAGAAGGTCTCTCTAAATGAAGACTTGTGTGAGATGTACGGATCGTTTTGAATGCACTAGTGATAGGATTGCTTCTTTTGATTCTAATCCAACTAGAACGAAGTCATAGGACTCATAATCAACTCTTTCATTGATAATTTGAGAGAACCAATGAAACAATAAGAAGGTCTCCCTAAATCAAGACTTGTGTAAGACGTACGCATCGTTTTTAACGCGATAGTCATTGATTTGGTCCTTTTGATGCTAATCAAATTAGAACGAATTAATAGGACTCCTAATCACCTCTTTCTTTGACAATTTTAGAGAACCAATGAAACAATAAGAAGGTCTCCCTAAATGAAGACTTGTGTGATTTTGGACGCGATAGTCATGTGTTTCTCCTTTTGACGCTAATCAAACTAGAATGAAGTAATACAACTCTTAATCACCTCTTTATTTGTAAATTCGAAACAACCAATGAAACAATATGAAGGTCTCCCTAAATGAAGACTTGTGTGAGATGTACGCTTGGTTTTGGACGCGATAGTCATGGATTTCTACTTTTGACGCTAATCAAACTATAACGAAGTAATACAACTCTTAATCACCTCTTTCTTTGTAAATTCGAAACAACAAATGAAACAATATGAAGGTCTCCCTAAATGAAGACTTGTCTGAGATCTACGCATCGTTTTGGACGCGATAGTGATGTGATTGCTCCTATTGATGCAAATTTCAACTAGAACGAAGTAATAGGACTCATAATCACCTATATTTTGACAATTTGAGAGAACTAATTAAACAATAAGATGGTCTCCCTAAATGAAGAATTGTGTGAAATGTACGCATGGTTTTGGACACGATAGTCATGGGTGTCTCCTTCTTAACGCTAATCAAACTAGAACGAATTAACACAGTCTCTTAATCACCTCTTTTTTTGTAAATTCGAAACAACCAATGAAACAATTTGAAGGCCTCCCTAAATGAAGACTTGTGTGAGATCTACACATCGTTTTGGACGCGATAGTGATGGGATTGCTCCTTTTGATGCTAATTTCAACTAGAATGAAGTAATAGGACTCATAATCACCTATATTTTAACAATTTGAGAGAACTAATCAAACAATAAGAAGGTCTCTCTAAATGAAGACTTGTGTGAGATGTACGGATCGTTTTGAATGCACTAGTGATAGGATTGCTCTTTTTGATGCTAATCAAACTAAAACGAAGTCGTAGGACTCATAATCACCTCTTTCTTTGATAATTTGAGAGAACCAATGAAACAATAAGAAGGTCTCCCTAAATCAAGACTTGTGCGAGATGTACGCATCGTTTTTAACGCGGTAGTCATTGATTTGGTCGTTTTGATGCTAATCAAATTAGAACGAATTAATAGGACTGATAATCACCACTTTCTTTGACAATTTTACAGAACCAATGAAGCAATAAGAAGGTCTCCCTAAATGAAGATTTGTGTGAGATGTACGTATGATTTTGAACGCGATAGTCATGGGTTTCTACTTTTGACGCTAATCAAACTAGAACGAAGTACTACAACTCTTAATCACCTCTTTCTTTGTAAGTTCGAAACAACCAATGAAACAATATGGAGGTCTCCCTAAATGAAGACTTGTGTGAGATTTAAGCATCGTTTTGGACGCGATATTGATGATGGGATTGGTCCTGTTAATGCTAATTTCAACTAGAATGAAGTAATAGGACTCATAATCACCTATATTTTGACAATTTGAGAGAAATAATCAAACAATAAAAAGGTCTCCCTAAATGAAGATTTGTGTGAGATGTACGGATCGTTTTGAAAGCACTAGGGATAGGATTGCTCATTTTGATGCTAATCAAACTAGAACGAAGTCATAGGACTCATAATCACCTCTTTCTTTGAACAATTGAGAGAACCAATGAAACAATAAGAAGGTCTCCCTAAATCAAGACTTGTGTGAGATGTACACATTGTTTTTAACGCGATAGTCATTGTTTTGGTCATTTTGATGTTAATCAAATTATAACGAATTAATAGGACTCCTAATCACCTCTTTCTTTGACAATTTTAGAGAACCAATGAAACAATAAGAATGTCTCCCTAAAGGAAGACTTGTGTGAGATGTACGCTTGGTTTTGGACGCGATTGTCATGGATTTCTCCTGTTGGCGCTAATCAAACTATAACGAAGTAATACAACTCTTAATCACCTCTTTCGTTGTAAATTCGAAACAACCAATGAAACAATATGAAGATCTCCCTAAATGAAGACTTGTTCGAGATCTACGCATCGTTTTGGACGCGATAGTGATGTGATTGCTACTTTTGATGCTAATTTCAACTAGAACGAAATAATAAGACTCATAATCACCTATATTTTGACAATTTGAGATAACTAATGAAACAATAAGAAGGTCTCCGTAAATGAAGACTTGTGTGAGATGTACGCATGGTTTTGAACGCGATAGTCGTGGGTTTCTCTTTTTTGACATTTATCAAACTAGAACGAAGTAACATAGTCTCTTAATCACCTATTTCTTTGTAAATTCGAAACAACCAATGAAACAATATGAAGGTCTCCCTAAATGAAGACTTGTGTGAGATCTACACATCGTTTTGGACGCGATAGTGATGGGATTGCTCCTTTTGATGCAAATTGCAACTAGGATGAAGTAATAGGACTCATAATCACCTATATTTTAACAATTTGAGAGAACTAATCAAACAATAAGAAGGTCTCTCTAAATGAAGACTTGTGTGAGATGTACGGATCGTTTTGAATGCACTAGTGATAGGATTGCTTCTTTTGATTCTAATCCAACTAGAACGAAGTCATAGGACTCATAATCAACTCTTTCATTGATAATTTGAGAGAACCAATGAAACAATAAGAAGGTCTCCCTAAATCAAGACTTGTGTGAGATGTACGCATCGTTTTTAACGCGATAGTCATTGATTTGGTCCTTTTGATGCTAATCAAATTAGAATGAATTAATAGGACTGATAATCACCACTTTCTTTGACAATTTTACAGAACCAATGAAACAATAAGAAGGTCTCCCTAAATGAAGATTTGTGTGAGATGTACGTATGATTTTGAACGCGATAGTCATGGGTTTCTACTTTTGACGCTAATCAAACTAGAACGAAGTAATACAACTCTTAATCACCTCTTTCTTTGTAAGTTCGAAACAACCAATGAAACAATATGGAGGTCTCCCTAAATGAAGACTTGTGTGAGATTTAAGCATCGTTTTGGACGCGATATTGATGATGGGATTGGTCCTGTTAATGCTAATTTCAACTAGAATGAAGTAATAGGACTCATAATCACCTATATTTTGACAATTTGAGAGAACTAATCAAACAATAATAAGGTCTCCCTAAATGAAGACTTGTGTGAGATGTACGGATCGTTTTGAAAGCACTAGGGATAGGATTGCTCATTTTGATGCTAATCAAACTAGAACGAAGTCATAGGACTCATAATCACCTCTTTCTTTGAACAATTGAGAGAACCAATGAAACAATAAGAAGGTCTCCCTAAATCAAGACTTGTGTGAGATGTACACATTGTTTTTAACGCGATAGTCATTGTTTTGGTCATTTTGATGTTAATCAAATTATAACAAATTAATAGGACTACTAATCACCTCTTTCTTTGACAATTTTAGAGAACCAATGAAACAATAAGAATGTCTCCCTAAATGAAGACTTGTGTGAGATGTACGCTTGGTTTTGGACGCTATTGTCATGGATTTCTCCTTTTGACGCTAATCAAACTATAACTAAGTAATACAACTCTTAATCACCTCTTTTGTTGTAAATTTGAATCAACCAATGAAACAATATGAAGATCTCCCTAAATGAAGACTTGTTCGAGATCTACGCATCGTTTTGGACGCGATAGTGATGTGATTGCTACTTTTGATGCTAATTTCAACTAGAACGAAATAATAGGACTCATAATCACCTATATTTTGACAATTTGAGATAACTAATGAAACAATAAGAAGGTCTCCGTAAATGAAGACTTGTGTGAGATGTACGCATGGTTTTGGACGCGATAGTCGTGGGTTTCTCTTTTTTGACATTTATCAAACTAGAACGAAGTAACATAGTCTCTTAATCACCTATTTCTTTGTAAATTCGAAACAACCAATGAAACAATATGAAGGTCTCCCTAAATGAAGACTTGTGTGAGATCTACACATCGTTTTGGACGCGATAGTGATGGGATTGCTCCTTTTGATGCAAATTGCAACTAGGATGAAGTAATAGGACTCATAATCACCTATATTTTAACAATTTGAGAGAACTAATCAAACAATAAGAAGGTCTCTCTAAATGAAGACTTGTGTGAGATGTACGGATCGTTTTGAATGCACTAGTGATAGGATTGCTTCTTTTGATTCTAATCCAACTAGAACGAAGTCATAGGACTCATAATCAACTCTTTCATTGATAATTTGAGAGAACCAATGAAACAATAAGAAGGTCTCCCTAAATCAAGACTTGTGTAAGACGTACGCATCGTTTTTAACGCGATAGTCATTGATTTGGTCCTTTTGATGCTAATCAAATTAGAACGAATTAATAGGACTCCTAATCACCTCTTTCTTTGACAATTTTAGAGAACCAATGAAACAATAAGAAGGTCTCCCTAAATGAAGACTTGTGTGATTTTGGACGCGATAGTCATGTGTTTCTCCTTTTGACGCTAATCAAACTAGAATGAAGTAATACAACTCTTAATCACCTCTTTATTTGTAAATTCGAAACAACCAATGAAACAATATGAAGGTCTCCCTAAATGAAGACTTGTGTGAGATGTACGCTTGGTTTTGGACGCGATAGTCATGGATTTCTACTTTTGACGCTAATCAAACTATAACGAAGTAATACAACTCTTAATCACCTCTTTCTTTGTAAATTCGAAACAACAAATGAAACAATATGAAGGTCTCCCTAAATGAAGACTTGTCTGAGATCTACGCATCGTTTTGGACGCGATAGTGATGTGATTGCTCCTATTGATGCAAATTTCAACTAGAACGAAGTAATAGGACTCATAATCACCTATATTTTGACAATTTGAGAGAACTAATTAAACAATAAGATGGTCTCCCTAAATGAAGAATTGTGTGAAATGTACGCATGGTTTTGGACACGATAGTCATGGGTGTCTCCTTCTTAACGCTAATCAAACTAGAACGAATTAACACAGTCTCTTAATCACCTCTTTTTTTGTAAATTCGAAACAACCAATGAAACAATTTGAAGGCCTCCCTAAATGAAGACTTGTGTGAGATCTACACATCGTTTTGGACGCGATAGTGATGGGATTGCTCCTTTTGATGCTAATTTCAACTAGAATGAAGTAATAGGACTCATAATCACCTATATTTTAACAATTTGAGAGAACTAATCAAACAATAAGAAGGTCTCTCTAAATGAAGACTTGTGTGAGATGTACGGATCGTTTTGAATGCACTAGTGATAGGATTGCTCTTTTTGATGCTAATCAAACTAAAACGAAGTCGTAGGACTCATAATCACCTCTTTCTTTGATAATTTGAGAGAACCAATGAAACAATAAGAAGGTTTCCCTAAATCAAGACTTGTGCGAGATGTACGCATCGTTTCTAACGCGATAGTCATTGATTTGGTCGTTTTGATGCTAATCAAATTAGAACGAATTAATAGGACTGATAATCACCACTTTCTTTGACAATTTTACAGAACCAATGAAACAATAAGAAGGTCTCCCTAAATGAAGATTTGTGTGAGATGTACGTATGATTTTGAACGCGATAGTCATGGGTTTCTACTTTTGACGCTAATCAAACTAGAACGAAGTAATACAACTCTTAATCACCTCTTTCTTTGTAAGTTCGAAACAACCAATGAAACAATATGGAGGTCTCCCTAAATGAAGACTTGTGTGCGATTTAAGCATCGTTTTGGACGCGATATTGATGATGGGATCGGTCCTGTTAATGCTAATTTCAACTAGAATGAAGTAATAGGACTCATAATCACCTATATTTTGACAATTTGAGAGAAATAATCAAACAATAAAAAGGTCTCCCTAAATGAAGATTTGTGTGAGATGTACGGATCGTTTTGAAAGCACTAGGGATAGGATTGCTCATTTTGGTGCTAATCAAACTAGAACGAAGTCATAGGACTCATAATCACCTCTTTCTTTGAACAATTAAGAGAACCAATGAAACAATAAGAAGGTCTCCCTAAATCAAGACTTGTGTGAGATGTACACATTGTTTTTAACGCGATAGTCATTGTTTTGGTCATTTTGATGTTAATCAAATTATAACGAATTAATAGGACTCCTAATCACCTCTTTCTTTGACAATTTTAGAGAACCAATGAAACAATAAGAATGTCTCCCTAAAGGAAGACTTGTGTGAGATGTACGCTTGGTTTTGGACGCGATTGTCATGGATTTCTCCTTTTGACGCTAATCAAACTATAACGAAGTAATACAACTCTTAATCACCTCTTTCGTTGTAAATTCGAAACAACCAATGAAACAATATGAAGATCTCCCTAAATGAAGACTTGTTCGAGATCTACGCATCGTTTTGGACGCGATAGTGATGTGATTGCTACTTTTGATGCTAATTTCAACTAGAACGAAATAATAGGACTCATAATCACCTATATTTTGACAATTTGAGATAACTAATGAAACAATAAGAAGGTCTCCGTAAATGAAGACTTGTGTGAGATGTACGCATGGTTTTGGACGCGATAGTCGTGGGTTTCTCTTTTTTGACATTTATCAAACTAGAACGAAGTAACATAGTCTCTTAATCACCTATTTCTTTGTAAATTCGAAACAACCAATGAAACAATATGAAGGTCTCCCTAAATGAAGACTTGTGTGAGATCTACACATCGTTTTGGACGCGATAGTGATGGGATTGCTCCTTTTGATGCAAATTGCAACTAGGATGAAGTAATAGGACTCATAATCACCTATATTTTAACAATTTGAGAGAACTAATCAAACAATAAGAAGGTCTCTCTAAATGAAGACTTGTGTGAGATGTACGGATCGTTTTGAATGCACTAGTGATAGGATTGCTTCTTTTGATTCTAATCCAACTAGAACGAAGTCATAGGACTCATAATCAACTCTTTCATTGATAATTTGAGAGAACCAATGAAACAATAAGAAGGTCTCCCTAAATCAAGACTTGTGTGAGATGTACGCATCGTTTTTAACGCGATAGTCATTGATTTGGTCCTTTTGATGCTAATCAAATTAGAACGAATTAATAGGACTCCTAATCACCTCTTTCTTTGACAATTTTAGAGAACCAATGAAACAATAAGAAGGTCTCCCTAAATGAAGACTTGTGTGATTTTGGACGCGATAGTCATGTGTTTCTCCTTTTGACGCTAATCAAACTAGAATGAAGTAATACAACTCTTAATCACCTCTTTATTTGTAAATTCGAAACAACCAACGAAACAATAAGAAGGTCTCCCTAAATGAAGACTTGTGTGAGATGTACGCTTGGTTTTGGACGCGATAGTCATGGATTTCTCCTTTTGACGCTAATCAAACTATAACGAAGTAATACAACTCTTAATCACCTCTTTATTTGTAAATTCGAAAACAACCAATGAAACAATATGAAGGTCTCCCTAAATGAAGACTTGTGTGAGATCTACGCATCGTTTTGGACGTGATAGTGATAGGATTGCTCCTTTTGATGCTAATTTCAGCTAGAATGAAGTAATAGGACTCATAATTACCTATATTTTAACAATTTGAGAGAACTAATCAAACAATAAGATGGTTTCCCTAAATGAAGACTTGTGTGAGATGTACGGATCGTTTTGAATGCACTAGTGATAGGATTGCTTCTTTTGATTCTAATCAAACTAGAACGAAGTCATAGGACTCATAATCAACTCTTTCTTGGATAATTAGAGAGAACCAATGAAACAATAAGAAGGTCTACCTAAATCAAGACTTGTGTAAGACGTACGCATCGTTTTTAACGCGATAGTCATTGATTTGGTCCTTTTGATGCTAATCAAATTAGAACGAATTAATAGGACTCCTAATCACCTCTTTCTTTGACAATTTTAGAGAACCAATGAAACAATAAGAAGGTCTCCCTAAATGAAGACTTGTGTGAGATGTACGCATGGTTTTGGACGCGATAGTCATAGGTTTCTCCTTTTGATGCTAATCAAACTAGAACAAAGTAATACAACTCTTAATCACCTCTTTATTTGTAAATTCGAAACAACCAATGAAACAATATGAAGGTCTCCCTAAATGAAGACTTGTGTGAGATGTACGCTTGGTTTTGGACGCGATAGTCATGGATTTCTACTTTTGACGCTAATCAAACTATAACGAAGTAATACAACTCTTAATCACATCTTTCTTTGTAAATTCGAAACAACCAATGAAACAATATGAAGGTCTCCCTAAATGAAGACTTGTGTGTGATCTACGCATCGTTTTGAATGCGATAGTGATGTGATTGCTCCTTTTGATGCTAATTTTAACTAGAACGAAATAATAGCACTCATAATCACCTATATTTTGACAATTTGAGATAACTAATGAAATAATATGAAGGATTCCCTAAATGAAGACTTGTGTGAAATGTACGCATGGTTTTGGACGCGATAGTCCTGGGTTTCTCTTTTTTGACGTTAATCAAACTAGAACGAAGTAACACAGTCTCTTAATCACCTCTTTCTTTGTAAATTTGAAACAACCAATGAAACAATATGAAGGTCTCCCTAAATGAAGACTTTTGTGAGATGTATGCTTGGTTTTGGACGCGATAGTTATGGATTTCTACTTTTGACGCTAATCAAACTAGAATGATGTAACATAGTCTCTTAATCACCTATTTCTTTGTAAATTCGAAACAACCAATGAAACAATATGAAGGTCTCCCTAAATGAAGACTTGTGTGAGATCTACGCATCGTTTTGGACGCGATAGTGATGGGATTGCTCCTTTTGATGCTAATTTCAACTAGAATGAAGTAATAGGACTCTTAATCACCTATATTTTAACAATTTGAGAGATTTAATCAAACAATAAGATGGTTTCCCTAAATGAAGACTTGTGTGAGATGTACGATTCGTTTTGAATGCACTAGTGATAGGATTGCTTCTTTTGATTCTAATCAAACTAGAACGAAGTCATAGGACTCATAATCAACTCTTTCTTTGATAATTTGAGAGAACCAATGAAACAATAAGAAGGTCTCCCTAAATCAAGTCTTGTGTGAGATGTACGCATCGTTTTTAACGCGATAGTCATAGATTTGGTCCTTTTGATGCTAATCAAATTAGAACGAATTAATTGGACTCCTAATCACCTCTTTCTTTGATAATTTTAGAGAACCAATGAAACAATAAGAAGGTCTCCCTAAATGAAGACTTGTGTGATTTTGGACGCGATAGTCATGTGTTTATCCTTTTGACGCTAATCAAACTAGAATGAAGTAATACAACTCTTAATCACCTCTTTATTTGTAAATTCGAAACAACCAATGAAACAATAAGAAGGTCTCCCTAAATGAAGACTTGTGTGAGATGTACGCTTGGTTTTGGACGCGATAGTCATGGATTTCTCCTTTTGACGCTAATCAAACTATAACGAAGTAATACAACTCTTAATCACCTCTTTATTTGTAAATTCGAAAACAACCAATGAAACAATATGAAGGTCTCCCTAAATGAAGACTTGTGTGAGATCTACGCATCGTTTTGGACTCGATAGTGATATGATTGCTCCTTTTGATGCTAATTTCAGCTAGAATGAAGTAATAGGACTCATAATTACCTATATTTTAACAATTTGAGAGAACAAATCAAACAATAAGATGGTTTCCCTAAATGAAGACTTGTGTGAGATGTACGGATCGTTTTGAATGCACTAGTGATAGGATTGCTTCTTTTGATTCTAATCAAACTAGAACGAAGTCATAGGACTCATAATCAACTCTTTCTTGGATAATTAGAGAGAACCAATGAAACAATAAGAAGGTCTCCCTAAATCAAGACTTGTGTAAGACGTACGCATCGTTTTTAACGCGATAGTCATTGATTTGGTCCTTTTGATGCTAATCAAATTAGAACGAATTAATAGGACTCCTAATCACCTCTTTCTTTGACAATTTTAGAGAACCAATGAAACAATAAGAAGGTCTCCCTAAATGAAGACTTGTGTGATTTTGGACGCGATAGTCATGTGTTTCTCCTTTTGACGCTAATCAAACTAGAATGAAGTAATACAACTCTTAATCACCTCTTTATTTGTAAATTCGAAACAACCAATGAAACAATATGAAGGTCTCCCTAAATGAAGACTTGTGTGAGATGTACGCTTGGTTTTGGACGCGATAGTCATGGATTTCTACTTTTGACGCTAATCAAACTATAACGAAGTAATACAACTCTTAATCACCTCTTTCTTTGTAAATTCGAAACAACAAATGAAACAATATGAAGGTCTCCCTAAATGAAGACTTGTCTGAGATCTACGCATCGTTTTGGACGCGATAGTGATGTGATTGCTCCTATTGATGCAAATTTCAACTAGAACGAAGTAATAGGACTCATAATCACCTATATTTTGACAATTTGAGAGAACTAATTAAACAATAAGATGGTCTCCCTAAATGAAGAATTGTGTGAAATGTACGCATGGTTTTGGACACGATAGTCATGGGTGTCTCCTTCTTAACGCTAATCAAACTAGAACGAATTAACACAGTCTCTTAATCACCTCTTTTTTTGTAAATTCGAAACAACCAATGAAACAATTTGAAGGCCTCCCTAAATGAAGACTTGTGTGAGATCTACACATCGTTTTGGACGCGATAGTGATGGGATTGCTCCTTTTGATGCTAATTTCAACTAGAATGAAGTAATAGGACTCATAATCACCTATATTTTAACAATTTGAGAGAACTAATCAAACAATAAGAAGGTCTCTCTAAATGAAGACTTGTGTGAGATGTACGGATCGTTTTGAATGCACTAGTGATAGGATTGCTCTTTTTGATGCTAATCAAACTAAAACGAAGTCGTAGGACTCATAATCACCTCTTTCTTTGATAATTTGAGAGAACCAATGAAACAATAAGAAGGTCTCCCTAAATCAAGACTTGTGCGAGATGTACGCATCGTTTCTAACGCGATAGTCATTGATTTGGTCGTTTTGATGCTAATCAAATTAGAACGAATTAATAGGACTGATAATCACCACTTTCTTTGACAATTTTACAGAACCAATGAAACAATAAGAAGGTCTCCCTAAATGAAGATTTGTGTGAGATGTACGTATGATTTTGAACGCGATAGTCATGGGTTTCTACTTTTGACGCTAATCAAACTAGAACGAAGTACTACAACTCTTAATCACCTCTTTCTTTGTAAGTTCGAAACAACCAATGAAACAATATGGAGGTCTCCCTAAATGAAGACTTGTGTGAGATTTAAGCATCGTTTTGGACGCGATATTGATGATGGGATTGGTCCTGTTAATGCTAATTTCAACTAGAATGAAGTAATAGGACTCATAATCACCTATATTTTGACAATTTGAGAGAAATAATCAAACAATAAAAAGGTCTCCCTAAATGAAGATTTGTGTGAGATGTACGGATCGTTTTGAAAGCACTAGGGATAGGATTGCTCATTTTGATGCTAATCAAACTAGAACGAAGTCATAGGACTCATAATCTCCTCTTTCTTTGAACAATTGAGAGAACCAATGAAACAATACGAAGGTCTCCCTAAATCAAGACTTGTGTGAGATGTACACATTGTTTTTAACGCGATAGTCATTGTTTTGGTCATTTTGATGTTAATCAAATTATAACGAATTAATAGGACTCCTAATCACCTCTTTCTTTGACAATTTTAGAGAACCAATGAAACAATAAGAATGTCTCCCTAAAGGAAGACTTGTGTGAGATGTGAGCTTGGTTTTGGACGCGATTGTCATGGATTTCTCCTTTTGACGCTAATCAAACTATAACGAAGTAATACAACTCTTAATCACCTCTTTCGTTGTAAATTCGAAACAACCAATGAAACAATATGAAGATCTCCCTAAATGAAGACTTGTTCGAGATCTACGCATCGTTTTGGACGCGATAGTGATGTGATTGCTACTTTTGATGCTAATTTCAACTAGAACGAAATAATAGGACTCATAATCACCTATATTTTGACAATTTGAGATAACTAATGAAACAATAAGAAGGTCTCCGTAAATGAAGACTTGTGTGAGATGTACGCATGGTTTTGGACGCGATAGTCGTGGGTTTCTCTTTTTTGACATTTATCAAACTAGAACGAAGTAACATAGTCTCTTAATCACCTATTTCTTTGTAAATTCGAAACAACCAATGAAATAATATGAAGGTCTCCCTAAATGAAGACTTGTGTGAGATCTACACATCGTTTTGGACGCGATAGTGATGGGATTGCTCCTTTTGATGCAAATTGCAACTAGGATGAAGTAATAGGACTCATAATCACCTATATTTTAACAATTTGAGAGAACTAATCAAACAATAAGAAGGTCTCTCTAAATGAAGACTTGTGTGAGATGTACGGATCGTTTTGAATGCACTAGTGATAGGATTGCTTCTTTTGATTCTAATCCAACTAGAACGAAGTCATAGGACTCATAATCAACTCTTTCATTGATAATTTGAGAGAACCAATGAAACAATAAGGTCTCCCTAAATCAAGACTTGTGTGAGATGTACGCATCGTTTTTAACGCGATAGTCATTGATTTGGTCCTTTTGATGCTAATCAAATTAGAACGAATTAATAGGACTCCTAATCACCTCTTTCTTTGACAATTTTAGAGAACCAATGAAACAATAAGAAGGTCTCCCTAAATGAAGACTTGTGTGATTTTGGACGCGATAGTCATGTGTTTCTCCGTTTGACGCTAATCAAACTAGAATGAAGTAATACAACTCTTAATCACCTCTTTATTTGTAAATTCGAAACAACCAATGAAATAATATGAAGGTCTCCCTAAATGAAGACTTGTGTGAGATGTACGCTTGGTTTTGGACGCGATAGTCATGGATTTCTACTTTTGACGCTAATCAAACTATAACGAAGTAATACAACTCTTAATCACCTCTTTCTTTGTAAATTCGAAACAACAAATGAAACAATATGAAGGTCTCCCTAAATGAAGACTTGTCTGAGATCTACGCATCGTTTTGGACGCGATAGTGATGTGATTGCTCCTATTGATGCAAATTTCAACTAGAACGAAGTAATAGGACTCATAATCACCTATATTTTGACAATTTGAGAGAACTAATTAAACAATAAGATGGTCTCCCTAAATGAAGAATTGTGTGAAATGTACGCATGGTTTTGGACACGATAGTCATGGGTGTCTCCTTCTTAACGCTAATCAAACTAGAACGAATTAACACAGTCTCTTAATCACCTCTTTTTTTGTAAATTCGAAACAACCAATGAAACAATTTGAAGGCCTCCCTAAATGAAGACTTGTGTGAGATCTACACATCGTTTTGGACGCGATAGTGATGGGATTGCTCCTTTTGATGCTAATTTCAACTAGAATGAAGTAATAGGACTCATAATCACCTATATTTTAACAATTTGAGAGAACTAATCAAACAATAAGAAGGTCTCTCTAAATGAAGACTTGTGTGAGATGTACGGATCGTTTTGAATGCACTAGTGATAGGATTGCTCTTTTTGATGCTAATCAAACTAAAACGAAGTCGTAGGACTCATAATCACCTCTTTCTTTGATAATTTGAGAGAACCAATGAAACAATAAGAAGGTTTCCCTAAATCAAGACTTGTGCGAGATGTACGCATCGTTTCTAACGCGATAGTCATTGATTTGGTCATTTTGATGCTAATCAAATTAGAACGAATTAATAGGACTGATAATCACCACTTTCTTTGACAATTTTACAGAACCAATGAAACAATAAGAAGGTCTCCCTAAATGAAGATTTGTGTGAGATGTACGTATGATTTTGAACGCGATAGTCATGGGTTTCTACTTTTGACGCTAATCAAACTAGAACGAAGTAATACAACTCTTAATCACCTCTTTCTTTGTAAGTTCGAAACAACCAATGAAACAATATGGAGGTCTCCCTAAATGAAGACTTGTGTGCGATTTAAGCATCGTTTTGGACGCGATATTGATGATGGGATCGGTCCTGTTAATGCTAATTTCAACTAGAATGAAGTAATAGGACTCATAATCACCTATATTTTGACAATTTGAGAGAAATAATCAAACAATAAAAAGGTCTCCCTAAATGAAGATTTGTGTGAGATGTACGGATCGTTTTGAAAGCACTAGGGATAGGATTGCTCATTTTGATGCTAATCAAACTAGAACGAAGTCATAGGACTCATAATCTCCTCTTTCTTTGAACAATTGAGAGAACCAATGAAACAATACGAAGGTCTCCCTAAATCAAGACTTGTGTGAGATGTACACATTGTTTTTAACGCGATAGTCATTGTTTTGGTCATTTTGATGTTAATCAAATTATAACGAATTAATAGGACTCCTAATCACCTCTTTCTTTGACAATTTTAGAGAACCAATGAAACAATAAGAATGTCTCCCTAAAGGAAGACTTGTGTGAGATGTGAGCTTGGTTTTGGACGCGATTGTCATGGATTTCTCCTTTTGACGCTAATCAAACTATAACGAAGTAATACAACTCTTAATCACCTCTTTCGTTGTAAATTCGAAACAACCAATGAAACAATATGAAGATCTCCCTAAATGAAGACTTGTTCGAGATCTACGCATCGTTTTGGACGCGATAGTGATGTGATTGCTACTTTTGATGCTAATTTCAACTAGAACGAAATAATAGGACTCATAATCACCTATATTTTGACAATTTGAGATAACTAATGAAACAATAAGAAGGTCTCCGTAAATGAAGACTTGTGTGAGATGTACGCATGGTTTTGGACGCGATAGTCGTGGGTTTCTCTTTTTTGACATTTATCAAACTAGAACGAAGTAACATAGTCTCTTAATCACCTATTTCTTTGTAAATTCGAAACAACCAATGAAATAATATGAAGGTCTCCCTAAATGAAGACTTGTGTGAGATCTACACATCGTTTTGGACGCGATAGTGATGGGATTGCTCCTTTTGATGCAAATTGCAACTAGGATGAAGTAATAGGACTCATAATCACCTATATTTTAACAATTTGAGAGAACTAATCAAACAATAAGAAGGTCTCTCTAAATGAAGACTTGTGTGAGATGTACGGATCGTTTTGAATGCACTAGTGATAGGATTGCTTCTTTTGATTCTAATCCAACTAGAACGAAGTCATAGGACTCATAATCAACTCTTTCATTGATAATTTGAGAGAACCAATGAAACAATAAGGTCTCCCTAAATCAAGACTTGTGTGAGATGTACGCATCGTTTTTAACGCGATAGTCATTGATTTGGTCCTTTTGATGCTAATCAAATTAGAACGAATTAATAGGACTCCTAATCACCTCTTTCTTTGACAATTTTAGAGAACCAATGAAACAATAAGAAGGTCTCCCTAAATGAAGACTTGTGTGATTTTGGACGCGATAGTCATGTGTTTCTCCGTTTGACGCTAATCAAACTAGAATGAAGTAATACAACTCTTAATCACCTCTTTATTTGTAAATTCGAAACAACCAATGAAATAATATGAAGGTCTCCCTAAATGAAGACTTGTGTGAGATGTACGCTTGGTTTTGGACGCGATAGTCATGGATTTCTACTTTTGACGCTAATCAAACTATAACGAAGTAATACAACTCTTAATCACCTCTTTCTTTGTAAATTCGAAACAACAAATGAAACAATATGAAGGTCTCCCTAAATGAAGACTTGTCTGAGATCTACGCATCGTTTTGGACGCGATAGTGATGTGATTGCTCCTATTGATGCAAATTTCAACTAGAACGAAGTAATAGGACTCATAATCACCTATATTTTGACAATTTGAGAGAACTAATTAAACAATAAGATGGTCTCCCTAAATGAAGAATTGTGTGAAATGTACGCATGGTTTTGGACACGATAGTCATGGGTGTCTCCTTCTTAACGCTAATCAAACTAGAACGAATTAACACAGTCTCTTAATCACCTCTTTTTTTGTAAATTCGAAACAACCAATGAAACAATTTGAAGGCCTCCCTAAATGAAGACTTGTGTGAGATCTACACATCGTTTTGGACGCAATAGTGATGGGATTGCTCCTTTTGATGCTAATTTCAACTAGAATGAAGTAATAGGACTCATAATCACCTATATTTTAACAATTTGAGAGAACTAATCAAACAATAAGAAGGTCTCTCTAAATGAAGACTTGTGTGAGATGTACGGATCGTTTTGAATGCACTAGTGATAGGATTGCTCTTTTTGATGCTAATCAAACTAAAACGAAGTCGTAGGACTCATAATCACCTCTTTCTTTGATAATTTGAGAGAACCAATGAAACAATAAGAAGGTTTCCCTAAATCAAGACTTGTGCGAGATGTACGCATCGTTTCTAACGCGATAGTCATTGATTTGGTCATTTTGATGCTAATCAAATTAGAACGAATTAATAGGACTGATAATCACCACTTTCTTTGACAATTTTACAGAACCAATGAAACAATAAGAAGGTCTCCCTAAATGAAGATTTGTGTGAGATGTACGTATGATTTTGAACGCGATAGTCATGGGTTTCTACTTTTGACGCTAATCAAACTAGAACGAAGTAATACAACTCTTAATCACCTCTTTCTTTGTAAGTTCGAAACAACCAATGAAACAATATGGAGGTCTCCCTAAATGAAGACTTGTGTGCGATTTAAGCATCGTTTTGGACGCGATATTGATGATGGGATCGGTCCTGTTAATGCTAATTTCAACTAGAATGAAGTAATAGGACTCATAATCACCTATATTTTGACAATTTGAGAGAAATAATCAAACAATAAAAAGGTCTCCCTAAATGAAGATTTGTGTGAGATGTACGGATCGTTTTGAAAGCACTAGGGATAGGATTGCTCATTTTGATGCTAATCAAACTAGAACGAAGTCATAGGACTCATAATCACCTCTTTCTTTGAACAATTAAGAGAACCAATGAAACAATAAGAAGGTCTCCCTAAATCAAGACTTGTGTGAGATGTACACATTGTTTTTAACGCGATAGTCATTGTTTTGGTCATTTTGATGTTAATCAAATTATAACGAATTAATAGGACTCCTAATCACCTCTTTCTTTGACAATTTTAGAGAACCAATGAAACAATAAGAATGTCTCCCTAAAGGAAGACTTGTGTGAGATGTACGCTTGGTTTTGGACGCGATTGTCATGGATTTCTCCTTTTGACGCTAATCAAACTATAACGAAGTAATACAACTCTTAATCACCTCTTTCGTTGTAAATTCGAAACAACCAATGAAACAATATGAAGATCTCCCTAAATGAAGACTTGTTCGAGATCTACGCATCGTTTTGGACGCGATAGTGATGTGATTGCTACTTTTGATGCTAATTTCAACTAGAACGAAATAATAGGACTCATAATCACCTATATTTTGACAATTTGAGATAACTAATGAAACAATAAGAAGGTCTCCGTAAATGAAGACTTGTGTGAGATGTACGCATGGTTTTGGACGCGATAGTCGTGGGTTTCTCTTTTTTGACATTTATCAAACTAGAACGAAGTAACATAGTCTCTTAATCACCTATTTCTTTGTAAATTCGAAACAACCAATGAAATAATATGAAGGTCTCCCTAAATGAAGACTTGTGTGAGATCTACACATCGTTTTGGACGCGATAGTGATGGGATTGCTCCTTTTGATGCAAATTGCAACTAGGATGAAGTAATAGGACTCATAATCACCTATATTTTAACAATTTGAGAGAACTAATCAAACAATAAGAAGGTCTCTCTAAATGAAGACTTGTGTGAGATGTACGGATCGTTTTGAATGCACTAGTGATAGGATTGCTTCTTTTGATTCTAATCCAACTAGAACGAAGTCATAGGACTCATAATCAACTCTTTCATTGATAATTTGAGAGAACCAATGAAACAATAAGGTCTCCCTAAATCAAGACTTGTGTGAGATGTACGCATCGTTTTTAACGCGATAGTCATTGATTTGGTCCTTTTGATGCTAATCAAATTAGAACGAATTAATAGGACTCCTAATCACCTCTTTCTTTGACAATTTTAGAGAACCAATGAAACAATAAGAAGGTCTCCCTAAATGAAGACTTGTGTGATTTTGGACGCGATAGTCATGTGTTTCTCCGTTTGACGCTAATCAAACTAGAATGAAGTAATACAACTCTTAATCACCTCTTTATTTGTAAATTCGAAACAACCAATGAAATAATATGAAGGTCTCCCTAAATGAAGACTTGTGTGAGATGTACGCTTGGTTTTGGACGCGATAGTCATGGATTTCTACTTTTGACGCTAATCAAACTATAACGAAGTAATACAACTCTTAATCACCTCTTTCTTTGTAAATTCGAAACAACAAATGAAACAATATGAAGGTCTCCCTAAATGAAGACTTGTCTGAGATCTACGCATCGTTTTGGACGCGATAGTGATGTGATTGCTCCTATTGATGCAAATTTCAACTAGAACGAAGTAATAGGACTCATAATCACCTATATTTTGACAATTTGAGAGAACTAATTAAACAATAAGATGGTCTCCCTAAATGAAGAATTGTGTGAAATGTACGCATGGTTTTGGACACGATAGTCATGGGTGTCTCCTTCTTAACGCTAATCAAACTAGAACGAATTAACACAGTCTCTTAATCACCTCTTTTTTTGTAAATTCGAAACAACCAATGAAACAATTTGAAGGCCTCCCTAAATGAAGACTTGTGTGAGATCTACACATCGTTTTGGACGCAATAGTGATGGGATTGCTCCTTTTGATGCTAATTTCAACTAGAATGAAGTAATAGGACTCATAATCACCTATATTTTAACAATTTGAGAGAACTAATCAAACAATAAGAAGGTCTCTCTAAATGAAGACTTGTGTGAGATGTACGGATCGTTTTGAATGCACTAGTGATAGGATTGCTCTTTTTGATGCTAATCAAACTAAAACGAAGTCGTAGGACTCATAATCACCTCTTTCTTTGATAATTTGAGAGAACCAATGAAACAATAAGAAGGTTTCCCTAAATCAAGACTTGTGCGAGATGTACGCATCGTTTCTAACGCGATAGTCATTGATTTGGTCATTTTGATGCTAATCAAATTAGAACGAATTAATAGGACTGATAATCACCACTTTCTTTGACAATTTTACAGAACCAATGAAACAATAAGAAGGTCTCCCTAAATGAAGATTTGTGTGAGATGTACGTATGATTTTGAACGCGATAGTCATGGGTTTCTACTTTTGACGCTAATCAAACTAGAACGAAGTAATACAACTCTTAATCACCTCTTTCTTTGTAAGTTCGAAACAACCAATGAAACAATATGGAGGTCTCCCTAAATGAAGACTTGTGTGCGATTTAAGCATCGTTTTGGACGCGATATTGATGATGGGATCGGTCCTGTTAATGCTAATTTCAACTAGAATGAAGTAATAGGACTCATAATCACCTATATTTTGACAATTTGAGAGAAATAATCAAACAATAAAAAGGTCTCCCTAAATGAAGATTTGTGTGAGATGTACGGATCGTTTTGAAAGCACTAGGGATAGGATTGCTCATTTTGATGCTAATCAAACTAGAACGAAGTCATAGGACTCATAATCACCTCTTTCTTTGAACAATTAAGAGAACCAATGAAACAATAAGAAGGTCTCCCTAAATCAAGACTTGTGTGAGATGTACACATTGTTTTTAACGCGATAGTCATTGTTTTGGTCATTTTGATGTTAATCAAATTATAACGAATTAATAGGACTCCTAATCACCTCTTTCTTTGACAATTTTAGAGAACCAATGAAACAATAAGAATGTCTCCCTAAAGGAAGACTTGTGTGAGATGTACGCTTGGTTTTGGACGCGATTGTCATGGATTTCTCCTTTTGACGCTAATCAAACTATAACGAAGTAATACAACTCTTAATCACCTCTTTCGTTGTAAATTCGAAACAACCAATGAAACAATATGAAGATCTCCCTAAATGAAGACTTGTTCGAGATCTACGCATCGTTTTGGACGCGATAGTGATGTGATTGCTACTTTTGATGCTAATTTCAACTAGAACGAAATAATAGGACTCATAATCACCTATATTTTGACAATTTGAGATAACTAATGAAACAATAAGAAGGTCTCCGTAAATGAAGACTTGTGTGAGATGTACGCATGGTTTTGGACGCGATAGTCGTGGGTTTCTCTTTTTTGACATTTATCAAACTAGAACGAAGTAACATAGTCTCTTAATCACCTATTTCTTTGTAAATTCGAAACAACCAATGAAACAATATGAAGGTCTCCCTAAATGAAGACTTGTGTGAGATCTACACATCGTTTTGGACGCGATAGTGATGGGATTGCTCCTTTTGATGCAAATTGCAACTAGGATGAAGTAATAGGACTCATAATCACCTATATTTTAACAATTTGAGAGAACTAATCAAACAATAAGAAGGTCTCTCTAAATGAAGACTTGTGTGAGATGTACGGATCGTTTTGAATGCACTAGTGATAGGATTGCTTCTTTTGATTCTAATCCAACTAGAACGAAGTCATAGGACTCATAATCAACTCTTTCATTGATAATTTGAGAGAACCAATGAAACAATAAGAAGGTCTCCCTAAATCAAGACTTGTGTGAGATGTACGCATCGTTTTTAACGCGATAGTCATTGATTTGGTCCTTTTGATGCTAATCAAATTAGAACGAATTAATAGGACTCCTAATCACCTCTTTCTTTGACAATTTTAGAGAACCAATGAAACAATAAGAAGGTCTCCCTAAATGAAGACTTGTGTGATTTTGGACGCGATAGTCATGTGTTTCTCCTTTTGACGCTAATCAAACTAGAATGAAGTAATACAACTCTTAATCACCTCTTTATTTGTAAATTCGAAACAACCAACGAAACAATAAGAAGGTCTCCCTAAATGAAGACTTGTGTGAGATGTACGCTTGGTTTTGGACGCGATAGTCATGGATTTCTCCTTTTGACGCTAATCAAACTATAACGAAGTAATACAACTCTTAATCACCTCTTTATTTGTAAATTCGAAAACAACCAATGAAACAATATGAAGGTCTCCCTAAATGAAGACTTGTGTGAGATCTACGCATCGTTTTGGACGCGATAGTGATAGGATTGCTCCTTTTGATGCTAATTTCAGCTAGAATGAAGTAATAGGACTCATAATTACCTATATTTTAACAATTTGAGAGAACTAATCAAACAATAAGATGGTTTCCCTAAATGAAGACTTGTGTGAGATGTACGGATCGTTTTGAATGCACTAGTGATAGGATTGCTTCTTTTGATTCTAATCAAACTAGAACGAAGTCATAGGACTCATAATCAACTCTTTCTTGGATAATTAGAGAGAACCAATGAAACAATAAGAAGGTCTACCTAAATCAAGACTTGTGTAAGACGTACGCATCGTTTTTAACGCGATAGTCATTGATTTGGTCCTTTTGATGCTAATCAAATTAGAACGAATTAATAGGACTCCTAATCACCTCTTTCTTTGACAATTTTAGAGAACCAATGAAACAATAAGAAGGTCTCCCTAAATGAAGACTTGTGTGAGATGTACGCATGGTTTTGGACGCGATAGTCATAGGTTTCTCCTTTTGATGCTAATCAAACTAGAACAAAGTAATACAACTCTTAATCACCTCTTTATTTGTAAATTCGAAACAACCAATGAAACAATATGAAGGTCTCCCTAAATGAAGACTTGTGTGAGATGTACGCTTGGTTTTGGACGCGATAGTCATGGATTTCTACTTTTGACGCTAATCAAACTATAACGAAGTAATACAACTCTTAATCACATCTTTCTTTGTAAATTCGAAACAACCAATGAAACAATATGAAGGTCTCCCTAAATGAAGACTTGTGTGTGATCTACGCATCGTTTTGAATGCGATAGTGATGTGATTTCTCCTTTTGATGCTAATTTTAACTAGAACGAAATAATAGCACTCATAATCACCTATATTTTGACAATTTGAGATAACTAATGAAATAATATGAAGGATTCCCTAAATGAAGACTTGTGTGAAATGTACGCATGGTTTTGGACGCGATAGTCGTGGGTTTCTCTTTTTTGACGTTAATCAAACTAGAACGAAGTAACACAGTCTCTTAATCACCTCTTTCTTTGTAAATTTGAAACAACCAATGAAACAATATTAAGGTCTCCCTAAATGAAGACTTTTGTGAGATGTATGCTTGGTTTTGGACGCGATAGTTATGGATTTCTACTTTTGACGCTAATCAAACTAGAATGATGTAACATAGTCTCTTAATCACCTATTTCTTTGTAAATTCGAAACAACCAATGAAACAATATGAAGGTCTCCCTAAATGAAGACTTGTGTGAGATCTACGCATCGTTTTGGACGCGATAGTGATGGGATTGCTCCTTTTGATGCTAATTTCAACTAGAATGAAGTAATAGGACTCTTAATCACCTATATTTTAACAATTTGAGAGATTTAATCAAACAATAAGATGGTTTCCCTAAATGAAGACTTGTGTGAGATGTACGATTCGTTTTGAATGCACTAGTGATAGGATTGCTTCTTTTGATTCTAATCAAACTAGAACGAAGTCATAGGACTCATAATCAACTCTTTCTTTGATAATTTGAGAGAACCAATGAAACAATAAGAAGGTCTCCCTAAATCAAGTCTTGTGTGAGATGTACGCATCGTTTTTAACGCGATAGTCATAGATTTGGTCCTTTTGATGCTAATCAAATTAGAACGAATTAATTGGACTCCTAATCACCTCTTTCTTTGACAATTTTAGAGAACCAATGAAACAATAAGAAGGTCTCCCTAAATGAAGACTTGTGTGATTTTGGACGCGATAGTCATTTGTTATCCTTTTGACGCTAATCAAACTAGAATGAAGTAATACAACTCTTAATCACCTCTTTATTTGTAAATTCGAAACAACCAATGAAACAATAAGAAGGTCTCCCTAAATGAAGACTTGTGTGAGATGTACGCTTGGTTTTGGACGCGATAGTCATGGATTTCTCCTTTTGACGCTAATCAAACTATAACGAAGTAATACAACTCTTAATCACCTCTTTATTTGTAAATTCGAAAACAACCAATGAAACAAAATGAAGGTCTCCCTAAATGAAGACTTGTGTGAGATCTACGCATCGTTTTGGACTCGATAGTGATATGATTGCTCCTTTTGATGCTAATTTCAGCTAGAATGAAGTAATAGGACTCATAATTACCTATATTTTAACAATTTGAGAGAACTAATCAAACAATAAGATGGTTTCCCTAAATGAAGACTTGTGTGAGATGTACGGATCGTTTTGAATGCACTAGTGATAGGATTGCTTCTTTTGATTCTAATCAAACTAGAACGAAGTCATAGGACTCATAATCAACTCTTTCTTGGATAATTAGAGAGAACCAATGAAACAATAAGAAGGTCTCCCTAAATCAAGACTTGTGTAAGACGTACGCATCGTTTTTAACGCGATAGTCATTGATTTGGTCCTTTTGATGCTAATCAAATTAGAACGAATTAATAGGACTCCTAATCACCTCTTTCTTTGACAATTTTAGAGAACCAATGAAACAATAAGAAGGTCTCCCTAAATGAAGACTTGTGTGAGATGTACGTATGGTTTTGGACGCGATAGTCATGGGTTTCTCCTTTTGACGCTAATCAAACTAGAACGAAGTAATACAACTCTTCATCACCTCTTTATTTGTAAATTCGAAACAACCAATGAAACAATATGAAGGTTTCCCTAAATGAAAACTTGTGTGAGATGTACGCTTGGTTTTGGACGCGATAGTCATGGATTTCTACTTTTGACGCTAATCAAACTATAACGAAGTAATACAACTCTTAATCACATCTTTCTTTGTAAATTCGAAACAACCAATGAAACAATATGAAGGTCTCCCTCAATGAAGACTTGTGTGAGATCTACGCATCGTTTTGAACGCGATAGTGATGTGATTGCTCCTTTTGATGCTAATTTCAACTAGAACGAAGTAATAGGACTCATAATCACCTATATTTTGACAATTTGAGATAACTAATGAAAACAATAAGATGGTCTCCCTAAATGAAGATTTGTGTGAGATGTACGCATGGTTTTGGACGCGATAGGGTTTCTCTTTTTTGACGTTAAATCAAACTAGAACGAAGTAACACAGTCTTTTAATCACCTCTTTCTTTGTAAATTCGAAACAACCAATGAAACGATATGAAGGTCTCCGTAAATGAAGACTTGTGTGAGATCAACGCATCGTTTTGGACGCGATAATGATGGGATTGCTCCTTTTGATGCTAATTTCAACTAGAATGAAGTAATAGGACTCATAATCACCTATATTTTGACAATTTGAGAGAACTAATCAAACAATAATAAGGTCTCCCTAAATGAAGACTTGTGTGAGATGTACGGCTCGTTTTGAATGCTAGTAGTGATAGTATTGCTTCTTTTGATTCTAATGAAACTAGAACGAAGTCATAGGACTCATAATCAACACTTTCTTTGATAATTTGAGAGAACCAATGAAACAATAAGAAGGTTTCCCTAAATCAAGACTTGTGTGAGATGTACACATCGTTTTTAACGCAATAGTCATTGATTTGGTCCTTTTGATGCTAATCAAATTAGAATGAATTATTAGGACTCCTAATCACCTCTTTCTTTGACAATTTTAGAGAATCAATGAAACAATAAGAAGGTCTCCCTAAATGAAGACTTGTGTGAGATGTACGCATGGTTTTGGACGCGATAGTCATGGGTTTCTCCTTTTGACGATAATCAAACTAGAACAAAGTAATACAACTCTTAATCACCTCTTTATTTGTAAATTCGAAACAACCAATGAAACAATATGAAGGTCTCCCTAAATGAAGACTTGTGTGAGATGTACGCTTGGTTTTGGACGCGATAGTCATGGATTTCTACTTTTGACGCTAATCAAACTATAACGAAGTAATACAACTCTTAATCACATCTTTCTTTGTAAATTCGAAACAACCAATGAAACAATATGAAGGTCTCCCTAAATGAAGACTTGTGTGTGATCTACGCATCGTTTTGAATGCGATAGTGATGTGATTGCTACTTTTGATGCTAATTCTAACTAGAACGAAATAATAGCACTCATAATCACCTATATTTTGACAATTTGAGATAACTAATGAAATAATAAGAAGGTATCCCTAAATGAAGACTTGTGTGAAATGTACGCATGGTTTTGGACGCGATAGTCGTGGGTTTCTCTTTTTTGACGTTAATCAAACTAGAACGAAGTAACACAGTCTCTTAATCACCTCTTTCTTTGTAAATTTGAAACAACCAATGAAACAATATGAAGGTCTCCCTAAATGAAGACTTTTGTGAGATGTATGCTTGGTTTTGGACGCGATTGTTATGGATTTCTACTTTTGACGCTAATCAAACTAGAATGATGTAACATAGTCTCTTAATCACCTATTTCTTTGTAAATTCGAAACAACCAATGAAACAATATGAAGGTCTCCCTAAATGAAGACTTGTGTGAGATCTACGCATCGTTTTGGACGCGATAGTGATGGGATTGCTCCTTTTGATGCTAATTTCAACTAGAATGAAGTAATAGGACTCTTAATCACCTATATTTTAACAATTTGAGAGATTTAATCAAACAATAAGATGGTTTCCCTAAATGAAGACTTGTGTGAGATGTACGATTCGTTTTGAATGCACTAGTGATAGGATTGCTACTTTTGATTCTAATCAAACTAGAACGAAGTCATAGGACTCATAATCAACTCTTTCTTTGATAATTTGAGAGAACCAATGAAACAATAAGAAGGTCTCCCTAAATCAAGTCTTGTGTGAGATGTACGCATCGTTTTTAACGCGATAGTCATAGATTTGGTCCTTTTGATGCTAATCAAATTAGAACGAATTAATTGGACTCCTAATCACCTCTTTCTTTCACAATTTTAGGGAACCAATGAAACAATAAGAAGGTCTCCCTGAATGAAGACTTGTGTGAGATGTACGCATGGTTTTGGACGCGATAGTCATGGGTTTCTCCTTTTGACGCTAATCAAACTAGAACGAAGTAATACAACTCTTCATCACCTCTTTATTTGTAAATTCGAAACAACCAATGAAACAATATGAAGGTCTCCCTAAATGAAGACTTTTGTGAGATGTACGCTTGGTTTTGGACGTGATAGTCATGTATTTCTACTTTTGACGCTAATCAAACTATAACGTAGTAATAAAACTCTTAATCACATCTTTCTTTGTAAATTCGAACCAACCAATGAAACAATATTAAGGTCTCCCTAAATGAAGACTTGTGTGAGATCTACGCATCGTTTTTGACGCGATAGTGATGTGATTGCTCCTTTTGATGCTAATTTCAACTAGAACGAAGTAATAGGACTCATAATCACCTATATTTTAACAATTTGAAATAACTAATGAAAACAATAAGATGGTCTCCCTAAATGAAGATTTGTATGAGATGTACGCATGGTTTTGGACGCGATAGTCGTGGGTTTCTCTTTTTTGACGCTAATCAAACTAGAACGAAGTAACACAGTCTCTTAATCATCTCTTTCTTTGTAAATTCGAAACAACCAATGAAACGATATGAAGGTCTCCGTAAATGAAGACTTGTGTGAGATCAACGCATCGTTTTGGACGCGATAATGATGGGATTGCTCCTTTTGATGCTAATTTCAACTAGAATGAAGTAATAGGACTCATAATCACCTATATTTTGACAATTTGAGAGAACTAATCAAACAATAATAAGGTCTCCCTAAATGAAGACTTGTGTGAGATGTACGGCTCGTTTTGAATGCTAGTAGTGATAGTATTGCTTCTTTTGATTCTAATGAAACTAGAACGAAGTCATAGGACTCATAATCAACACTTTCTTTGATAATTTGAGAGAACCAATGAAACAATAAGAAGGTTTCCCTAAATCAAGACTTGTGTGAGATGTACACATCGTTTTTAACGCGATAGTCATTGATTTAGTCCTTTTGATGCTAATCAAATTAGAATGAATTAATAGGACTCCTAATCACCTCTTTCTTTGACAATTTTAGAGAACCAATGAAACAATAAGAAGGTCTCCCTAAATGAAGACTTGTGTGAGATGTACGCATGGTTTTGGACGCGATAGTCATGGGTTTCTCCTTTTGACGATAATCAAACTAGAACAAAGTAATACAAATCTTAATCACCTCTTTATTTGTAAATTCGAAACAACCAATGAAACAATATGAAGGTCTCCCTAAATGAAGACTTGTGTGAGATGTATGCCTTGTTTTGGACGCGATAGTCATGGATTTCTACTTTTGACGCTAATCAAACTATAACAAAGTAATACAAATCTTAATCACCTCTTTCTTTGTAAATTCGAAACAACCAACGAAACAATATGAAGGTCTCCCTAAATGAAGACTTGTGTGAGATCTACGTATCGTTTTGGACGCCATAGTGATGTGATTGCTCCTTTTGATGCTAATTTCAACTAGAACGAAGTAATAGGACTCATAATCACCTATATTTTGACAATTTGAGAGAACTAATAAAACAATAAGATGGTCTCCCTAAATGAAGAATTGTGTGAGATGTACGCATGGTTTTGGACACGATAGTCATGGGTAACTCCTTTTTAACGCTAATCAAACTAGAACGAAGTAACACAGTCTCTTAATCACCTCTTTTTTTGTAAATTCGAAACAACCAATGAAACAATATGAAGGTCTCCCTAAATGAAGACTTGTGTGAGATCTACGCATCGTTTTGGACGCGATAGTGATGGGATTGCTCCTTTTGATGCTAATTTCAACTAGAATGAAGTAATAGAACTCATAATCACCTATATTTTAACAATTTGAGAGAACTAATCAAACAATAAGAAGGTCTCTCTAAATGAAGACTTATGTGAGATGTACGGATCGTTTTGAATGCACTAGTGATAGGATTGCTCTTTTTGATGCTAATCAAACTAAAACGAAGTCATAGGACTCATAATCACCTCTTTCTTTGACAATTTGAGAAAACCCATGAAACAATAAGAAGGTCTCCCTAAATCAAGACTTGTGTGAGATTTACGCATCGTTTTTTGCCCGATAGTCATTGATTTGGAACTTTTGATGCTAATCAAATTATAACGAATTAATAGGACTCCTAATCACCTCTTTCTTTGACATCTTTAGAGAACCAATGAAACAATAAGAAGGTCTCCCTAAATGAAGACTTGTGTGAGATATACGCTTGGTTTTGGACGCGATAGTCATGGATTTCTCCTTTTGACGCTAATCAAACTATAACGAAGTAATACAACTCTTAATCACCTCTTTATTTGTAAATTCGAAACAACCAATGAAACAATATGAAGGTCTTCCTAAATGAAGACTTGTGTGAGATCTACGCATCGTTTTGGACGCGATAGTGATGTGATTGCTCCTTTTGATGCTAATTTCAACTAGAACGAAGTAATAGGACTCATAATCACCTATATTTTGACAATTTGAGATAACTAATGAAAACAATACGATGGTCTCCCTAAATGAAGATTTGTATGAGATGTACGCATGGTTTTGGACGCGATAGTCGTGGGTTGCTCTTTTTTGACGTTAATCAAACTAGAACGAAGTAACACAGTCTCTTAATCATCTCTTTCTTTGTAAATTCGAAACAACCAATGAAACAATATGAAGGTCTTCCAAAATGAAGACTTGTGTGAGATCTACGCATCGTTTTGGACGCGATAGTGATGGGATTGTTCCTTTTGATGCTAATTTCAACTAGAATGAAGTAATAGGACTCATAATCACCTATATTTTAACAATTTGAGAGAACTAATCAAACAATAAGATGGTTTCCCTAAATGAAGACTTGTGTGAGATGTACGGATCGTTTTGAATGCATTAGTGATAGGATTGCTTCTTTTGATTCTAATCAAACTAGAACGAAGTCATAGGACTCATAATCAACTCTTTCTTGGATAATTAGAGAGAACCAATGAAACAATAAGAGGGTCTCCCTAAATCAAGACTTGTATAAGACGTACGCATCGTTTTTAACGCGATAGTCATTGATTTGGTCCTTTTGATGCTAATCAAATTAGAACGAATTAATAGGACTCCTAATCACCTCTTTCTTTGACAATTTTAGAGAACCAATGAAACAATAAGAAGGTCTCCCTAAATGAAGACTTGTGTGAGATGTACGCATGGTTTTGGACGCGATAGTCATGGGTTTCTCCATTTGATGCAAATCAAACTAGAACGAAGTAATACAACTCTTAATCACCTCTTTATTTGTAAATTTGAAACAACCATTGAAACAATATGAAGGTCTCCCTAAATGAAGACTTGTGTGAGATGTACGCTTGGTTTTGGACGCGATAGTCATGGATTTCTACTTTTGACGCTAATCAAACTATAACGAAGTAATACAACTCTTAATCACATCTTTCTTTGTAAATTCGAAACAACCAATGAAATAATATGAAGGTCTCCCTCAATGAAAACTTGTGTGAGATCTACGCATCGTTTTGAACGCGATAGTGATGTGATTGCTCCTTTTGATGCTAATTTCAACTAGAACGAAGTAATAGGACTCATAATCACCAATATTTTGACAATTTGAGATAACTAATGAAAACAATAAGATGGTCTCCCTAAATGAAGATTTGTGTGAGATGTACGCATGGTTTTGGACGCGATAGGGTTTCTCTTTTTTGATGTTAATCAAACTAGAACGAAGTAACACAGTCTTTTAATCACCTATTTCTTTGTAAATTCGAAACAACCAATGAAACAATATGAAGGTCTCCGTAAATGAAGACTTGTGTGAGATCAACGCATCGTTTTGGACGCGATAGTGATGGGATTGCTCCTTTTGATGCTAATTTCAACTAGAATGAAGTAATAGGACTCATAATCACCTATATTTTGACAATTTGAGAGAACTAATCAAACAATAATAAGGTCTCCCTAAATGAAGACTTGTGTGAGATGTACGGATCGTTTTGAATGCTAGTAGTGATAGGATTGCTTCTTTTGATTCTAATCAAACTAGAACGAAGTCATAGAACTCATATTCAACACTTTCTTTGATAATTTGAGAGAACCAATGAAACAATAAGAAGGTTTCCCTAAATCAAGACTTGTGTGAGATGTACACATCGTTTTTAACGCGATAGTCATTGATTTGGTCCTTTTGATGCTAATCAAATTAGAACAAAATAATAGGACTCCTAATCACCTCTTTCTTTGACAATTTTAGAGAACCTATGAAACAATAAGAAGGTCTGCCTAAATGAAGACTTGTGTGAGATGTACGCATGGTTTTGGACGCGATAGTCATGGGTTTCTCCTTTTGACGATAATTAAACTAGAACGAAGTAATACAACTTTTAATCACCTCTTTAATTGTAAATTCGAAACAACCAATGAAACAATATGAAGGTCTCTCTAAATGAAGACTTGTGTGAGATGTACGCCTGGTTTTGGACGCGATAGTCATGGATTTCTACTTTTGACGCTAATCAAACTATAACGAAGTAATACAACTCTTAATCACCTCTTTCTTTGTAAATTCGAAACAACCAACGAAACAATATGAAGGTCTCCCTAAATGGAGACTTGTGTGAGATCTACGCATCGTTTTGGACGCCATAGTGATGTGATTGCTCCTTTTGATGCTAATTTCAACTAGAACGAAATAAAAGGACTCATAATCACCTATATTTTGACAATTTGAGAGAACTAATAAAACAATAAGATGGTCTCCCTAAATGAAGAATTGTGTGAGATGTACGCATGGTTTTGGACACGATAGTCATGGGTAACTCCTTTTTAACGCTAATCAAACTAGAACGAAGTAACACAGTCTCTTAATCACCTCTTTTTTTGTAAATTCGAAACAACCAATGAAACAATATGAAGGTCTCCATAAATGAAGACTTGTGTGAGATCTACGCATTGTTTTGGACGCGATAGTGATGGGATTCCTCCTTTTGATGCTAATTTCAACTAGAATGAAGTAATAGGACTCAGAATCACCTATATTTTAACAATTTGAGAGAACTAATCAAACAATAAGAAGGTCTCTCTAAATGAAGACTTGTATGAGATTTACGGATCGTTTTGAATGCACTAGTGATAGGATTGCTCTTTTTGATGCTAATCAAACTAAAACGAAGTCATATGACTCATAATCACCTCTTTCTTTGACAATTTGAGAGAACCAATGAAACAATAAGAAGGTCTCCCTAAATCAAGACTTGTGTGAGATCTACGCATCGTTTTTAGCCCGATAGTCATTGATTTGGTCCTTTTGATGCTAATCAAATTATAACGAATTAATAGGACTCCTAATCACCTATTTCTTTGATAATTTTAGAGAACCAATGAAACAATAAGAAGGTCTCCCTAAATGAAGACTTGTGTGAGATGTACGCTTGGTTTTGGACGCGATAGTCATGGATTTCTCCTTTTGACGCTAATCAAACTATAACGAAGTAATACAACTCTTAATCACCTCTTTATTTGTAAATTCGAAACAACCAATGAAACAATATGAAGGTCTCCCTAAATGAAGACTTGTGTGAGATCTACGCATCGTTTTGGACGCGATAGTGATAGGATTGCTCCTTTTGATGCTAATTTCAGCTAGAATGAAGTAATAGGACTCATAATCACCTATATTTTAACAATTTGAGAGAACTAATCAAACAATAAGATGGTTTCCCTAAATGAAGACTTGTGTGAGATGTACGGATCGTTTTGAATGCACTAGTGATAGGATTGCTTCTTTTTATTCTAATCAAACTAGAACGAAGTCATAGGACTCATAATCAACTCTTTCTTGGATAATTAGAGAGAACCAATGAAACAATAAGAAGGTCTCCCTAAATCAAGACTTGTGTAAGACGTACGCATCGTTTTTAACGCGATAGTCATTGATTTGGTCCTTTTGATGCTAATCAAATTAGAACGAATTAATAGGACTCCTAATCACCTCTTTCTTTAACAATTTTAGAGAACCAATGAAACAATAAGAAGGTCTCCCTAAATGAAGACTTGTGTGAGATGTACGCATGGTTTTGGACGCGATAGTCATGGGTTTCTCCTTTTGATGCTAATCAAACTAGAACTAAGTAATACAACTCTTAATCACCTCTTTATTTGTAAATTCAAAACAACCAATGAAACAATATGAAGGACTCCCTAAATGAAGACTTGTGTGAGATGTACGCTTGGTTTTGGACGCGATAGTCATGGATTTCTACTTTTGACGCTAATCAAACTATAACGAAGTAATACAACACTTAATCACATCTTTCTTTGTAAATTCGAAACAACCAATGAAACAATATGAAGGTCTCCCTAAATGAAGACTTGTGTGTGATCTACGCATCGTTTTGAAAGCGATAGTGATGTGATTGCTCCTTTTGATGCTAATTTTAACTAGAACGAAATAATAGGACTCATAATCACCTATATTTTGACAATTTGAGATAACTAATGAAATAATAAGAAGGTATCCCTAAATGAAGACTTGTGTGAAATGTACGCATGGTTTTGGACGCGATAGTCGTGGGTTTCTCTTTTTTGACGTTAATCAAACTAGAACGAAGTAACACAGTCTCTTAATCACCTCTTTCTTTGTAAATTTGAAACAACCAATGAAACAATATGAAGGTCTCCCTAAATGAAGACTTTTGTGAGATGTACGCTTGGTTTTGGACGCGATAGTTATGGATTTCTACTTTTGACGCTAATCAAACTAGAATGATGTAACATAGTCTCTTAATCACCTATTTCTTTGAAAATTCGAAACAACCAATGAAACAATATGAAGGTCTCCCTAAATGAAGACTTGTGTGAGATCTACGCATCGTTTTGGACACGATAGTGATGGGATTGCTCCTTTTGATGCTAATTTCATCTAGAATGAAGTAATAGGACTCTTAATCACCTATATTTTAACAATTTGAGAGATTTAATCAAACAATAAGATGGTTTCCCTAAATGAAGACTTGTGTGAGATGTACGATTCGTTTTGAATGCACTAGTGATAGGATTGCTTCTTTTGATTCTAATCAAACTAGAACGAAGTCATAGGACTCATAATCAACTCTTTCTTTGATAATTTGAGAGAACCAATGAAACAATAAGAAGGTCTCCCTAAATCAAGACTTGTGTGAGATGTACGCATCGTTTTTAACGCGATAGTCATAGATTTGGTCCTTTTGATGCTAATCAAATTAGAACGAATTAATAGGACTCCTAATCACCTCTTTCTTTGACAATTTTAGAGAACCAATGAAACAATAAGAAGGTCTCCCTGAATGAAGACTTGTGTGAGATGTACGCATGGTTTTGGACGCGATAGTCATGGGTTTCTCCTTTTGACGCTAATCAAACTAGAACGAAGTAATACAACTCTTCATCACCTCTTTATTTGTAAATTTGAAACAACCAATAAAACAATATGAAGGTCTCCCTAAATGAAGACTTTTGTGAGATGTACGCTTAGTTTTGGACGTGATAGTCATGTATTTCTACTTTTGACGCTAATCAAACTATAACGAAGTAATAAAACTCTTAATCACATCTTTCTTTGTAAATTCGAACCAACCAATGAAACAATATTAAGGTCTCCCTAAATGAAGACTTGTGTGAGATCTACACATCGTTTTGGACGCGATAGTGATGTGATTGCTCCTTTTGATGCTAATTTCAACTAGAACGAAGTAATAGGACTCATAATCACCTATATTTTGACAATTTGAGATTAATAATGAAAACAATAAGATGGTCTCCCTAAATGAAGATTTGTATGAGATGTACGCATGGTTTTGGACGCGATAGTCGTGGGTTTCTCTTTTTTGACGTTAATCAAACTAGAACGAAGTAACACAGTCTCTTAATCATCTCTTTCTTTGTAAATTCGAAACAACCAATGAAACAATATGAAGGTCTTCCAAAATGAAGACTTGTGTGAGATCTACGCATCGTTTTGGACGCGATAGTGATGGGATTGTTCCTTTTGATGCTAATTTCAACTAGAATGAAGTAATAGGACTCATAATCACCTATATTTTAACAATTTGAGAGAACTAATCAAACAATAAGATGGTTTCCCTAAATGAAGACTTGTGAGAGATGTACGGATCGTTTTGAATGCATTAGTGATAGGATTGCTTCTTTTGATTCTAATCAAACTAGAACGAAGTCATAGGACTCATAATCAACTCTTTCTTGGATAATTAGAGAGAACCAATGAAACAATAAGAGGGTCTCCCTAAATCAAGACTTGTATAAGACGTACGCATCGTTTTTAACGCGATAGTCATTGATTTGGTCCTTTTGATGCTAATCAAATTAGAACGAATTAATAGGACTCCTAATCACCTCTTTCTTTGACAATTTTAGAGAACCAATGAAACAATAAGAAGGTCTCCCTAAATGAAGACTTGTGTGAGATGTACGCATGGTTTTGGACACGATAGTCATGGGTTTCTCCATTTGATGCAAATCAAACTAGAACGAAGTAATACAACTCTTAATCACCTCTTTATTTGTAAATTTGAAACAACCATTGAAACAATATGAAGGTCTCCCTAAATGAAGACTTGTGTGAGATGTACGCTTGGTTTTGGACGCGATAGTCATGGATTTCTACTTTTGACGCTAATCAAACTATAACGAAGTAATACAACTCTTAATCACATCTTTCTTTGTAAATTCGAAACAACCAATGAAATAATATGAAGGTCTCCCTCAATGAAAACTTGTGTGAGATCTACGCATCGTTTTGAACGCGATAGTGATGTGATTGCTCCTTTTGATGCTAATTTCAACTAGAACGAAGTAATAGGACTCATAATCACCAATATTTTGACAATTTGAGATAACTAATGAAAACAATAAGATGGTCTCCCTAAATGAAGATTTGTGTGAGATGTACGCATGGTTTTGGACGCGATAGGGTTTCTCTTTTTTGACGTTAATCAAACTAGAACGAAGTAACACAGTCTTTTAATCACCTATTTCTTTGTAAATTCGAAACAACCAATGAAACAATATGAAGGTCTCCGTAAATGAAGACTTGTGTGAGATCAACGCATCGTTTTGGACGCGATAGTGATGGGATTGCTCCTTTTGATGCTAATTTCAACTAGAATGAAGTAATAGGACTCATAATCACCTATATTTTGACAATTTGAGAGAACTAATCAAACAATAATAAGGTCTCCCTAAATGAAAACTTGTGTGAGATGTACGGATCGTTTTGAATGCTAGTAGTGATAGGATTGCTTCTTTTGATTCTAATCAAACTAGAACGAAGTCATAGAACTCATAATCAACACTTTCTTTGATAATTTGAGAGAACCAATGAAACAATAAGAAGGTTTCCCTAAATCAAGACTTGTGTGAGATGTACACATCGTTTTTAACGCGATAGTCATTGATTTGGTCCTTTTGATGCTAATCAAATTAGAACGAAATAATAGGACTCCTAATCACCTCTTTCTTTGACAATTTTAGTGAACCTATGAAACAATAAGAAGGTCTCCCTAAATGAAGACTTGTGTGAGATGTACGCATGGTTTTGGACGCGATAGTCATGGGTTTCTCCTTTTGACGATAATTAAACTAGAACGAAGTAATACAACTTTTAATCACCTCTTTAATTGTAAATTCGAAACAACCAATGAAACAATATGAAGGTCTCTCTAAATGAAGACTTGTGTGAGATGTACGCCTGGTTTTGGACGCGATAGTCATGGATTTCTACTTTTGACGCTAATCAAACTATAACGAAGTAATACAACTCTTAATCACCTCTTTCTTTGTAAATTCGAAACAACCAACGAAACAATATGAAGGTCTCCCTAAATGGAGACTTGTGTGAGATCTACGCATCGTTTTGGACGCCATAGTGATGTGATTGCTCCTTTTGATGCTAATTTCAACTAGAACGAAATAAAAGGACTCATAATCACCTATATTTTGACAATTTGAGAGAACTAATAAAACAATAAGATGGTCTCCCTAAATGAAGAATTGTGTGAGATGTACGCATGGTTTTGGACACGATAGTCATGGGTAACTCCTTTTTAACGCTAATCAAACTAGAACGAAGTAACACAGTCTCTTAATCACCTCTTTTTTTGTAAATTCGAAACAACCAATGAAACAATATGAAGGTCTCCATAAATGAAGACTTGTGTGAGATCTACGCATTGTTTTGGACGCGATAGTGATGGGATTCCTCCTTTTGATGCTAATTTCAACTAGAATGAAGTAATAGGACTCAGAATCACCTATATTTTAACAATTTGAGAGAACTAATCAAACAATAAGAAGGTCTCTCTAAATGAAGACTTGTATGAGATTTACGGATCGTTTTGAATGCACTAGTGATAGGATTGCTCTTTTTGATGCTAATCAAACTAAAACGAAGTCATATGACTCATAATCACCTCTTTCTTAGACAATTTGAGAGAACCAATGAAACAATAAGAAGGTCTCCCTAAATCAAGACTTGTGTGAGATCTACGCATCGTTTTTAGCCCGATAGTCATTGATTTGGTCCTTTTGATGCTAATCAAATTATAACGAATTAATAGGACTCCTAATCACCTCTTTCTTTGACAATTTTAGAGAACCAATGAAACAATAAGAAGGTCTCCCTAAATTAAGACTTGTGTGAGATGTACGCTTGGTTTTGGACGCGATAGTCATGGATTTCTCCTTTTGACGCTAATCAAACTATAACGAAGTAATAAAACTCTTAATCACCTCTTTATTTGTAAATTCGAAACAACCAATGAAACAATATGAAGGTCTCCCTAAATGAAGACTTGTGTGAGATCTACGCATCGTTTTGGACGCGATAGTGATGGGATTGCTCCTTTTGATGCTAATTTCAGCTAGAATGAAGTAATAGAACTCATAGTCACCTATATTTTAACAATTTGAGAGAACTAATCAAACAATAAGAAGGTCTCTCTAAATGAAGACTTATGTGAGATGTACGGATCGTTTTGAATGCACTAGTGATAGGATTGCTCTTTTTGATGCTAATCAAACTAAAACGAAGTCATAAGACTCATAATCACCTCTTTCTTTGACAATTTGAGAGAACCCATGAAACAATAAGAAGGTCTCCCTAAATCAAGACTTGTGTGAGATTTACGCATCGTTTTTTGCCCGATAGTCATTGATTTGGAACTTTTGATGCTAATCAAATTATATCGAATTAATAGGACTCCTAATCACCTCTTTCTTTGACATCTTTAGAGAACCAATGAAACAATAAGAAGGTCTCCCTAAATGAAGACTTGTGTGAGATATACGCTTGGTTTTGGACGCGATAGTCATGGATTTCTCCTTTTGACGCTAATCAAACTATAACGAAGTAATACAACTCTTAATCACCTCTTTATTTGTAAATTCGAAACAACCAATGAAACAATATGAAGGACTCCCTAAATGAAGATTTGTGTGAGATCTACGCATCGTTTTGGACGCGATAGTGATGGGATTGCTCCTTTTGATGCTAATTTCAGCTAGAATGAAGTAATAGGACTCATAATCACCTATATTTTAACAATTTGAGAGAACTAATCAAACAATAAGATGGTTTCCCTAAATGAAGACTTGTGTGAGATGTACGGATCGTTTTGAATGCACTAGTGATAGGATTGTTTCTTTTGATTCTAATCAAACTAGAACGAAGTCATAGGACTCATAATCAACTCTTTCTTTGATAATTTGAGAGAACCAATGAAACAATAAGAAAGTCTCCCTAAATCAAGACTTGTGTGAGATGTACGCTTGGTTTTGGACGCGATAGTCATGGATTTCTACTTTTGACGCTAATCAAACTATAACGAAGTAATACAACTCTTAATCACATCTTTCTTTGTAAATTCGAAACAACCAATGAAACAATAAGAAAGTCTCCCTAAATGAAGACTTGTGTGTGATCTACGCATCGTTTTGAACGCGATAGTGATGTGATTGCTCCTTTTGATGCTAATTTTAACTAGAACGAAATAATAGGACTCATAATCACCTATATTTTGACAATTTGAGATAACTAATGAAATAATAAGAAGGTATCCCTAAATGAAGACTTGTGTGAAATGTACGCATGGTTTTGGACGCGATAGTCGTGGGTTTCTCTTTTTTGACGTTAATCAAACTAGAACGAAGTAACACAGTCTCTTAATCACCTCTTTCTTTGTAAATTTGAAACAACCAATGAAACAATATGAAGGTCTCCCTAAATGAAGACTTTTGTGAGATGTACGCTTGGTTTTGGACGCGATAGTTATGGATTTCTACTTTTGACGCTAATCAAACTAGAACGATGTAACATAGTCTCTTAATCACCTATTTCTTTGAAAATTCGACACAACCAATGAAACAATATGAAGGTCTCCCTAAATGAAGACTTGTGTGAGATCTACGCATCGTTTTGGACACGATAGTGATGGGATTGCTCCTTTTGATGCTAATTTCATCTAGAATGAAGTAATAGGACTCTTAATCACCTATATTTTAACAATTTGAGAGATTTAATCAAACAATAAGATGGTTTCCCTAAATGAAGACTTGTGTGAGATGTACGATTCGTTTTGAATGCACTAGTGATAGGATTGCTTCTTTTGATTCTAATCAAACTAGAACGAAGTCATAGGACTCATAATCAACTCTTTCTTTGATAATTTGAGAGAACCAATGAAACAATAAGAAGGTCTCCCTAAATCAAGACTTGTGTGAGATGTACGCATCGTTTTTAACGCGATAGTCATAGATTTGGTCCTTTTGATGCTAATCAAATTAGAACGAATTAATAGGACTCCTAATCACCTCTTTCTTTGACAATTTTAGAGAACCAATGAAACAATAAGAAGGTCTCCCTGAATGAAGACTTGTGTGAGATGTACGCATGGTTTTGGACGCGATAGTCATGGGTTTCTCCTTTTGACGCTAATCAAACTAGAACGAAGTAATACAACTCTTCATCACCTCTTTATTTGTAAATTCGAAACAACCAATGAAACAATATGAAGGTCTCCCTAAATGAAGACTTTTGTGAGATGTACGCTTGGTTTTGGACGTGCTAGTCATGTATTTCTACTTTTGACGCTAATCAAACTATAACGAAGTAATAAAACTCTTAATCACATCTTTCTTTGTAAATTCGAACCAACCAATGAAACAATATTAAGGTCTCCCTAAATGAAGACTTGTGTGAGATCTACGCATCGTTTTTGACGCGATAGTGATGTGATTGCTCCTTTTGATGCTAATTTCAACTAGAACGAAGTAATAGGACTCATAATCACCTATATTTTGACAATTTGAAATAACTAATGAAAACAATAAGATGGTCTCCCTAAATGAAGATTTGTATGAGATGTACGCATGGTTTTGGACGCGATAGTCGTGGGTTTCTCTTTTTTGACGTTAATCAAACTAGAACGAAGTAACACAGTCTCTTAATCATCTCTTTCTTTGTAAATTCGAAACAACCAATGAAACAATATGAAGGTCTTCCAAAATGAAGACTTGTGTGAGATCTACGCATCGTTTTGGACGCGATAGTGATGGGATTGTTCCTTTTGATGCTAATTTCAACTAGAATGAAGTAATAGGACTCATAATCACCTATATTTTAACAATTTGAGAGAACTAATCAAACAATAAGATGGTTTCCCTAAATGAAGACTTGTGTGAGATGTACGGATCGTTTTGAATGCATTAGTGATAGGATTGCTTCTTTTGATTCTAATCAAACTAGAACGAAGTCATAGGACTCATAATCAACTCTTTCTTGGATAATTAGAGAGAACCAATGAAACAATAAGAGGGTCTCCCTAAATCAAGACTTGTATAAGACGTACGCATCGTTTTTAACGCGATAGTCATTGATTTGGTCCTTTTGATGCTAATCAAATTAGAACGAATTAATAGGACTCCTAATCACCTCTTTCTTTGACAATTTTAGAGAACCAATGAAACAATAAGAAGGTCTCCCTAAATGAAGACTTGTGTGAGATGTACGCATGGTTTTGGACGCGATAGTCATGGGTTTCTCCATTTGATGCAAATCAAACTAGAACGAAGTAATACAACTCTTAATCACCTCTTTATTTGTAAATTTGAAACAACCATTGAAACAATATGAAGGTCTCCCTAAATGAAGACTTGTGTGAGATGTACGCTTGGTTTTGGACGCGATAGTCATGGATTTCTACTTTTGACGCTAATCAAACTATAACGAAGTAATACAACTCTTAATCACATCTTTCTTTGTAAATTCGAAACAACCAATGAAATAATATGAAGGTCTCCCTCAATGAAAACTTGTGTGAGATCTACGCATCGTTTTGAACGCGATAGTGATGTGATTGCTCCTTTTGATGCTAATTTCAACTAGAACGAAGTAATAGGACTCATAATCACCAATATTTTGACAATTTGAGATAACTAATGAAAACAATAAGATGGTCTCCCTAAATGAAGATTTGTGTGAGATGTACGCATGGTTTTGGACGCGATAGGGTTTCTCTTTTTTGACGTTAATCAAACTAGAACGAAGTAACACAGTCTTTTAATCACCTATTTCTTTGTAAATTCGAAACAACCAATGAAACAATATGAAGGTCTCCGTAAATGAAGACTTGTGTGAGATCAACGCATCGTTTTGGACGCGATAGTGATGGGATTGCTCCTTTTGATGCTAATTTCAACTAGAATGAAGTAATAGGACTCATAATCACCTATATTTTGACAATTTGAGAGAACTAATCAAACAATAATAAGGTCTCCCTAAATGAAGACTTGTGTGAGATGTACGGATCGTTTTGAATGCACTAGTGATAGGATTGCTTCTTTTGATTCTAATCAAACTAGAACGAAGTCATAGAACTCATATTCAACACTTTCTTTGATAATTTGAGAGAACCAATGAAACAATAAGAAGGTTTCCCTAAATCAAGACTTGTGTGAGATGTACACATCGTTTTTAACGCGATAGTCATTGATTTGGTCCTTTTGATGCTAATCAAATTAGAACAAAATAATAGGACTCCTAATCACCTCTTTCTTTGACAATTTTAGAGAACCTATGAAACAATAAGAAGGTCTGCCTAAATGAAGACTTGTGTGAGATGTACGCATGGTTTTGGACGCGATAGTCATGGGTTTCTCCTTTTGACGATAATTAAACTAGAACGAAGTAATACAACTTTTAATCACCTCTTTAATTGTAAATTCGAAACAACCAATGAAACAATATGAAGGTCTCTCTAAATGAAGACTTGTGTGAGATGTACGCCTGGTTTTGGACGCGATAGTCATGGATTTCTACTTTTGACGCTAATCAAACTATAACGAAGTAATACAACTCTTAATCACCTCTTTCTTTGTAAATTCGAAACAACCAACGAAACAATATGAAGGTCTCCCTAAATGGAGACTTGTGTGAGATCTACGCATCGTTTTGGACGCCATAGTGATGTGATTGCTCCTTTTGATGCTAATTTCAACTAGAACGAAATAAAAGGACTCATAATCACCTATATTTTGACAATTTGAGAGAACTAATAAAACAATAAGATGGTCTCCCTAAATGAAGAATTGTGTGAGATGTACGCATGGTTTTGGACACGATAGTCATGGGTAACTCCTTTTTAACGCTAATCAAACTAGAACGAAGTAACACAGTCTCTTAATCACCTCTTTTTTTGTAAATTCGAAACAACCAATGAAACAATATGAAGGTCTCCATAAATGAAGACTTGTGTGAGATCTACGCATTGTTTTGGACGCGATAGTGATGGGATTCCTCCTTTTGATGCTAATTTCAACTAGAATGAAGTAATAGGACTCAGAATCACCTATATTTTAACAATTTGAGAGAACTAATCAAACAATAAGAAGGTCTCTCTAAATGAAGACTTGTATGAGATTTACGGATCGTTTTGAATGCACTAGTGATAGGATTGCTCTTTTTGATGCTAATCAAACTAAAACGAAGTCATATGACTCATAATCACCTCTTTCTTTGACAATTTGAGAGAACCAATGAAACAATAAGAAGGTCTCCCTAAATCAAGACTTGTGTGAGATCTACGCATCGTTTTTAGCCCGATAGTCATTGATTTGGTCCTTTTGATGCTAATCAAATTATAACGAATTAATAGGACTCCTAATCACCTCTTTCTTTGATAATTTTAGAGAACCAATGAAACAATAAGAAGGTCTCCCTAAATGAAGACTTGTGTGAGATGTACGCTTGGTTTTGGACGCGATAGTCATGGATTTCTCCTTTTGACGCTAATCAAACTATAACGAAGTAATACAACTCTTAATCACCTCTTTATTTGTAAATTCGAAACAACCAATGAAACAATATGAAGGTCTCCCTAAATGAAGACTTGTGTGAGATCTACGCATCGTTTTGGACGCGATAGTGATAGGATTGCTCCTTTTGATGCTAATTTCAGCTAGAATGAAGTAATAGGACTCATAATCACCTATATTTTAACAATTTGAGAGAACTAATCAAACAATAAGATGGTTTCCCTAAATGAAGACTTGTGTGAGATGTACGGATCGTTTTGAATGCACTAGTGATAGGATTGCTTCTTTTTATTCTAATCAAACTAGAACGAAGTCATAGGACTCATAATCAACTCTTTCTTGGATAATTAGAGAGAACCAATGAAACAATAAGAAGGTCTCCCTAAATCAAGACTTGTGTAAGACGTACGCATCGTTTTTAACGCGATAGTCATTGATTTGGTCCTTTTGATGCTAATCAAATTAGAACGAATTAATAGGACTCCTAATCACCTCTTTCTTTAACAATTTTAGAGAACCAATGAAACAATAAGAAGGTCTCCCTAAATGAAGACTTGTGTGAGATGTACGCATGGTTTTGGACGCGATAGTCATGGGTTTCTCCTTTTGATGCTAATCAAACTAGAACGAAGTAATACAACTCTTAATCACCTCTTTATTTGTAAATTCAAAACAACCAATGAAACAATATGAAGGACTCCCTAAATGAAGACTTGTGTGAGATGTACGCTTGGTTTTGGACGCGATAGTCATGGATTTCTACTTTTGACGCTAATCAAACTATAACGAAGTAATACAACTCTTAATCACATCTTTCTTTGTAAATTCGAAACAACCAATGAAACAATAAGAAAGTCTCCCTAAATGAAGACTTGTGTGTGATCTACGCATCGTTTTGAACGCGATAGTGATGTGATTGCTCCTTTTGATGCTAATTTTAACTAGAACGAAATAATAGGACTCATAATCACCTATATTTTGACAATTTGAGATAACTAATGAAATAATAAGAAGGTATCCCTAAATGAAGACTTGTGTGAAATGTACGCATGGTTTTGGACGCGATAGTCGTGGGTTTCTCTTTTTTGACGTTAATCAAACTAGAACGAAGTAACACAGTCTCTTAATCACCTCTTTCTTTGTAAATTTGAAACAACCAATGAAACAATATGAAGGTCTCCCTAAATGAAGACTTTTGTGAGATGTACGCTTGGTTTTGGACGTGATAGTTATGGATTTCTACTTTTGACGCTAATCAAACTAGAATGATGTAACATAGTCTCTTAATCACCTATTTCTTTGAAAATTCGAAACAACCAATGAAACAATATGAAGGTCTCCCTAAATGAAGACTTGTGTGAGATCTACGCATCGTTTTGGACACAATAGTGATGGGATTGCTCCTTTTGATGCTAATTTCAACTAGAATGAAGTAATAGGACTCTTAATCACCTATATTTTAACAATTTGAGAGATTTAATCAAACAATAAGATGGTTTCCCTAAATGAAGACTTGTGTGAGATGTACGATTCGTTTTGAATGCACTAGTGATAGGATTGCTTCTTTTGATTCTAATCAAACTAGAACGAAGTCATAGGACTCATAATCAACTCTTTCTTTGATAATTTGAGAGAACCAATGAAACAATAAGAAGGTCTCCCTAAATCAAGACTTGTGTGAGATGTACGCATCGTTTTTAACGCGATAGTCATAGATTTGGTCCTTTTGATGCTAATCAAATTAGAACGAATTAATAGGACTCCTAATCACCTCTTTCTTTCACAATTTTAGAGAACCAATGAAACAATAAGAAGGTCTCCCTAAATGAAGACTTGTGTGAGATGTACGCATGGTTTTGGACGCGATAGTCATGGGTTTCTCCTTTTGACGCTAATCAAACTAGAACGAAGTAATACAACTCTTAATCACCTCTTTATTTGTAAATTCGAAACAACCAATGAAACAATATGAAGGTCTCCCTAAATGAAGACTTTTGTGAGATGTACGCTTGGTTTTGGACGTGATAGTCATGTATTTCTACTTTTGACGCTAATCAAACTATAACGAAGTAATAAAACTCTTAATCACATCTTTCTTTGTAAATTCGAACCAACCAATGAAACAATATTAAGGTCTCCCTAAATGAAGACTTGTGTGAGATCTACACATCGTTTTGGACGCGATAGTGATGTGATTGCTCCTTTTGATGCTAATTTCAACTAGAACGAAGTAATAGGACTCATAATCACCTATATTTTGACAATTTGAGATAACTAATGAAAACAATAAGATGGTCTCCCTAAATGAAGATTTGTATGAGATGTACGCATGGTTTTGGACGCGATAGTCGTGGGTTTCCCTTTTTTGACGTTAATCAAACTAGAACGAAGTAACACAGTCTCTTAATCATCTCTTTCTTTGTAAATTCGAAACAACCAATGAAACAATATGAGGGTCTTCCAAAATGAAGACTTGTGTGAGATCTACGCATCGTTTTGGACGCGATAGTGATGGGATTTCCTTTTGATGCTAATTTCAACTAGAATGAAGTAATAGGACTCATAATCACCTATATTTTAACAATTTGAGAGAACTAATTAAACAAAAAGATGGTTTCCCTAAATGAAGACTTGTGTGAGATGTACGGATCATTTTGAATGCATTAGTGATAGGATTGCTTCTTTTGATTCTAATCAAACTAGAACGAAGTCGTAGGACTCATAATCAACTCTTTCTTGGATAATTAGAGAGAACCAATGAAACAATAAGGTCTCCCTAAATCAAGACTTGTATAAGACGTACGCATCGTTTTTAACGCGATAGTCATTGATTTGGTCCTTTTGATGCTAATCAAATTAGAACGAATTAATAGGACTCCTAATCACCTCTTTCTTTGACAATTTTAGAGAACCAATGAAACAATAAGAAGGTCTCCCTAAATGAAGACTTGTGTGAGATGTACGCATGGTTTTGGACGCGATAGTCATGGGTTTCTCCTTTTGATGCAAATCAAACTAGAACGAAGTAATACAACTCTTAATCACCTCTTTATTTGTAAATTTGAAACAACCAACGAAACAATATGAAGGTCTCCCTAAATGAAGACTTGCGTGAGATGTACGCTTGGTTTTGGACGCGATAGTCATGGATTTCTACTTTTGACGCTAATCAAACTATAACGAAGTAATACAACTCTTAATCACATCTTTCTTTGTAAATTCGAAACAACCAATGAAATAATATGAAGGTCTCCCTCAATGAAAACTTGTGTGAGATCTACGCATCGTTTTGAACGCGATAGTGATGTGATTGCTCCTTTTGATGCTAATTTCAACTAGAACGAAGTAATAGGACTCATAATCACCAATATTTTGACAATTTGAGATAACTAATGAAAACAATAAGATGGTCTCCCTAAATGAAAATTTGTGTGAGATGTACGCATGGTTTTGGACGCGATAGGGTTTCTCTTTTTTGACGTTAATCAAACTAGAACGAAGTAACACAGTCTTTTAATCACCTCTTTCTTTGTAAATTTGAAACAACCAATGAAACAATATGAAGGTCTCCGTAAATGAAGACTTGTGTGAGATCAACGCATCGTTTTGGACGCGATAGTGATGGGATTGCTTCTTTTGATGCTAATTTCAACTAGAATGAAGTAATAGGACTCATAATCACCTATATTTTGACAATTTGGGAGAACTAATCAAACAATAATAAGGTCTCCCTAAATGAAGACTTGTGTGAGATGTACGGATCGTTTTGAATGCTAGTAGTGATAGGATTGCTTCTTTTGATTCTAATCAAACTAGAACGAAGTCATAGAACTCATAATCAACACTTTCTTTGATAATTTGAGAGAACCAATGAAACAATAAGAAGGTTTCCCTAAATCAAGACTTGTGTGAGATGTACACATCGTTTTTAACGCGATAGTCATTGATTTGGTCCTTTTGATGCTAATCAAATTAGAACGAATTAATAGGACTCCTAATCACCTCTTTCTTTGACAATTTTAGAGAACCAATGAAACAATAAGAAGGTCTCCCTAAATGAAGACTTGTGTGAGATGTACGCATGGTTTTGGACGCGATAGTCATGGGTTTCTCCTTTTGACGATAATCAAACTAGAACGAAGTAATACAACTCTTAATCACCTCTTTATTTGTAAATTCGAAACAACCAATGAAACAATATGAAGGTCTCCCTAAATGAAGACTTGTGTGAGATGTATGCCTGGTTTTGGACGCGATAGTCATGGATTTCTACTTTTGACGCTAATCAAACTATAACGAAGTAATACAACTCTTAATCACCTCTTTCTTTGTAAATTCAAAACAACCAACGAAACAATATGAAGGTCTCCCTAAATGAAGACTTGTGTGAGATCTACGTATCGTTTTGGACGCCATAGTGATGTGATTGCTCCTTTTGATGCTAATTTCAACTAGAACAAAGTAAGAGGACTCATAATCACCTATATTTTGACAATTTGAGAGAACTAATAAAACAATAAGATGGTCTCCCTAAATGAAGAATTGTGTGAGATGTACGCATGGTTTTGGACACGATAGTCATGGGTAACTCCTTTTTAACGCTAATCAAACTAGAACGAAGTAACACAGTCTCTTAATCACCTCTTTTTTTGTAAATTCGAAACAACCAATGAAACAATATGAAGGTCTCCCTAAATGAAGACTTGTGTGAGATCTACGCATCATTTTGGACGCGATAGTGATGGGATTGCTCCTTTTGATGCTAATTTCAACTAGAATGAAGTAATAGAACTCATAATCACCTATATTTTAACAATTTGAGAGAACTAATCAAACAATAAGAAGGTCTCTCTAAATGAAGACTTATGTGAGATGTACGGATCGTTTTGAATGCACTAGTGATAGGATTGCTCTTTTTGATGCTAATCAAACTAAAACGAAGTCATAGGACTCATAATCACCTCTTTCTTTGACAATTTGAGAGAACCCATGAAACAATAAGAAGGTCTCCCTAAATCAAGACTTGTGTGAGATTTACGCATCGTTTTTAGCCTGATAGTCATTGATTTGGTCCTTTTGATGCTAATCAAATTATAACGAATTAATAGGACTCCTAATCACCTCTTTCTTTGACATCTTTAGAGAACCAATGAAACAATAAGAAGGTCTCCCTAAATGAAGACTTGTGTGAGATATACGCTTGGTTTTGGACGCGATAGTCATGGATTTCTCCTTTTGACGCTAATCAAACTATAACGAAGTAATACAACTCTTAATCACCTCTTTATTTGTAAATTCGAAACAACCAATGAAATAATATGAAGGTCTCCCTAAATGAAGACTTGTGTGAGATCTACGCATCGTTTTGGACGCGATAGTGATAGGATTGCTCCTTTTGATGCTAATTTCAGCTAGAATGAAGTAATAGGACTCATAATCACCTATATTTTAACAATTTGAGAGAACTAATCAAACAATAAGATGGTTTCCCTAAATGAAGACTTGTGTGAGATGTACGGATCGTTTTGAATGCACTAGGGATAGGATTGCTTCTTTTGATTCTAATCAAACTAGAACGAAGTCATAGGACTCATAATCAACTCTTTCTTTGATAATTTGAGAGAACCAATGAAACAATAAGAAGGTTTCCCTAAACCAAGACTTGTGTGAGATGTACGCATCGTTTTTAACGCGATAATCATTGATTTGGTCCTTTTGATGCTAATCAAATTAGAACGAATTAATAGGACTCCTAATCACCTCTTTCTTTGACAATTTTAGAGAACCAATGAAACAATAAGAAGAGCTCCCTAAATGAAGACTTGTGTGAGATGTACGCATGGTTTTGGACGCGATAGTCATGGGTTTCTCCTTTTGACGATAATCAAACTAGAACGAAGTAATACAACTTTTAATCACCTCTTTAATTGTAAATTCGAAACAACCAATGAAACAATATGAATGTCTCTCTAAATGAAGACTTGTGTGAGATGTACGCCTGGTTTTGGACGCGATAGTCATGGATTTCTACTTTTGACGCTAATCAAACTATAACGAAGTAATAAAACTCTTAATCACCTCTTTCTTTGTAAATTCGAAACAACCAACGAAACAATATGAAGGTCTCCCTAAATGGAGACTTGTGTGAGATCTACGCATCGTTTTGGACGCCATAGTGATGTGATTGCTCCTTTTGATGCTAATTTCAACTAGAACGAAATAATAGGACTCATAATCACCTATATTTTGACAATTTGAGAGAACTAATAAAACAATAAGATGGTCTCCCTAAATGAAGAATTGTGTGAGATGTACGCATGGTTTTGGACACGATAGTCATGGGTAACTCCTTTTTAACGCTAATCAAACTAGAACGAAGTAACATAGTCTCTTAATCACCTCTTTTTTTGTAAATTCGAAACAACCAATGAAACAATATGAAGGTCTCCATAAATGAAGACTTGTGTGAGATCTACGCATTGTTTTGGACGCGATAGTGATGGGATTGCTCCTTTTGATGCTAATTTCAACTAGAATGAAGTAATAAGACTCATAATCACCTATATTTTAACAATTTGAGAGAACTAATCAAACAATAAGAAGGTCTCTCTAAATGAAGACTTGTATGAGATGTACGGATCGTTTTGAATGCACTAGTGATAGGATTGCTCTTTTTGATGCTAATCAAACTAAAACGAAGTCATATGACTCATAATCACCTCTTTCTTTGACAATTTGAGAGAACCAATGAAACAATAAGAAGGTCTCCCTAAATCAAGACTTGTGTGAGATGTACGCATCGTTTTTAGCCCGATAGTCATTGATTTGGTCCTTTTGATGCTAATCAAATTATAACGAATTAATAGGACTCCTAATCACCTCTTTCTTTGACAATTTTAGAGAACCAATGAAACAATAAGAAGGTCTCCCTAAATGAAGACTTGTGTGAGATGTACGCTTGGTTTTGGACGCGATAGTCATGGATTTCTCCTTTTGACGCTAATCAAACTATAACGAAGTAATACAACTTTTAATCACCTCTTTATTTGTAAATTCGAAACAACCAATGAAACAATATGAAGGTCTCCCTAAATGAAGACTTGTGTGAGATCTACGCATCGTTTTGGACGCGATAGTGATAGGATTGCTCCTTTTGATGCTAATTTCAGCTAGAATGAAGTAATAGGACTCATAATCACCTATATTTTAACAATTTGAGAGAACTAATCAAACAATAAGATGGTTTCCCTAAATAAAGACTTGTGTGAGATGTACGGATCGTTTTGAATGCATTAGTGATAGGATTGCTTCTTTTGATTCTAATCAAACTAGAACGAAGTCATAGGACTCATAATCAACTCTTTCTTGGATAATTAGAGAGAACCAATGAAACAATAAGAAGGTCTCCCTAAATCAAGACTTGTGTATGACGTACGCATCGTTTTTAACGCGATAGTCATTGATTTGGTCCTTTTGATGCTAATCAAATTAGAACGAATTAATAGGACTCCTAATCACCTCTTTCTTTGACAATTTTAGAGAACCAATGAAACAATAAGAGGTCTCCCGAAATGAAGACTTGTGTGAGATGTACGCATGGTTTTGGACGCGATAGTCATGGGTGTAAGACCCCAACTTTTATGAATAAAGATTTAATTTTCTTTATATATTATTTCGAAACAGTAAGGTGTTGTTTTGATAAATATGAAAGTTATGGGTGAAATGTGCAAACATTTTTAAAATGAGCAAGTGGTTATAAAATATTCTTGTTGTCGGGGAAAATTCGTTTGGTCGTGGAATATTCTTGTTGTCGGGGAATATTCGTACGACGGCGCAGCTATTTGTGGGCCCCCACAACAGAATAACTGTCGGATATAGAAAGCGACAGAAATAACTTTTTACAAGATAACGGCGTGGTTGTTACCGTTAGTACTGTTGAAATACCCAGTGGTTAAAATACAGTGATACACGGTGTTGCATAGTAGCACACGGTATTGCACAGTATTTTGAATTATTGAGTCTTACGTGAGAAGCCATTACTCAATTATTGTTACAGTAATTACTGTTCAATATTTTATATTATTGACTCAATAATTGCTATGTTGATATTTTATATTATTGACTCAATAATTGCTGCATTGATATTTTATTGACTCAATAATTGCTACGTTGCTATTTTTTATATGATTGATTCAATAATGACTACAGTTGATATTTTGTAGTATTGATTCAATAATTGTTGTTGCACAGTATTTCACATTATCAACTCAATAATTCATATTATTTGAATAATATTATTAGATAGCATTATTGACAATGTCTAAGGAAGTTCTGTCTAGGGAGGGTTATTTAATTGCGCGCCAGTAAGGAGAAGTCCTTATCGGAAGGCCCCCTCTGTCCTGGGAACGACCTGGTTGTTAATATTGTAGTTCTATAATATTATTTATGAATAATTAATTATTGATTTATATGATAAGGAAATATTTATTTGTGGATATTAAAGAAGGAATTAGCACTGATGTGTTTTTATCAGTATTTTGGGTGTGGAAAATCATCTGTTTGTGGATTTCGGATAATTTGTGTTTGGAATTTGGAAAAACTTTCTTCTGCAAAGTTGTAGAGAATTAAATTTCCTATAGAAAGACGTCGAATTTGTATTTTTCTGACAAAGGGGCTATTTATTATGAATTATTGAAGTTTCGAAAAATAAATATTATTTAGTGGGTGGGACCCACTTTTGTGGAAAATTTTGAAAGCCGCCAGGCGGCGGAAAATTTTGAAAAAAAATATTATTTTATTCATTTAGTCTCCTTTGGCATCCTAAGCTTTTCCTATAAATAGGGTGCTTAGGTTAGAATTGAAAATCACACCAGAATTCGAAGTTTTCTCTCTCTATAATATCGAGCGTATTTTTGTGAGTATTTCAATACTTTGAGTATTACTATTCAGTACAAGCTTCCGTCGGTATTATATCCGATATTCCAGTCAGAGGTACTGTTCTTTTGAGGTAAGGGATGTTATTTTCTTTCGTAAATGATATTATTATTTTCAATATCATTATACAGAAATATTGTCATGGATTTTATGTTAAAATTTCTTACTTTTTCCGTCAGGGTTACTATTCACGTATACGGCACTATTCACGTATACGGCACTATTCACGGAAAAATTAAATTTTTTTCTATTTGTCCAAATTGCTTGTTAAGGTTACTATCTTTGATTGTATCCAAGTTTTGAGCTCTATTCTTGAATTTTGCTCCATAATTGATTATTACGAGGTATTTTTGAATTGGATATACTAAAATACGAATCCATAATCTTATCCTTTATTTCATTGGATTCGTTATTTATATGGTTTTTCACCATCCTCAGTCTAAGTGGTGATATAACTGAATATCTTTGGCCTGTAGAGCAAAGATGAATGATTACTTGATGAATATCTTTGGCCTGTAGAGCAAAGATGAATGATTACCTGATGAATATCTTTGGCCTGTAGTGCAAAGATGACAGGTGTTGAGATGAATATGACCACTGATGATACAAATGAATATCTTTGGCCTGTAGTGCAAAGATGAATATTTGATTCGAGATATATATTGATTGATGTTACAGGGATAAAATATTGATGATGGACTTTTAAATCATAGAAGATAGTAGACTTTATTCTCTGCTTAATTCTTCTAATGAACTGTTATTTCCGCTGCGAATATTGATCTGAAGTTGGTTGTCCATTATATTTTATCTGATTTGTTGAAGACTAACGATAATTTGTTTCCCATTATCTTAGTCATAATATTCTTTACTGAGCTAGTTGAGGTCACCCTTTTCATCTGTTGTCCTCTTCAGGAAATGAGAATGTTGCGGGGACTAGTCGGGGGACAGAGTGATGGTCCGAGTTAGAGCAGTAGTAGTCCTCACTATTTTTGATAAATAGTGTGATAATAATTGTAATGAGGATTTAGTTTGAATCTTAATATTTTCTACATATTTGTACTGAGACTCACAGTTGTGTGGTCGTATTTTGCACGACCGTATGATATAAAGTTTGTATTTGAATTCTGTACCATGTATTTGGCGACTCAGAATGGGTTGGGTTGAATGGACCTATTCTGGGGGGCGTCACAGTTGGTATCAGAGCTTAGGGATATGATCTCTGGCGGAGATCGGGGAATAGAACTAGGAGGGGAGAGACGAGTAAATCCTTCACTAGTATGTCCTACCTAAGCTTATGTGGTATTTAATTGGTCAGTCGGAGCATAGGGTTAATATGTGATATGTTATTTGTTTAATTAACCCTCGTTTTATGGCAGTATTTGAAAATGGCAGCTGAGAATGTTAACAACGAAGTGAATGAGACCGTGGAGACACCTTTAACCGTTAACCAGGAGAACGTGCAACAAGAAGGCAATGTTCATCCTGAAAATAACGCTGGTCAGACGATAAACGATGAGATGTTTAGAAGTTTTTTGCAGTTCATGCAAAACCAGACGAGGGAGACTCGTGTTCAACATACAGGTGGAGATAATAACAACACGCGAGCTGTCACTGCCAAGCAGTTCAAAGAATTGGGACCACCAGAGTTTCTGGGAAAGCCAGATCCGATCAAGGCGGAGACGTGGATTAAACAAATTACCAAGATATTTGATGTCTTGGGATGCACGAAGGAACAGAAGGTTCCATTCGCCACATTTATGTTCCGTGGAGAGGCAGATTACTGGTGGGAATCCGTGAAGCGTACCCAACCTGCCGCACTCAAGATGTCTTGGGAAGCGTTCCAGAAATTATTTAATGACAAGTACTTTCCTGAAAGTATTCGTCATATGAAGGAAGTAGAGTTTATTAGACTCGAACAAAACAACATGACGGTATCCCAGTACGAGGCTAAGTTCGCGGAGCTGTCCAGGTTTGCACCTCATTTGGTGGAGAATGAGGAACGTATGACGCGGATGTTTCTAAGAGGTTTGAAACCCGAAATACGTCAGTACCTCATTTCTCATAAATTTTCTTTATATTCGGATGTAGTGAACAGGGCCCAGTTGTTAGAACGAGATAGTGATAACAACCAAGGTCGTACCGGTGGCAGCAGTCATCGGAGCAATGACAACCAGCGAGGAGGAAAGTATGACAGAAGCGGTAACCACTCCGGTGGTAATCGTGGTCATGATAGTAGAAGGAGCGAATCGGGTGGAGATTTCAAGAAGAGAAGGTACAACAATGAGAACGTGAAGACGTCGACATCAGCACCAGCATCAACTATTTCGAGGGGAGGAGAACGACCACCGGTCGTATGCTTTAAATGCGGGAAAGAGGGACATATCAGCCCAAACTGCCCACAACAGTTCAAAGGATGCTATAACTGTGGAAAGGAAGGACATATAGCTCGAGATTGTCCTATAGCGAAACCAAGTTCAGCGGGGGTGGTGATTCCAAAGGCGGTTGCAGACAAGTCAAAGTCGGTAATTCCTGGAAGAGCGTTTGTCTTGACAGCCCAAAACGCGAAGAATTCACACGAGGTGATTACGGGTAAGCTGATCATAAACTCTTGCGAAGTTTATACCTTGTTAGATACCGGTGCTACCCATTCCTTTATTTCACCTGCTTGTGCTCAACGTTTGAACTTGACTTCTGATAAGTTAGACTTTGACTTATCTGTTGAAACTCCGTTAGGAGAAACATTCGTTACATCTACAGTTTACAAATCTTGCTTGATTCAGATTGGTACCCTTACCTTACCTGTTGATCTGATATCTTTGAAAATACTTGCATTTGACGTGATTTTAGGAATTGACTGGTTAACCACTTACCATGCCAAAATTGATTGTTTTCGTAAGGTTGTTAGTTTTCATATTCCTAATCAACCTGTTGTACAAATTCAAACTACCAAACCACTAAAATCAGTCAATATCATTTCAAATCCCAAGGCTATTCGTTTATTGAAAAACGGATGTCAAGCTTTCTTAGCTCATGTCACTGATCTAAATCAGAATACATCAGATTTGAATAATATTTCCGTTGTTAATGAGTTTCCTGATGTATTTCCCGAAGAACTTCCCGGTCTACCCCCAGAACGTGAAGTTGAATTCTTTATTGACCTTGAGCCCGGTACAAAACCCATTTCTAAAACCCCATATCGAATGGCTCCTATTGAACTTCAGGAGTTAAAGATCCAGTTACAAGAGTTGTTAGATATCGGTTTTATTCGTCCTAGTACGTCTCCTTGGGGTTCTCCTGTTTTATTCGTAAAGAAGAAAGACGGGAGTATGCGACTTTGTATTGACTATCGAGAGTTGAACCATGTCACCATTAAGAATAGGTATCCGTTACCTCGTATTGATGACCTGTTCGACCAGTTGCAAGGAGCGCAATTCTTTTCAAAGATCGATCTTCGTTCTGGATATCATCAGTTGAAGATTAAAACTGAGGATATTCCAAAGACTGCTTTTAGAACACGGTACGGGCATTATGAGTTCTTAGTCATGTCTTTTGGATTGACTAATGCTCCTGCTGCTTTCATGGATATGATGAACCGTGTATTTAAGGAGTATTTAGATCAATTCGTTGTTGTCTTTATTGATGACATCCTCATCTATTCTAAAAGCCGTGAAGATCATGAACACCATTTGAAGTTAGTACTTCAAAAGCTTCGTGAGAACAAGCTATACGCCAAGTTAAAGAAATGCGAGTTCTGGCTTGAGGAAGTAGCATTCCTTGGGCACGTGGTATCGAAACGTGGAGTATCTGTTGACCCGTCGAAGATTGAAGCAATACAAAGCTGGGAGCAACCTAAGTCGGTGACCGAGGTACGAAGCTTTCTAGGCTTAGCTGGTTATTATCGTAGGTTCGTAGAGGGATTTTCTCGAATCGTTACTCCATTAACTCAGTTGACTCGGAAAGATACGAAATTCGTTTGGAGAGAGGAATGCGAGAAGAGCTTCCAAGAGCTCAAGAGGAGACTTATTTCGGCACCTGTTCTGACAATACCATCTGGTTCGGATGGATTTGTTATTTACAGCGATGCTTCGGGCAAAGGGTTAGGATGTGTTCTCATGCAACATGGGAAAGTCATAGCCTATGCCTCGCGACAACTCAAAGAATATGAGAGGAATTATCCTACTCATGATCTAGAGTTGGCAGCAGTCGTTTTCGCGTTGAAGATCTGGAGACATTACTTGTACGGAGAGAAAGTGGAGATTTATACGGATCATAAGAGCCTTAAATATTTCTTCACTCAGAAGGAACTCAACATGCGGCAACGACGTTGGCTTGAGCTGTTGAAAGATTACGATCATACTATCCAATACCATCCTGGAAAAGCGAACGTGGTAGCTGACGCGTTGAGTAGAAGATCATATGTGGGAACGAATGCGATGATGTCAAGTATACGCGTAGAACCAGCTTTGATTGATAAAGTTAAAGCTGCTCAAGCTACGAATGCGGAGCTGATGAAGATGAAGAAGAAGGTGCAAGAAAGTGCCATTCCAGAAGCAAGAATCGATGAAGAAGGAATACTTCGAGTCAACTCCAGACTTTGTGTTCCTAACGATTCTGACTTAAAGTATAGAATCATGATGGAGGCACACAACACACCGTTTGCAATCCATCCTGGGAGTACTAAAATGTATCGTGATCTTCGACATACATTTTGGTGGAGCAATATGAAGAGAGAGATCGCGGAGTTTATCTCGAGATGTTTAACTTGTCAACGTGTAAAGGCGGAGCATCAAGTACCGAAGGGTCCATTGCAACCACTGGAGATTCCGAAATGGAAGTGGGAGCATATTACGATGGATTTCGTTACAGGTCTTCCTAAGGTTTCTCAAGGCGTAGATGCGATTTGGGTTATTGTTGATAGATTAACCAAGTCTGCTCATTTCTTGCCGATACGAGAGACTTATTCCCTTGAACGTCTTGCTCATATGTACGTGAATGAGATTGTGAGATTGCATAGCATGCCAGTATCCATAGTTTCGGATCGTGACCCCAGATTTACTTCACGATTTTGGATTAGTTTACAGAAAGCGATGGGCACGGACTTACGTTTTAGTTCGGCTTATCATCCTCAAACGGACGGACAATCGGAAAGGACTATTCAAACTCTTGAAGATCTATTGAGACTCTGTATTCTAGACTTCAAAGGGAGTTGGGATAAGTACTTACCATTGGTGGAATTCTCCTATAACAACAGTTATCAGGCAAGTATAGGCGTAGCCCCATTCGAAGCATTGTATGGGAGAAAGTGTCGCTCTCCAGTATGCTGGAACGAGGTGGGTGAAGCAACATTGTTGGGACCAGAGTTAGTACGTATGACTACAGAAAAGATCCAAATAATCCGACAACGTATACAAACAGCACAGGATCGACAAAAGAGTTATGCGGATCTTCATAGAAAGGACGTGGAATTTAATGTCGGGGACCATGTGTTATTACGTATTGCTCCGTGGAAAGGAGTTACGAGGTTTGGGAAGAGAGGAAAGCTCAATCCACGATTCATTGGTCCATTTGAGATTCTTGACCGAATAGGAAATGTGGCTTATAGACTCGCTTTACCTCCAAGCATGTCTCGTGTTCATAATGTGTTTCACATATCCGTGTTACGTAAATATGTGAAGGATCCAAACCGCATTATTGAGTTAGAACCAGACGAGATAGCTGAAGATTTAACGTACGAGGAGGTACCTGTCAAGATCTTGGATAGGAAGGAGCATGTCCTACGCTCGAAAATTATACCTCAAGTTAAAGTTTTGTGGAGAAACCATGCAATTGAGGAAATGACCTGGGAGTTGGAATTGAAAATGAAAGCGAGGTATCCTCATCTTTTCGACATACCAGGTACGTACGTCAATTTCGAGGACGAAATTTCATAAGGAGGGGAGGTTGTAAGACCCCAACTTTTATGAATAAAGATTTAATTTTCTTTATATATTATTTCGAAACAGTAAGGTGTTGTTTTGATAAATATGAAAGTTATGGGTGAAATGTGCAAACATTTTTAAAATGAGCAAGTGGTTATAAAATATTCTTGTTGTCGGGGAATATTCGTTTGGTCGTGGAATATTCTTGTTGTCGGGGAATATTCGTACGACGGCGCAGCTATTTGTGGGCCCCCACAACGGAATAACTGTCGGATATAGAAAGCGACAGAAATAACTTTTTACAAGATAACGGCGTGGTTGTTACCGTTAGTACTGTTGAAATACCCAGTGGTTAAAATACAGTGATACACGGTGTTGCATAGTAGCACACGGTATTGCACAGTATTTTGAATTATTGAGTCTTACGTGAGAAGCCATTACTCAATTATTGTTACAGTAATTACTGTTCAATATTTTATATTATTGACTCAATAATTGCTATGTTGATATTTTATATTATTGACTCAATAATTGCTGCATTGATATTTTATTGACTCAATAATTGCTACGTTGCTATTTTTTATATGATTGATTCAATAATGACTACAGTTGATATTTTGTAGTATTGATTCAATAATTGTTGTTGCACAGTATTTCACATTATCAACTCAATAATTCATATTATTTGAATAATATTATTAGATAGCATTATTGACAATGTCTAAGGAAGTTATGTCTAGGAGGGGTTATTTAATTGCGCGCCAGTAAGGAGAAGTCCTTATCGGAAGGCCCCCTCTGTCCTGGGAACGACCTGGTTGTTAATATTGTAGTTCTATAATATTATTTATGAATAATTAATTATTGATTTATATGATAAGGAAATATTTATTTGTGGATATTAAAGAAGGAATTAGCACTGATGTGTTTTTATCAGTATTTTGGGTGTGGAAAATCATCTGTTTGTGGATTTCGGATAATTTGTGTTTGGAATTTGGAAAAACTTTCTTCTGCAAAGTTGTAGAGAATTAAATTTCCTATAGAAAGACGTCGAATTTGTATTTTTCTGACAAAGGGGCTATTTATTATGAATTATTGAAGTTTCGAAAAATAAATATTATTTAGTGGGTGGGACCCACTTTTGTGGAAAATTTTGAAAGCCGCCAGGCGGCGGAAAATTTTGAAAAAAAATATTATTTTATTCATTTAGTCTCCTTTGGCATCCTAAGCTTTTCCTATAAATAGGGTGCTTAGGTTAGAATTGAAAATCACACCAGAATTCGAAGTTTTCTCTCTCTATAATATCGAGCGTATTTTTGTGAGTATTTCAATACTTTGAGTATTACTATTCAGTACAAGCTTCCGTCGGTATTATATCCGATATTCCAGTCAGAGGTACTGTTCTTTTGAGGTAAGGGATGTTATTTTCTTTCGTAAATGATATTATTATTTTCAATATCATTATACAGAAATATTGTCATGGATTTTATGTTAAAATTTCTTACTTTTTCCGTCAGGGTTACTATTCACGTATACGGCACTATTCACGTATACGGCACTATTCACGGAAAAATTAAATTTTTTTCTATTTGTCCAAATTGCTTGTTAAGGTTACTATCTTTGATTGTATCCAAGTTTTGAGCTCTATTCTTGAATTTTGCTCCATAATTGATTATTACGAGGTATTTTTGAATTGGATATACTAAAATACGAATCCATAATCTTATCCTTTATTTCATTGGATTCGTTATTTATATGGTTTTTCACCATCCTCAGTCTAAGTGGTGATATAACTGAATATCTTTGGCCTGTAGAGCAAAGATGAATGATTACTTGATGAATATCTTTGGCCTGTAGAGCAAAGATGAATGATTACCTGATGAATATCTTTGGCCTGTAGTGCAAAGATGACAGGTGTTGAGATGAATATGACCACTGATGATACAAATGAATATCTTTGGCCTGTAGTGCAAAGATGAATATTTGATTCGAGATATATATTGATTGATGTTACAGGGATAAAATATTGATGATGGACTTTTAAATCATAGAAGATAGTAGACTTTATTCTCTGCTTAATTCTTCTAATGAACTGTTATTTCCGCTGCGAATATTGATCTGAAGTTGGTTGTCCATTATATTTTATCTGATTTGTTGAAGACTAACGATAATTTGTTTCCCATTATCTTAGTCATAATATTCTTTACTGAGCTAGTTGAGGTCACCCTTTTCATCTGTTGTCCTCTTCAGGAAATGAGAATGTTGCGGGGACTAGTCGGGGGACAGAGTGATGGTCCGAGTTAGAGCAGTAGTAGTCCTCACTATTTTTGATAAATAGTGTGATAATAATTGTAATGAGGATTTAGTTTGAATCTTAATATTTTCTACATATTTGTACTGAGACTCACAGTTGTGTGGTCGTATTTTGCACGACCGTATGATATAAAGTTTGTATTTGAATTCTGTACCATGTATTTGGCGACTCAGAATGGGTTGGGTTGAATGGACCTATTCTGGGGGGCGTCACAGTTGGTATCAGAGCTTAGGGATATGATCTCTGGCGGAGATCGGGGAATAGAACTAGGAGGGGAGAGACGAGTAAATCCTTCACTAGTATGTCCTACCTAAGCTTATGTGGTATTTAATTGGTCAGTCGGAGCATAGGGTTAATATGTGATATGTTATTTGTTTAATTAACCCTCGTTTTATGGCAGTATTTGAAAATGGCAGCTGAGAATGTTAACAACGAAGTGAATGAGACCGTGGAGACACCTTTAACCGTTAACCAGGAGAACGTGCAACAAGAAGGCAATGTTCATCCTGAAAATAACGCTGGTCAGACGATAAACGATGAGATGTTTAGAAGTTTTTTGCAGTTCATGCAAAACCAGACGAGGGAGACTCGTGTTCAACATACAGGTGGAGATAATAACAACACGCGAGCTGTCACTGCCAAGCAGTTCAAAGAATTGGGACCACCAGAGTTTCTGGGAAAGCCAGATCCGATCAAGGCGGAGACGTGGATTAAACAAATTACCAAGATATTTGATGTCTTGGGATGCACGAAGGAACAGAAGGTTCCATTCGCCACATTTATGTTCCGTGGAGAGGCAGATTACTGGTGGGAATCCGTGAAGCGTACCCAACCTGCCGCACTCAAGATGTCTTGGGAAGCGTTCCAGAAATTATTTAATGACAAGTACTTTCCTGAAAGTATTCGTCATATGAAGGAAGTAGAGTTTATTAGACTCGAACAAAACAACATGACGGTATCCCAGTACGAGGCTAAGTTCGCGGAGCTGTCCAGGTTTGCACCTCATTTGGTGGAGAATGAGGAACGTATGACGCGGATGTTTCTAAGAGGTTTGAAACCCGAAATACGTCAGTACCTCATTTCTCATAAATTTTCTTTATATTCGGATGTAGTGAACAGGGCCCAGTTGTTAGAACGAGATAGTGATAACAACCAAGGTCGTACCGGTGGCAGCAGTCATCGGAGCAATGACAACCAGCGAGGAGGAAAGTATGACAGAAGCGGTAACCACTCCGGTGGTAATCGTGGTCATGATAGTAGAAGGAGCGAATCGGGTGGAGATTTCAAGAAGAGAAGGTACAACAATGAGAACGTGAAGACGTCGACATCAGCACCAGCATCAACTATTTCGAGGGGAGGAGAACGACCACCGGTCGTATGCTTTAAATGCGGGAAAGAGGGACATATCAGCCCAAACTGCCCACAACAGTTCAAAGGATGCTATAACTGTGGAAAGGAAGGACATATAGCTCGAGATTGTCCTATAGCGAAACCAAGTTCAGCGGGGGTGGTGATTCCAAAGGCGGTTGCAGACAAGTCAAAGTCGGTAATTCCTGGAAGAGCGTTTGTCTTGACAGCCCAAAACGCGAAGAATTCACACGAGGTGATTACGGGTAAGCTGATCATAAACTCTTGCGAAGTTTATACCTTGTTAGATACCGGTGCTACCCATTCCTTTATTTCACCTGCTTGTGCTCAACGTTTGAACTTGACTTCTGATAAGTTAGACTTTGACTTATCTGTTGAAACTCCGTTAGGAGAAACATTCGTTACATCTACAGTTTACAAATCTTGCTTGATTCAGATTGGTACCCTTACCTTACCTGTTGATCTGATATCTTTGAAAATACTTGCATTTGACGTGATTTTAGGAATTGACTGGTTAACCACTTACCATGCCAAAATTGATTGTTTTCGTAAGGTTGTTAGTTTTCATATTCCTAATCAACCTGTTGTACAAATTCAAACTACCAAACCACTAAAATCAGTCAATATCATTTCAAATCCCAAGGCTATTCGTTTATTGAAAAACGGATGTCAAGCTTTCTTAGCTCATGTCACTGATCTAAATCAGAATACATCAGATTTGAATAATATTTCCGTTGTTAATGAGTTTCCTGATGTATTTCCCGAAGAACTTCCCGGTCTACCCCCAGAACGTGAAGTTGAATTCTTTATTGACCTTGAGCCCGGTACAAAACCCATTTCTAAAACCCCATATCGAATGGCTCCTATTGAACTTCAGGAGTTAAAGATCCAGTTACAAGAGTTGTTAGATATCGGTTTTATTCGTCCTAGTACGTCTCCTTGGGGTTCTCCTGTTTTATTCGTAAAGAAGAAAGACGGGAGTATGCGACTTTGTATTGACTATCGAGAGTTGAACCATGTCACCATTAAGAATAGGTATCCGTTACCTCGTATTGATGACCTGTTCGACCAGTTGCAAGGAGCGCAATTCTTTTCAAAGATCGATCTTCGTTCTGGATATCATCAGTTGAAGATTAAAACTGAGGATATTCCAAAGACTGCTTTTAGAACACGGTACGGGCATTATGAGTTCTTAGTCATGTCTTTTGGATTGACTAATGCTCCTGCTGCTTTCATGGATATGATGAACCGTGTATTTAAGGAGTATTTAGATCAATTCGTTGTTGTCTTTATTGATGACATCCTCATCTATTCTAAAAGCCGTGAAGATCATGAACACCATTTGAAGTTAGTACTTCAAAAGCTTCGTGAGAACAAGCTATACGCCAAGTTAAAGAAATGCGAGTTCTGGCTTGAGGAAGTAGCATTCCTTGGGCACGTGGTATCGAAACGTGGAGTATCTGTTGACCCGTCGAAGATTGAAGCAATACAAAGCTGGGAGCAACCTAAGTCGGTGACCGAGGTACGAAGCTTTCTAGGCTTAGCTGGTTATTATCGTAGGTTCGTAGAGGGATTTTCTCGAATCGCTACTCCATTAACTCAGTTGACTCGGAAAGATACGAAATTCGTTTGGAGAGAGGAATGCGAGAAGAGCTTCCAAGAGCTCAAGAGGAGACTTATTTCGGCACCTGTTCTGACAATACCATCTGGTTCGGATGGATTTGTTATTTACAGCGATGCTTCGGGCAAAGGGTTAGGATGTGTTCTCATGCAACATGGGAAAGTCATAGCCTATGCCTCGCGACAACTCAAAGAATATGAGAGGAATTATCCTACTCATGATCTAGAGTTGGCAGCAGTCGTTTTCGCGTTGAAGATCTGGAGACATTACTTGTACGGAGAGAAAGTGGAGATTTATACGGATCATAAGAGCCTTAAATATTTCTTCACTCAGAAGGAACTCAACATGCGGCAACGACGTTGGCTTGAGCTGTTGAAAGATTACGATCATACTATCCAATACCATCCTGGAAAAGCGAACGTGGTAGCTGACGCGTTGAGTAGAAGATCATATGTGGGAACGAATGCGATGATGTCAAGTATACGCGTAGAACCAGCTTTGATTGATAAAGTTAAAGCTGCTCAAGCTACGAATGCGGAGCTGATGAAGATGAAGAAGAAGGTGCAAGAAAGTGCCATTCCAGAAGCAAGAATCGATGAAGAAGGAATACTTCGAGTCAACTCCAGACTTTGTGTTCCTAACGATTCTGACTTAAAGTATAGAATCATGATGGAGGCACACAACACACCGTTTGCAATCCATCCTGGGAGTACTAAAATGTATCGTGATCTTCGACATACATTTTGGTGGAGCAATATGAAGAGAGAGATCGCGGAGTTTATCTCGAGATGTTTAACTTGTCAACGTGTAAAGGCGGAGCATCAAGTACCGAAGGGTCCATTGCAACCACTGGAGATTCCGAAATGGAAGTGGGAGCATATTACGATGGATTTCGTTACAGGTCTTCCTAAGGTTTCTCAAGGCGTAGATGCGATTTGGGTTATTGTTGATAGATTAACCAAGTCTGCTCATTTCTTGCCGATACGAGAGACTTATTCCCTTGAACGTCTTGCTCATATGTACGTGAATGAGATTGTGAGATTGCATAGCATGCCAGTATCCATAGTTTCGGATCGTGACCCCAGATTTACTTCACGATTTTGGATTAGTTTACAGAAAGCGATGGGCACGGACTTACGTTTTAGTTCGGCTTATCATCCTCAAACGGACGGACAATCGGAAAGGACTATTCAAACTCTTGAAGATCTATTGAGACTCTGTATTCTAGACTTCAAAGGGAGTTGGGATAAGTACTTACCATTGGTGGAATTCTCCTATAACAACAGTTATCAGGCAAGTATAGGCGTAGCCCCATTCGAAGCATTGTATGGGAGAAAGTGTCGCTCTCCAGTATGCTGGAACGAGGTGGGTGAAGCAACATTGTTGGGACCAGAGTTAGTACGTATGACTACAGAAAAGATCCAAATAATCCGACAACGTATACAAACAGCACAGGATCGACAAAAGAGTTATGCGGATCTTCATAGAAAGGACGTGGAATTTAATGTCGGGGACCATGTGTTATTACGTATTGCTCCGTGGAAAGGAGTTACGAGGTTTGGGAAGAGAGGAAAGCTCAATCCACGATTCATTGGTCCATTTGAGATTCTTGACCGAATAGGAAATGTGGCTTATAGACTCGCTTTACCTCCAAGCATGTCTCGTGTTCATAATGTGTTTCACATATCCGTGTTACGTAAATATGTGAAGGATCCAAACCGCATTATTGAGTTAGAACCAGACGAGATAGCTGAAGATTTAACGTACGAGGAGGTACCTGTCAAGATCTTGGATAGGAAGGAGCATGTCCTACGCTCGAAAATTATACCTCAAGTTAAAGTTTTGTGGAGAAACCATGCAATTGAGGAAATGACCTGGGAGTTGGAATTGAAAATGAAAGCGAGGTATCCTCATCTTTTCGACATACCAGGTACGTACGTCAATTTCGAGGACGAAATTTCATAAGGAGGGGAGGTTGTAAGACCCCAACTTTTATGAATAAAGATTTAATTTTCTTTATATATTATTTCGAAACAGTAAGGTGTTGTTTTGATAAATATGAAAGTTATGGGTGAAATGTGCAAACATTTTTAAAATGAGCAAGTGGTTATAAAATATTCTTGTTGTCGGGGAATATTCGTTTGGTCGTGGAATATTCTTGTTGTCGGGGAATATTCGTACGACGGCGCAGCTATTTGTGGGCCCCCACAACGGAATAACTGTCGGATATAGAAAGCGACAGAAATAACTTTTTACAAGATAACGGCGTGGTTGTTACCGTTAGTACTGTTGAAATACCCAGTGGTTAAAATACAGTGATACACGGTGTTGCATAGTAGCACACGGTATTGCACAGTATTTTGAATTATTGAGTCTTACGTGAGAAGCCATTACTCAATTATTGTTACAGTAATTACTGTTCAATATTTTATATTATTGACTCAATAATTGCTATGTTGATATTTTATATTATTGACTCAATAATTGCTGCATTGATATTTTATTGACTCAATAATTGCTACGTTGCTATTTTTTATATGATTGATTCAATAATGACTACAGTTGATATTTTGTAGTATTGATTCAATAATTGTTGTTGCACAGTATTTCACATTATCAACTCAATAATTCATATTATTTGAATAATATTATTAGATAGCATTATTGACAATGTCTAAGGAAGTTATGTCTAGGAGGGGTTATTTAATTGCGCGCCAGTAAGGAGAAGTCCTTATCGGAAGGCCCCCTCTGTCCTGGGAACGACCTGGTTGTTAATATTGTAGTTCTATAATATTATTTATGAATAATTAATTATTGATTTATATGATAAGGAAATATTTATTTGTGGATATTAAAGAAGGAATTAGCACTGATGTGTTTTTATCAGTATTTTGGGTGTGGAAAATCATCTGTTTGTGGATTTCGGATAATTTGTGTTTGGAATTTGGAAAAACTTTCTTCTGCAAAGTTGTAGAGAATTAAATTTCCTATAGAAAGACGTCGAATTTGTATTTTTCTGACAAAGGGGCTATTTATTATGAATTATTGAAGTTTCAGAAAATAAATATTATTTAGTGGGTGGGACCCACTTTTGTGGAAAATTTTGAAAGCCGCCAGGCGGCGGAAAATTTTGAAAAAAAATATTATTTTATTCATTTAGTCTCCTTTGGCATCCTAAGCTTTTCCTATAAATAGGGTGCTTAGGTTAGAATTGAAAATCACACCAGAATTCGAAGTTTTCTCTCTCTATAATATCGAGCGTATTTTTGTGAGTATTTCAATACTTTGAGTATTACTATTCAGTACAAGCTTCCGTCGGTATTATATCCGATATTCCAGTCAGAGGTACTGTTCTTTTGAGGTAAGGGATGTTATTTTCTTTCGTAAATGATATTATTCTTTTCAATATCATTATACAGAAATATTGTCATGGATTTTATGTTGAAATTTCTTACTTTTTCCGTCAGGGTTACTATTCACGTATACGGCACTATTCACGTATACGGCACTATTCACGGAAAAATTAAATTTTTTTCTATTTGTTCAAATTGCTTGTTAAGGTTACTATCTTTGATTGTATCCAAGTTTTGAGCTCTATTCTTGAATTTTGCTCCATAATTGATTATTACGAGGTATTTTTGAATTGTATATACTAAAATACGAATCCATAATCTTATCCTTTATTTCATTGGATTCGTTATTTATATGGTTTTTCACCATCCTCAGTCTAAGTGGTGATATAACTGAATATCTTTGGCCTGTAGAGCAAAGATGAATGATTACTTGATGAATATCTTTGGCCTGTAGAGCAAAGATGAATGATTACCTGATGAATATCTTTGGCCTGTAGTGCAAAGATGACAGGTGTTGAGATGAATATGACCACTGATGATACAAATGAATATCTTTGGCCTGTAGTGCAAAGATGAATATTTGATTCGAGATGTATATTGATTGATGTTACAGGGATAAAATATTGATGATGGACTTTTAAATCATAGAAGATAGTAGACTTTATTCTCTGCTTAATTCTTCTAATGAACTGTTATTTCCGCTGCGAATATTGATCTGAAGTTGGTTGTCCATTATATTTTATCTGATTTGTTGAAGACTAACGATAATTTGTTTCCCATTATCTTAGTCATAATATTCTTTACTGAGCTAGTTGAGCTCACCCTTTTCATCTGTTGTCCTCTTCAGGAAATGAGAATGTTGCGGGGACTAGTCGGGGGACAGAGTGATGGTCCGAGTTAGAGCAGTAGTAGTCCTCACTATTTCTGATAAATAGTGTGATAATAATTGTAATGAGGATTTAGTTTGAATCTTAATATTTTCTACATATTTGTACTGAGACTCACAGTTGTGTGGTCGTATTTTGCACGACCGTATGATATAAAGTTTGTATTTGAATTCTGTACCATGTATTTGGCGACTCAGAATGGGTTGGGTTGAATGGACCTATTCTGGGGGGCGTCACAATGGGTTTCTCCTTTTGATGCTAATCAAACTAGAACGAAGTAATACAACTCTTAATCACCTCTTTATTTGTAAATTCGAAACAAACAATGAAACAATATGAAGGTCTCCCTAAATGAAGACTTGTGTGAGATGTACGCTTGGTTTTGGACGCGATAGTCATGGATTTCTACTTTTGACGCTAATCAAACTATAACGAAGTAATACAACTCTTAATCACATCTTTCTTTGTAAATTCGAAACAACCAATGAAACAATATGAAGGTCTCCCTAAATGAAGACTTGTGTGTGATCTACGCATCGTTTTGAACGCGATAGTGATGTGATTGCTCCTTTTGATGCTAATTTCAACTAGAACGAAGTAATAGGACTCATAATCACCTATATTTTGACAATTTGAGATAACTAATGAATACAATAAGATGGTCTCCCTAAATGAAGATTTGTATGAGATGAACGCATGGTTTTGGACGCGATAGTCGTGGGTTTCTCTTTTTTGACGTTAATCAAACTAGAACGAAGTAACACAGTCTCTTAATCATCTCTTTCTTTGTAAATTCGAAACAACCAATGAAACAATATGAAGGTCTTCCAAAATGAAGACTTGTGTGAGATCTACGCATCGTTTTGGACGCGATAGTGATGGGATTGTTCCTTTTGATGCTAATTTCAACTAGAATGAAGTAATATGACTCATAATCACCTATATTTTAACAATTTGAGGGAATTAATCAAACAATAAGATGGTTTCCCTAAATGAAGACTTGTGTGAGATGTACGGATCGTTTTGAATGCATTAGTGATAGGATTGCTTCTTTTGATTCTAATCAAACTAGAACGAAGTCATAGGACTCATAATCAACTCTTTATTGGATAATTAGAGAGAACCAATGAAACAATAAGAAGGTCTCCCTAAATCAAAACTTGTATAAGACGTACGCATCGTTTTTAACGCGATAGTCATTGATTTGGTCCTTTTGATGCTAATCAAATTAGAACGAATTAATAGGACTCCTAATCACCTCTTTCTTTGACAATTTTAGAGAACCAATGAAACAATAAGAAGGTCTCCCTAAATGAAGACTTGTGTGAGATGTACGCATGGTTTTGGACGCGATAGTCATGGGTTTCTCCTTTTGATGCAAATCAAACTAGAACGAAGTAATAGAACTCTTAATCACCTCTTTATTTGTAAATTCGAAACAACCAATGAAACAATATGAAGGTCTCCCTAAATGAAGACTTGTGTGAGATGTACGCTTGGTTTGGGACGCGATAGTCATGGATTTCTACTTTTGACGCTAATCAAACTATAACAAAGTAATACAACTCTTAATCACATCTTTCTTTGTAAATTCGAAACAACCAATGAAATAATATGAAGGTCTCCCTCAATGAAAACTTGTGTGAGATCTACGCATCGTTTTGAACGCGATAGTAATGTGATTGCTCCTTTTGATGCTAATTTCAACTAGAACGAAGTAATAGGACTCATAATCACCAATATTTTGACAATTTGAGATAACTAATGAAAACAATAAGATGGTCTCCCTAAATGAAGATTTGTGTGAGATGTACGCATGGTTTTGGACGCGATAGGGTTTCTCTTTTTTGACGTTAATCAAACTAGAACGAAGTAACACAGTCTTTTAATCACCTCTTTCTTTGTAAATTCGAAACAACCAATGAAACAATATGAAGGTCTCCGTAAATGAAGACTTGTGTGAGATCAATGCATCGTTTTGGACGCGATAGTGATGGGATTGCTCCTTTTGATGCTAATTTCAACTAGAATAAAGTAATAGGACTCATAATCACCTATATTTTGACAATTTGGGAGAACTAATCAAACAATAATAAGGTCTCCCTAAATGAAGACTTGTGTGAGATGTACGGATCGTTTTGAATGCTAGTAGTGATAGGATTGCTTCTTTTGATTCTAATCAAACTAGAACGAAGTCATAGAACTCATAATCAACACTTTCTTTGATAATTTGAGAGAACCAATGAAACAATAAGAAGGTTTCCCTAAATCAAGACTTGTGTGAGATGTACACATCGTTTTTAACGCGATAGTCATTGATTTGGTCCTTTTGATGCTAATCAAATTAGAACGAATTAATAGGACTCCTAATCACCTCTTTCTTTGACAATTTTAGAGAACCAATGAAAAAATAGAAGGTCTCCCTAAATGAAGACTTGTGTGAGATGTACGCATGGTTTTGGACGCGATAGTCATGGGTTTCTCCTTTTGACGATAATCAAACTAGAACGAAGTAATACAACTCTTAATCACCTCTTTATTTGTAAATTCGAAACAACCAATGAAACAATATGAAGGTCTCCCTAAATGAAGACTTGTGTGAGATGTATGCCTGGTTTTGGACGCGATAGTCATGGATTTCTACTTTTGACGCTAATCAAACTATAACGAAGTAATACAACTCTTAATCACCTCTTTCTTTGTAAATTCGAAACAACCAACGAAACAATATGAAGGTCTCCCTAAATGAAGACTTGTGTGAGATCTACGTATCGTTTTGGACGCCATAGTGATGTGATTGCTCCTTTTGATGCTAATTTCAACTGGAACGAAGTAATAGGACTCATAATCACCTATATTTTGACAATTTGAGAGAACTAATAAAACAATAAGATGGTCTCCCTAAATGAAGAATTGTGTGAGATGTACGCATGGTTTTGGACACGATAGTCATGGGTAACTCCTTTTTAACGCTAATCAAACTAGAACGAAGTAACACAGTCTCTTAATCACCTCTTTTTTTGTAAATTCGAAACAACCAATGAAACAATATGAAGGTCTCCCTAAATGAAGACTTGTGTGAGATCTACGCATCGTTTTGGACGCGATAGTGATGGGATTGCTCCTTTTGATGCTAATTTCAACTAGAATGAAGTAATAGAACTCATAATCACCTATATTTTAACAATTTGAGAGAACTAATCAAACAATAAGATGGTCTCTCTAAATGAAGACTTATGTGAGATGTACGGATCGTTTTGAATGCACTAGTGATAGGATTTCTCTTTTTGATGCTAATCAAACTAAAACGAAGTCATAGGACTCATAATCACCTCTTTCTTTGACAATTTGAGAGAACCCATGAAACAATAAGAAGGTCTCCCTAAATCAAGACTTGTGTGAGATTTACGCATCGTTTTTAGCCCGATAGTCATTGATTTGGTCCTTTTGATGCTAATCAAATTATAACGAATTAATAGGACTCCTAATCACCTCTTTCTTTGACATCTTTAGAGAACCAATGAAACAATAAGAAGGTCTCCCTAAATGAAGACTTGTGTGAGATATACGCTTGGTTTTGGACGCGATAGTCATGGATTTCTCCTTTTGACGCTAATCAAACTATAACGAAGTAATACAACTCTTAATCACCTCTTTATTTGTAAATTCGAAACAACCAATGAAACAATATGAAGGTCTCCCTAAATGAAGACTTGTGTGAGATCTATGCATCGTTTTGGACGCGATAGTGATGGGATTGCTCCTTTTGATGCTAATTTCAGCTAGAATGAAGTAATAGGACTCATAATCACCTATATTTTAACAATTTGAGAGAACTAATCAAACAATAAGATGGTTTCCCTAAATGAAGACTTGTGTGAGATGTACGGATCGTTTTGAATGCACTAGTGATAGGATTGCTTCTTTTGATTCTAATCAAACTAGAACGAAGTCATAGGACTCATAATCAACTCTTTCTTTGATAATTTGAGAGAACCAATGAAACAATAAGAAGGTTTCCCTAAATCAAGACTTGTGTGAGATGTACGCATCGTTTTTAACGCGATAGTCATTGATTTGGTCCTTTTGATGCTAATCAAATTAGAACGAATTAATAGGACTCCTAATCACCTCTTTCTTTGACAATTTTAGAGAACCAATGAAACAATAAGAAGAGCTCCCTAAATGAAGACTTGTGTGAGATGTACGCATTGTTTTGGACGCGATAGTCATGGGTTTCTCCTTTTGACGATAATCAAACTAGAACGAAGTAATACAACTTTTAATCACCTCTTTAATTGTAAATTCGAAACAACCAATGAAACAATATGAAGGTCTCTCTAAATGAAGACTTGTGTGAGATGTACGCCTGGTTCTGGACGCGATAGTCATGGATTTCTACTTTTGACGCTAATCAAACTATAACGAAGTAATACAACTCTTAATCACATATTTTTTTGTAAATTCGAAACAACCAATGAAATAATATGATGGTCTCCCTCAATGAAAACTTGTGTGAGATCTACGCATCGTTTTGAACGCGATAGTGATGTGATTGCTCCTTTTGATGCTAATTTCAACTAGAACGAAGTAATAGGACTCATAATCACCAATATTTTGACAATTTGAGATAACTAATGAAAACAATAAGATGGTCTCCCTAAATGAAGATTTGTGTGAGATGTACGCATGGTTTTGGACGCGATAGGGTTTCTCTTTTTTGACGTTAATCAAACTAGAACGAAGTAACACAGTCTTTTAATCACCTCTTTCTTTGTAAATTCGAAACAACCAATGAAACAATATGAAGGTCTCCGTAAATGAAGACTTGTGTGAGATCAACGCATCGTTTTGGACGCGATAGTGATGGGATTGCTCCTTTTGATGCTAATTTCAACTAGAATGAAGTAATAGGACTCATAATCACCTATATTTTGACAATTTGGGAGAACTAATCAAACAATAATAAGGTCTCCCTAAATGAAGACTTGTGTGAGATGTACGGATCGTTTTGAATGCTAGTAGTGATAGGATTGCTTCTTTTGATTCTAATCAAACTAGAACGAAGTCATAGAACTCATAATCAACACTTTCTTTGATAATTTGAGAGAACCAATGAAACAATAAGAAGGTTTCCCTAAATCAAGACTTGTGTGAGATGTACACATCGTTTTTAACGCGATAGTCATTGATTTGGTCCTTTTGATGCTAATCAAATTAGAACGAATTAATAGGACTCCTAATCACCTCTTTCTTTGACAATTTTAGAGAACCAATGAAAAAATAGAAGGTCTCCCTAAATGAAGACTTGTGTGAGATGTACGCATGGTTTTGGACGCGATAGTCATGGGTTTCTCCTTTTGACGATAATCAAACTAGAACAAAGTAATACAACTCTTAATCACCTCTTTATTTGTAAATTCGAAACAACCAATGAAACAATATGAAGGTCTCCCTAAATGAAGACTTGTGTGAGATGTATGCCTGGTTTTGGACGCGATAGTCATGGATTTCTACTTTTGACCCTAATCAAACTATAACGAAGTAATACAACTCTTAATCACCTCTTTCTTTGTAAATTCGAAACAACCAACGAAACAATATGAAGGTCTCCCTAAATGAAGACTTGTGTGAGATCTACGTATCGTTTTGGACGCCATAGTGATGTGATTGCTCCTTTTGATGCTAATTTCAACTGGAACGAAGTAATAGGACTCATAATCACCTATATTTTGACAATTTGAGAGAACTAATAAAACAATAAGATGGTCTCCCTAAATGAAGAATTGTGTGAGATGTACGCATGGTTTTGGACACGATAGTCATGGGTAACTCCTTTTTAACGCTAATCAAACTAGAACGAAGTAACACAGTCTCTTAATCACCTCTTTTTTTGTAAATTCGAAACAACCAATGAAACAATATGAAGGTCTCCCTAAATGAAGACTTGTGTGAGATCTACGCATCGTTTTGGACGCGATAGTGATGGGATTGCTCCTTTTGATGCTAATTTCAACTAGAATGAAGTAATAGAACTCATAATCACCTATATTTTAACAATTTGAGAGAACTAATCAAACAATAAGATGGTCTCTCTAAATGAAGACTTATGTGAGATGTACGGATCGTTTTGAATGCACTAGTGATAGGATTGCTCTTTTTGATACTAATCAAACTAAAACGAAGTCATAGGACTCATAATCACCTCTTTCTTTGACAATTTGAGAGAACCCATGAAACAATAAGAAGGTCTCCCTAAATCAAGACTTGTGTGATATTTACGCATCGTTTTTAGCCCGATAGTCATTGATTTGGTCCTTTTGATGCTAATCAAATTATAACGAATTAATAGGACTCCTAATAACCTCTTTCTTTGACATCTTTAGAGAACCAATGAAACAATAAGAAGGCCTCCCTAAATGAAGACTTGTGTGAGATATACGCTTGGTTTTGGACGCGATAGTCATGGATTTCTCCTTTTGACGCTAATCAAACTATAACGAAGTAATACAACTCTTAATCACCTTTTTATTTGTAAATTCGAAACAACCAATGAAACAATATGAAGGTCTCCCTAAATGAAGACTTGTGTGAGATCTACGCATCGTTTTGGACGCGATAGTGATGGGATTGCTCCTTTTGATGCTAATTTCAGCTAGAATGAAGTAATAGGACTCATAATCACCTATATTTTAACAATTTGAGAGAACTAATCAAACAATAAGATGGTTTCCCTAAATGAAGACTTGTGTGAGATGTACGGATCGTTTTGAATGCACTAGTGATAGGATTGCTTCTTTTGATTCTAATCAAACTAGAACGAAGTCATAGGACTCATAATCAACTCTTTCTTTGATAATTTGAGATAACCAATGAAACAATAAGAAGGTTTCCCTAAATCAAGACTTGTGTGAGATGTACGCATCGTTTTTAATGCGATAGTCATTGATTTGGTCCTTTTGATGCTAATCAAATTAAAACGAATTAATAGGACTCCTAATCACCTCTTTCTTTGACAATTTTAGAGAACCAATGAAACAATAAGAAGAGCTCCCTAAATGAAGACTTGTGTGAGATGTACGCATGGTTTTGGACGCGATAGTCATGGGTTTCTCCTTTTGACGATAATCAAACTAGAACGAAGTAATACAACTTTTAATCACCTCTTTAATTGTAAATTCGAAACAACCAATGAAACAATATGAAGGTCTCTCTAAATGAAGACTTGTGTGAGATGTACGCCTGGTTTTGGACGCGATAGTCATGGATTTCTACTTTTGACGCTAATCAAACTATAACGAAGTAATACAACTCTTAATCACCTCTTTCTTTGTAAATTCGAAACAACCAACGAAACAATATTAAGGTCTCCCTAAATGAAGACTTGTGTGAGATCTACGTATCGTTTTGGACGCCATAGTGATGTGATTGCTCCTTTTGATGCTAATTTCAACTAGAACGAAGTAATAGGACTCATAATCACCTATATTTTGACAATTTGAGAGAACTAATAAAACAATAAGATGGTCTCCCTAAATGAAGAATTGTGGAGATGTACGCATGGTTTTGGACACGATAGTCATGGGTAACTCCTTTTTAACGCTAATCAAACTAGAACGAAGTAACACAGTCTCTTAATCACCTCTTTTTTTGTAAATTCGAAACAACCAATGAAACAATATGAAGGTCTCCCTAAATGAAGACTTGTGTGAGATCTACGCATCGTTTTGGACGCGATAGTGATGGGATTGCTCCTTTTGATGCTAATTTCAACTAGAATGAAGTAATAGAACTCATAATCACCTATATTTTAACAATTTGAGAGAACTAATCAAACAATAAGATGGTCTCTCTAAATGAAGACTTATGTGAGATGTACGGATCGTTTTGAATGCACTAGTGATAGGATTGCTCTTTTTGATGCTAATCAAACTAAAACGAAGTCATAGGACTCATAATCACCTCTTTCTTTGACAATTTGAGAGAACCCATGAAACAATAAGAAGGTCTCCCTAAATCAAGACTTGTGTGAGATTTACGCATCGTTTTTAGCCCGATAGTCATTGATTTGGTCCTTTTGATGCTAATCAAATTATAACGAATTAATAGGACTCCTAATAACCTCTTTCTTTGACATCTTTAGAGAACCAATGAAACAATAAGAAGGCCTCCCTAAATGAAGACTTGTGTGAGATATACGCTTGGTTTTGGACGCGATAGTCATGGATTTCTCCTTTTGACGCTAATCAAACTATAACGAAGTAATACAACTCTTAATCACCTCTTTATTTGTAAATTCGAAACAACCAATGAAACAATATGAAGGTCTCCCTAAATGAAGACTTGTGTGAGATCTACGCATCGTTTTGGACGCGATAGTGATGGGATTGCTCCTTTTGATGCTAATTTCAGCTAGAATGAAGTAATAGGACTCATAATCACCTATATTTTAACAATTTGAGAGAACTAATCAAACAATAAGATGGTTTCCCTAAATGAAGACTTGTGTGAGATGTACGGATCGTTTTGAATGCACTATTGATAGGATTGCTTCTTTTGATTCTAATCAAACTAGAACGAAGTTATAGGACTCATAATCAACTCTTTCTTTGATAATTTGAGATAACCAATGAAACAATAAGAAGGTTTTTCTAAATCAAGACTTGTGTGAGATGTACGCATCGTTTTTAATGCGATAGTCATTGATTTGGTCCTTTTGATGCTAATCAAATTAAAACGAATTAATAGGACTCCTAATCACCTCTTTCTTTGACAATTTTAGAGAACCAATGAAACAATAAGAAGAGCTCCCTAAATGAAGACTTGTGTGAGATGTACGCATGGTTTTGGACGCGATAGTCATGGGTTTCTCCTTTTGACGATAATCAAACTAGAACGAAGTAATACAACTTTTAATCACCTCTTTAATTGTAAATTCGAAACAACCAATGAAACAATATGAAGGTCTCTCTAAATGAAGACTTGTGTGAGATGTACGCCTGGTTTTGGACGCGATAGTCATGGATTTCTACTTTTGACGCTAATCAAACTATAACGAAGTAATACAACTCTTAATCACCTCTTTCTTTGTAAATTCGAAACAACCAACGAAACAATATGAAGGTCTCCCTAAATGGAGACTTGTGTGAGATCTACGCATCGTTTTGGACGCCATAGTGATGTGATTGCTCCTTTTGATGCTAATTTCAACTAGAACGAAATAATAGGACTCATAATCACCTATATTTTGACAGTTTGAGAGAACTAATAAAACAATAAGATGGCCTCCCTAAATAAAGAATTGTGTGAGATGTACGCATGGTTTTGGACACGATAGTCATGGGTAACTCCTTTTTAACGCTAATCAAACTAGAACGAAGTAACACAGTCTCTTAATCACCTCTTTTTTTGTAAATTCGAAACAACCAATGAAACAATATGAAGGTCTCCATAAATGAAGACTTGTGTGAGATCTACGCATCGTTTTGGACGCGATAGTGATGGGATTGCTCCTTTTGATGCTAATTTCAACTAGAATGAAGTAATAGGACTCAGAATCACCTATATTTTAACAATTTGAGAGAACTAATCAAACAATAAGAAGGTCTCTCTAAATGAAGACTTGTATGAGATGTACGGATCGTTTTGAATGCACTAGTGATAGGATTGCTCTTTTTGATGCTAATCAAACTAAAACGAAGTCATATGACTCATAATCACCTCTTTCTTTGACAATTTGAGAGAACCAATGAAACAATAAGAAGGTCTCCCTAAATCAAGACTTGTGTGAGATGTACGCATCGTTTTTAGCCCGATAGTCATTAATTTGGTCCTTTTGATGCTAATCAAATTATAACGAATTAATAGGACTCCTAATCACCTCTTTCTTTGACAATTTTAGAGAACCAATGAAACAATAAGAAGGTCTCCCTAAATGAAGACTTGTGTGAGATGTACGGATCGTTTTGAATGCTAGTAGTGATAGGATTGCTTCTTTTGATTCTAATCAAACTAGAACGAAGTCATAGAACTCATAATCAACACTTTCTTTGATAATTTGAGAGAACCAATGAAACAATAAGAAGGTTTCCCTAAATCAAGACTTGTGTGAGATGTACACATCGTTTTTAACGCGATAGTCATTGATTTGGTCCTTTTGATGCTAATCAAATTAGAACGAATTAATAGGACTCCTAATCACCTCTTTCTTTGACAATTTTAGAGAACCAATGAAACAATTAGAAGGTCTCCCTAAATGAAGACTTGTGTGAGATGTACGCATGGTTTTGGACGCGATAGTCATTGGTTTCTCCTTTTGACGATAATCAAACTAGAACGAAGTAATACAACTCTTAATCACCTCTTTATTTGTAAATTCGAAACAACCAATTAAACAATATGAAGGTCTCCCTAAATGAAGACTTGTGTGAGATGTATGCCTGGTTTTGGACGCGATAGTCATGGATTTCTACTTTTGACGCTAATCAAACTATAACGAAGTAATACAACTCTTAATCACCTCTTTCTTTGTAAATTCGAAACAACCAACGAAACAATATGAAGGTCTCCCTAAATGAAGACTTGTGTGAGATCTACGTATCGTTTTGGACGCCATAGTGATGTGATTGCTCCTTTTGATGCTAATTTCAACTAGAACGAAGTAATAGGACTCATAATCACCTATATTTTGACAATTTGAGAGAACTAATAAAACAATAAGATGGTCTCCCTAAATGAAGAATTGTGGAGATGTACGCATGGTTTTGGACACGATAGTCATGGGTAACTCCTTTTTAACGCTAATCAAACTAGAACGAAGTAACACAGTCTCTTAATCACCTCTTTTTTTGTAAATTCGAAACAACCAATGAAACAATATGAAGGTCTCCCTAAATGAAGACTTGTGTGAGATCTACGCATCATTTTGGACGCGATAGTGATGGGATTGCTCCTTTTGATGCTAATTTCAACTAGAATGAAGTAATAGAACTCATAATCACCTATATTTTAACAATTTGAGAGAACTAATCAAACAATAAGATGGTCTCTCTAAATGAAGACTTATGTGAGATGTATGGATCGTTTTGAATGCACTAGTGATAGGATTGCTCTTTTTGATGCTAATCAAACTAAAACGAAGTCATAGGACTCATAATCACCTCTTTCTTTGACAATTTGAGAGAACCCATGAAACAATAAGAAGGTCTCCCTAAATCAAGACTTGTGTGAGATTTACGCATCGTTTTTAGCCCGATAGTCATTGATTTGGTCCTTTTGATGCTAATCAAATTATAACGAATTAATAGGACTCCTAATAACCTCTTTCTTTGACATCTTTAGAGAACCAATGAAACAATAAGAAGGCCTCCCTAAATGAAGACTTGTGTGAGATATACGCTTGGTTTTGGACGCGATAGTCATGGATTTCTCCTTTTGACGCTAATCAAACTATAACGAAGTAATACAACTCTTAATCACCTCTTTATTTGTAAATTCGAAACAATCAATGAAACAATATGAAGGTCTCCCTAAATGAAGACTTGTGTGAGATCTACGCATCGTTTTGGACGCGATAGTGATGGGATTGCTCCTTTTGATGCTAATTTCAGCTAGAATGAAGTAATAGGACTCATAATCACCTATATTTTAACAATTTGAGAGAACTAATCAAACAATAAGATGGTTTCCCTAAATGAAGACTTGTGTGAGATGTACGGATTGTTTTGAATGCACTATTGATAGGATTGCTTCTTTTGATTCTAATCAAACTAGAACGAAGTTATAGGACTCATAATCAACTCTTTCTTTGATAATTTGAGATAACCAATGAAACAATAAGAAGGTTTTTCTAAATCAAGACTTGTGTGAGATGTACGCATCGTTTTTAATGCGATAGTCATTGATTTGGTCCTTTTGATGCTAATCAAATTAAAACGAATTAATAGGACTCCTAATCACCTCTTTCTTTGACAATTTTAGAGAACCAATGAAACAATAAGAAGAGCTCCCTAAATGAAGACTTGTGTGAGATGTACGCATGGTTTTGGACGCGATAGTCATGGGTTTCTCCTTTTGACGATAATCAAACTAGAACGAAGTAATACAACTTTTAATCACCTCTTTAATTGTAAATTCGAAACAACCAATGAAACAATATGAAGGTCTCTCTAAATGAAGACTTGTGTGAGATGTACGCCTGGTTTTGGACGCGATAGTCATGGATTTCTACTTTTGACGCTAATCAAACTATAACGAAGTAATACAACTCTTAATCACCTCTTTCTTTGTAAATTCGAAACAACCAACGAAACAATATGAAGGTCTCCCTAAATGGAGACTTGTGTGAGATCTACGCATCGTTTTGGACGCCATAGTGATGTGATTGCTCCTTTTGATGCTAATTTCAACTAGAACGAAATAATAGGACTCATAATCACCTATATTTTGACAGTTTGAGAGAACTAATAAAACAATAAGATGGCCTCCCTAAATAAAGAATTGTGTGAGATGTACGCATGGTTTTGGACACGATAGTCATGGGTAACTCCTTTTTAACGCTAATCAAACTAGAACGAAGTAACACAGTCTCTTAATCACCTCTTTTTTTGTAAATTCGAAACAACCAATGAAACAATATGAAGGTCTCCATAAATGAAGACTTGTGTGAGATCTACGCATCGTTTTGGACGCGATAGTGATGGGATTGCTCCTTTTGATGCTAATTTCAACTAGAATGAAGTAATAGGACTCAGAATCACCTATATTTTAACAATTTGAGAGAACTAATCAAACAATAAGAAGGTCTCTCTAAATGAAGACTTATATGAGATGTACGGATCGTTTTGAATGCACTAGTGATAGGATTGCTCTTTTTGATGCTAATCAAACTAAAACGAAGTCATATGACTCATAATCACCTCTTTCTTTGACAATTTGAGAGAACCAATGAAACAATAAGAAGGTCTCCCTAAATCAAGACTTGTGTGAGATGTACGCATCGTTTTTAGCCCGATAGTCATTGATTTGGTCCTTTTGATGCTAATCAAATTATAACGAATTAATAGGACTCCTAATCAACTCTTTCTTTGACAATTTTAGAGAACCAATGAAACAATAAGAAGGTCTCCCTAAATGAAGACTTGTGTGAGATGTACGGATCGTTTTGAATGCTAGTAGTGATAGGATTGCTTCTTTTGATTCTAATCAAACTAGAACGAAGTCATAGAACTCATAATCAACACTTTCTTTGATAATTTGAGAGAACCAATGAAACAATAAGAAGGTTTCCCTAAATCAAGACTTGTGTGAGATGTACACATCGTTTTTAACGCGATAGTCATTGATTTGGTCCTTTTGATGCTAATCAAATTAGAACGAATTAATAGGACTCCTAATCACCTCTTTTTTTGACAATTTTAGAGAACCAATGAAACAATTAGAAGGTCTCCCTAAATGAAGACTTGTGTGAGATGTACGCATGGTTTTGGACGCGATAGTCATTGGTTTCTCCTTTTGACGATAATCAAACTAGAACGAAGTAATACAACTTTTAATCACCTCTTTAATTGTAAATTCGAAACAACCAATGAAACAATATGAAGGTCTCTCTAAATGAAGACTTGTGTGAGATGTACGCCTGGTTTTGGACGCGATAGTCATGGATTTCTACTTTTGACGCTAATCAAACTATAACGAAGTAATACAACTCTTAATCACCTCTTTCTTTGTAAATTCGAAACAACCAACGAAACAATATTAAGGTCTCCCTAAATGAAGACTTGTGTGAGATCTACGTATCGTTTTGGACGCCATAGTGATGTGATTGCTCCTTTTGATGCTAATTTCAACTAGAACGAAGTAATAGGACTCATAATCACCTATATTTTGACAATTTGAGAGAACTAATAAAACAATAAGATGGTCTCCCTAAATGAAGAATTGTGGAGATGTACGCATGGTTTTGGACACGATAGTCATGGGTAACTCCTTTTTAACGCTAATCAAACTAGAACGAAGTAACACAGTCTCTTAATCACCTCTTTTTTTGTAAATTCGAAACAACCAATGAAACAATATGAAGGTCTCCCTAAATGAAGACTTGTGTGAGATCTACGCATCGTTTTGGACGCGATAGTGATGGGATTGCTCCTTTTGATGCTAATTTCAACTAGAATGAAGTAATAGAACTCATAATCACCTATATTTTAACAATTTGAGAGAACTAATCAAACAATAAGATGGTCTCTCTAAATGAAGACTTATGTGAGATGTACGGATCGTTTTGAATGCACTAGTGATAGGATTGCTCTTTTTGATGCTAATCAAACTAAAACGAAGTCATAGGACTCATAATCACCTCTTTCTTTGACAATTTGAGAGAACCCATGAAACAATAAGAAGGTCTCCCTAAATCAAGACTTGTGTGAGATTTACGCATCGTTTTTAGCCCGATAGTCATTGATTTGGTCCTTTTGATGCTAATCAAATTATAACGAATTAATAGGACTCCTAATAACCTCTTTCTTTGACATCTTTAGAGAACCAATGAAACAATAAGAAGGCCTCCCTAAATGAAGACTTGTGTGAGATATACGCTTGGTTTTGGACGCGATAGTCATGGATTTCTCCTTTTGACGCTAATCAAACTATAACGAAGTAATACAACTCTTAATCACCTCTTTATTTGTAAATTCGAAACAACCAATGAAACAATATGAAGGTCTCCCTAAATGAAGACTTGTGTGAGATCTACGCATCGTTTTGGACGCGATAGTGATGGGATTGCTCCTTTTGATGCTAATTTCAGCTAGAATGAAGTAATAGGACTCATAATCACCTATATTTTAACAATTTGAGAGAACTAATCAAACAATAAGATGGTTTCCCTAAATGAAGACTTGTGTGAGATGTACGGATCGTTTTGAATGCACTATTGATAGGATTGCTTCTTTTGATTCTAATCAAACTAGAACGAAGTCATAGGACTCATAATCAACTCTTTCTTTGATAATTTGAGATAACCAATGAAACAATAAGAAGGTTTCCCTAAATCAAGACTTGTGTGAGATGTACGCATCGTTTTTAATGCGATAGTCATTGATTTGGTCCTTTTGATGCTAATCAAATTAAAACGAATTAATAGGACTCCTAATCACCTCTTTCTTTGACAATTTTAGAGAACCAATGAAACAATAAGAAGAGCTCCCTAAATGAAGACTTGTGTGAGATGTACGCATGGTTTTGGACGCGATAGTCATTGGTTTCTCCTTTTGACGATAATCAAACTAGAACGAAGTAATACAACTTTTAATCACCTCTTTAATTGTAAATTCGAAACAACCAATGAAACAATATGAAGGTCTCTCTAAATGAAGACTTGTGTGAGATGTACGCCTGGTTTTGGACGCGATAGTCATGGATTTCTACTTTTGACGCTAATCAAACTATAACGAAGTAATACAACTCTTAATCACCTCTTTCTTTGTAAATTCGAAACAACCAACGAAACAATATGAAGGTCTCCCTAAATGGAGACTTGTGTGAGATCTACGCATCGTTTTGGACGCCATAGTGATGTGATTGCTCCTTTTGATGCTAATTTCAACTAGAACGAAATAATAGGACTCATAATCACCTATATTTTGACAATTTGAGAGAACTAATAAAACAATAAGATGGCCTCCCTAAATAAAGAATTGTGTGAGATGTACGCATGGTTTTGGACACGATAGTCATGGGTAACTCCTTTTTAACGCTAATCAAACTAGAACGAAGTAACACAGTCTCTTAATCACCTCTTTTTTTGTAAATTCGAAACAACCAATGAAATAATATGAAGGTCTCCATAAATGAAGACTTGTGTGAGATCTACGCATCGTTTTGGACGCGATAGTGATGGGATTGCTCCTTTTGATGCTAATTTCAACTAGAATGAAGTAATAGGACTCAGAATCACCTATATTTTAACAATTTGAGAGAACTAATCAAACAATAAGAAGGTCTCTCTAAATGAAGACTTGTATGAGATGTACGGATCGTTTTGAATGCACTAGTGATAGGATTGCTCTTTTTGATGCTAATCAAACTAAAACGAAGTCATATGACTCATAATCACCTCTTTCTTTGACAATTTGAGAGAACCAATGAAACAATAAGAAGGTCTCCCTAAATCAAGACTTGTGTGAGATGTACGCATCGTTTTTAGCCCGATAGTCATTGATTTGGTCCTTTTGATGCTAATCAAATTATAACGAATTAATAGGACTCCTAATCACCTCTTTCTTTGACAATTTTAGAGAACCAATGAAACAATAAGAAGGTCTCCCTAAATGAAGACTTGTGTGAGATGTACGGATCGTTTTGAATGCTAGTAGTGATAGGATTGCTTCTTTTGATTCTAATCAAACTAGAACGAAGTCATAGAACTCATAATCAACACTTTCTTTGATAATTTGAGAGAACCAATGAAACAATAAGAAGGTTTCCCTAAATCAAGACTTGTGTGAGATGTACACATCGTTTTTAACGCGATAGTCATTGATTTGGTCCTTTTGATGCTAATCAAATTAGAACGAATTAATAGGACTCCTAATCACCTCTTTCTTTGACAATTTTAGAGAACCAATGAAACAATTAGAAGGTCTCCCTAAATGAAGACTTGTGTGAGATGTACGCATGGTTTTGGACGCGATAGTCATTGGTTTCTCCTTTTGACGATAATCAAACTAGAACGAAGTAATACAACTCTTAATCACCTCTTTATTTGTAAATTCGAAACAACCAATGAAACAATATGAAGGTCTCCCTAAATGAAGACTTGTGTGAGATGTATGCCTGGTTTTGGACGCGATAGTCATGGATTTCTACTTTTGACGCTAATCAAACTATAACGAAGTAATACAACTCTTAATCACCTCTTTCTTTGTAAATTCGAAACAACCAACGAAACAATATGAAGGTCTCCCTAAATGAAGACTTGTGTGAGATCTACGTATCGTTTTGGACGCCATAGTGATGTGATTGCTCCTTTTGATGCTAATTTCAACTAGAACGAAGTAATAGGACTCATAATCACCTATATTTTGACAATTTGAGAGAACTAATAAAACAATAAGATGGTCTCCCTAAATGAAGAATTGTGGAGATGTACGCATGGTTTTGGACACGATAGTCATGGGTAACTCCTTTTTAACGCTAATCAAACTAGAACGAAGTAACACAGTCTCTTAATCACCTCTTTTTTTGTAAATTCGAAACAACCAATGAAACAATATGAAGGTCTCCCTAAATGAAGACTTGTGTGAGATCTACGCATCGTTTTGGACGCGATAGTGATGGGATTGCTCCTTTTGATGCTAATTTCAACTAGAATGAAGTAATAGAACTCATAATCACCTATATTTTAACAATTTGAGAGAACTAATCAAACAATAAGATGGTCTCTCTAAATGAAGACTTATGTGAGATGTACGGATCGTTTTGAATGCACTAGTGATAGGATTGCTCTTTTTGATGCTAATCAAACTAAAACGAAGTCATAGGACTCATAATCACCTCTTTCTTTGACAATTTGAGAGAACCCATGAAACAATAAGAAGGTCTCCCTAAATCAAGACTTGTGTGAGATTTACGCATCGTTTTTAGCCCGATAGTCATTGATTTGGTCCTTTTGATGCTAATCAAATTATAACGAATTAATAGGACTCCTAATAACCTCTTTCTTTGACATCTTTAGAGAACCAATGAAACAATAAGAAGGCCTCCCTAAATGAAGACTTGTGTGAGATATACGCTTGGTTTTGGACGCGATAGTCATGGATTTCTCCTTTTGACGCTAATCAAACTATAACGAAGTAATACAACTCTTAATCACCTCTTTATTTGTAAATTCGAAACAACCAATGAAACAATATGAAGGTCTCCCTAAATGAAGACTTGTGTGAGATCTACGCATCGTTTTGGACGCGATAGTGATGGAATTGCTCCTTTTGATGCTAATTTCAGCTAGAATGAAGTAATAGGACTCATAATCACCTATATTTTAACAATTTGAGAGAACTAATCAAACAATAAGATGGTTTCCCTAAATGAAGACTTGTGTGAGATGTACGGATCGTTTTGAATGCACTATTGATAGGATTGCTTCTTTTGATTCTAATCAAACTAGAACGAAGTTATAGGACTCATAATCAACTCTTTCTTTGATAATTTGAGATAACCAATGAAACAATAAGAAGGTTTTTCTAAATCAAGACTTGTGTGAGATGTACGCATCGTTTTTAATGCGATAGTCATTGATTTGGTCCTTTTGATGCTAATCAAATTAAAACGAATTAATAGGACTCCTAATCACCTCTTTCTTTGACAATTTTAGAGAACCAATGAAACAATAAGAAGAGCTCCCTAAATGAAGACTTGTGTGAGATGTACGCATGGTTTTGGACGCGATAGTCATGGGTTTCTCCTTTTGACGATAATCAAACTAGAACGAAGTAATACAACTTTTAATCACCTCTTTAATTGTAAATTCGAAACAACCAATGAAACAATATGAAGGTCTCTCTAAATGAAGACTTGTGTGAGATGTACGCCTGGTTTTGGACGCGATAGTCATGGATTTCTACTTTTGACGCTAATCAAACTATAACGAAGTAATACAACTCTTAATCACCTCTTTCTTTGTAAATTCGAAACAACCAACGAAACAATATGAAGGTCTCCCTAAATGGAGACTTGTGTGAGATCTACGCATCGTTTTGGACGCCATAGTGATGTGATTGCTCCTTTTGATGCTAATTTCAACTAGAACGAAATAATAGGACTCATAATCACCTATATTTTGACAATTTGAGAGAACTAATAAAACAATAAGATGGCCTCCCTAAATAAAGAATTGTGTGAGATGTACGCATGGTTTTGGACACGATAGTCATGGGTAACTCCTTTTTAACGCTAATCAAACTAGAACGAAGTAACACAGTCTCTTAATCACCTCTTTTTTTGTAAATTCGAAACAACCAATGAAACAATATGAAGGTCTCCATAAATGAAGACTTGTGTGAGATCTACGCATCGTTTTGGACGCGATAGTGATGGGATTGCTCCTTTTGATGCTAATTTCAACTAGAATGAAGTAATAGGACTCAGAATCACCTATATTTTAACAATTTGAGAGAACTAATCAAACAATAAGAAGGTCTCTCTAAATGAAGACTTGTATGAGATGTACGGATCGTTTTGAATGCACTAGTGATAGGATTGCTCTTTTTGATGCTAATCAAACTAAAACGAAGTCATATGACTCATAATCACCTCTTTCTTTGACAATTTGAGAGAACCAATGAAACAATAAGAAGGTCTCCCTAAATCAAGACTTGTGTGAGATGTACGCATCGTTTTTAGCCCGATAGTCATTGATTTGGTCCTTTTGATGCTAATCAAATTATAACGAATTAATAGGACTCCTAATCAACTCTTTCTTTGACAATTTTAGAGAACCAATGAAACAATAAGAAGGTCTCCCTAAATGAAGACTTGTGTGAGATGTACGGATCGTTTTGAATGCTAGTAGTGATAGGATTGCTTCTTTTGATTCTAATCAAACTAGAACGAAGTCATAGAACTCATAATCAACACTTTCTTTGATAATTTGAGAGAACCAATGAAACAATAAGAAGGTTTCCCTAAATCAAGACTTGTGTGAGATGTACACATCGTTTTTAACGCGATAGTCATTGATTTGGTCCTTTTGATGCTAATCAAATTAGAACGAATTAATAGGACTCCTAATCACCTCTTTCTTTGACAATTTTAGAGAACCAATGAAACAATTAGAAGGTCTCCCTAAATGAAGACTTGTGTGAGATGTACGCATGGTTTTGGACGCGATAGTCATTGGTTTCTCCTTTTGACGATAATCAAACTAGAACGAAGTAATACAACTCTTAATCACCTCTTTATTTGTAAATTCGAAACAACCAATGAAACAATATGAAGGTCTCCCTAAATGAAGACTTGTGTGAGATGTATGCCTGGTTTTGGACGCGATAGTCATGGATTTCTACTTTTGACGCTAATCAAACTATAACGAAGTAATACAACTCTTAATCACCTCTTTCTTTGTAAATTCGAAACAACCAACGAAACAATATGAAGGTCTCCCAAAATGAAGACTTGTGTGAGATCTACGTATCGTTTTGGACGCCATAGTGATGTGATTGCTCCTTTTGATGCTAATTTCAACTAGAACGAAGTAATAGGACTCATAATCACCTATATTTTGACAATTTGAGAGAACTAATAAAACAATAAGAAGGTCTCCCTAAATGAAGACTTGTGTGAGATGTACGCATGGTTTTGGACGCGATAGTTGTGGGTTTCTCTTTTTTGACGTTAATCAAACTAGAAAGAAGTAACACAGTCTCTTAATCACCTCTTTCTTTGTAAATTCAAAACAACCAATGAAACAATATGAAGGTCTCCCTAAATGAAGACTTGTGTGAGATCTACGCATCGTTTTGGACGCGATAGTGATGGGATTTCTCCTTTTGATGCTAATTTCAACTAGAATGAAGTAATAGAACTCATAATCACCTATATTTTAACAATTTGAGAGAACTAATCAAACAATAAGATGGTCTCTCTAAATGAAGACTTATGTGAGATGTACGGATCGTTTTGAATGCACTAGTGATAGGATTGCTCTTTTTGATGCTAATCAAACTAAAACGAAGTCATAGGACTCATAATCACCTCTTTCTTTGACAATTTGAGAGAACCCATGAAACAATAAGAAGGTCTCGCTAAATCAAGACTTGTGTGAGATTTACGCATCGTTTTTAGCCCGATAGTCATTGATTTGGTCCTTTTGATGCTAATCAAATTATAACGAATTAATAGGACTCCTAATCACCTCTTTCTTTGACATCTTTAGAGAACCAATGAAACAATAAGAAGGTCTCCCTAAATGAAGACTTGTGTGAGATATACGCTTGGTTTTGGACGCGATAGTCATGGATTTCTCCTTTTGACGCTAATCAAACTATAACGAAGTAATACAACTCTTAATCACCTCTTTATTTGTAAATTCGAAACAACCAATGAAACAATATGAAGGTCTCCCTAAATGAAGACTTGTGTGAGATCTACGCATCGTTTTGGACGCGATAGTGATGGGATTGCTCCTTTTGATGCTAATTTAAGCTAGAATGAAGTAATAGGACTCATAATCACCTATATTTTAACAATTTGAGAGAACTAATCAAACAATAAGATGGTTTCCCTAAATGAAGACTTGTGTGAGATGTACGGATCGTTTTGAATGCACTAGTGATAGGATTGCTTCTTTTGATTCTAATCAAACTAGAACGAAGTCATAGGACTCATAATCAACTCTTTCTTTGATAATTTGAGAGAACCAATGAAACAATAAGAAGGTTTCCCTAAATCAAGACTTGTGTGAGATGTACGCATCGTTTTTAACGCGATAGTCATTGATTTGGTCCTTTTGATGCTAATCAAATTAGAACGAATTAATAGGACTCCTAATCACCTCTTTCTTTGACAATTTTAGAGAACCAACGAAACAATAAGAAGAGCTCCCTAAATGAAGACTTGTGTGAGATGTACGCATGGTTTTGGACGCGATAGTCATGGGTTTCTCCTTTTGACGATAATCAAACTAGAACGAAGTAATATAACTTTTAATCACCTCTTTAATTGTAAATTCGAAACACCCAATGAAACAATATGAAGGTCTCTCTAAATGAAGACTTGTGTGAGATGTACGCCTGGTTTTGGACGCGATAGTCATGGATTTCTACTTTTGACGCTAATCAAACTATAACGAAGTAATACAACTCTTAATCACCTCTTTCTTTGTAAATTCAAAACAACCAACGAAACAATATGAAGGTCTCCCTAAATGGAGACTTGTGTGAGATCTACGCATCGTTTTGGACGCCATAGTGATGTGATTGCTCCTTTTGATGCTAATTTCAACTAGAACGAAATAATAGGACTCATAATCACCTATATTTTGACAATTTGAGAGAACTAATAAAACAATAAGATGGCCTCCCTAAATAAAGAATTGTGTGAGATGTACGCATGGTTTTGGACACGATAGTCATGGGTAACTCCTTTTTAACGCTAATCAAACTAGAACGAAGTAACACAGTCTCTTAATCACCTCTTTTTTTGTAAATTCGAAACAACCAATGAAACAATATGAAGGTCTCCATAAATGAAGACTTGTGTGAGATCTACGCATCGTTTTGGACGCGATAGTGATGGGATTGCTCCTTTTGATGCTAATTTCAACTAGAATGAAGTAATAGGACTCAGAATCACCTATATTTTAACAATTTGAGAGAACTAATCAAACAATAAGAAGGTCTCTCTAAATGAAAACTTGTATGAGATGTACGGATCGTTTTGAATGCACTAGTGATAGGATTGCTCTTTTTGATGCTAATCAAACTAAAACGAAGTCATATGACTCATAATCACCTCTTTCTTTGACAATTTGAGAGAACCAATGAAACAATAAGAAGGTCTCCCTAAATCAAGACTTGTGTGAGATGTACGCATCGTTTTTAGCCCGATAGTCATTGATTTGGTCCTTTTGATGCTAATCAAATTATAACGAATTAATAGGACTCCTAATCACCTCTTTCTTTGACAATTTTAGAGAACCAATGAAACAATAAGAAGGTCTCCCTAAATGAAGACTTGTGTGAGATGTACGGATCGTTTTGAATGCTAGTAGTGATAGGATTGCTTCTTTTGATTCTAATCAAACTAGAACGAAGTCATAGAACTCATAATCAACACTTTCTTTGATAATTTGAGAGAACCAATGAAACAATAAGAAGGTTTCCCTAAATCAAGACTTGTGTGAGATGTACACATCGTTTTTAACGCGATAGTCATTGATTTGGTCCTTTTGATGCTAATCAAATTAGAACGAATTAATAGGACTCCTAATCACCTCTTTCTTTGACAATTTTAGAGAACCAATGAAACAATTAGAAGGTCTCCCTAAATGAAGACTTGTGTGAGATGTACGCATGGTTTTGGACGCGATAGTCATTGGTTTCTCCTTTTGACGATAATCAAACTAGAACGAAGTAATACAACTCTTAATCACCTCTTTATTTGTAAATTCGAAACAACCAATGAAACAATATGAAGGTCTCCCTAAATGAAGACTTGTGTGAGATGTATGCCTGGTTTTGGACGCGATAGTCATGGATTTTTACTTTTGACGCTAATCAAACTATAACGAAGTAATACAACTCTTAATCACCTCTTTCTTTGTAAATTCGAAACAACCAACGAAACAATATGAAGGTCTCCCTAAATGAAGACTTGTGTGAGATCTACGTATCGTTTTGGACGCCATAGTGATGTGATTGCTCCTTTTGATGCTAATTTCAACTAGAACGAAGTAATAGGACTCATAATCACCTATATTTTGACAATTTGAGAGAACTAATAAAACAATAAGATGGCCTCCCTAAATAAAGAATTGTGTGAGATGTACGCATGGTTTTGGACACGATAGTCATGGGTAACTCCTTTTTAACGCTAATCAAACTAGAACGAAGTAACACAGTCTCTTAATCACCTCTTTCTTTGTAAATTCAAAACAACCAATGAAACAATATGAAGGTCTCCCTAAATGAAGACTTGTGTGAGATCTACGCATCGTTTTGGACGCGATAGTGATGGGATTGCTCCTTTTGATGCTAATTTCAACTAGAATGAAGTAATAGAACTCATAATCACCTATATTTTAACAATTTGAGAGAACTAATCAAACAATAAGATGGTCTCTCTAAATGAAGACTTATGTGAGATGTACGGATCGTTTTGAATGCACTAGTGATAGGATTGCTCTTTTTGATGCTAATCAAACTAAAACGAAGTCATAGGACTCATAATCACCTCTTTCTTTGACAATTTGAGAGAACCCATGAAACAATAAGAAGGTCTCCCTAAATCAAGACTTGTGTGAGATTTACGCATCGTTTTTAGCCCGATAGTCATTGATTTGGTCCTTTTGATGCTAATCAAATTATAACGAATTAATAGGACTCCTAATCACCTCTTTCTTTGACATCTTTAGAGAACCAATGAAATAATAAGAAGGTCTCCCTAAATGAAGACTTGTGTGAGATATACGCTTGGTTTTGGACGCGATAGTCATGGATTTCTCCTTTTGACGCTAATCAAACTATAACGAAGTAATACAACTCTTAATCACCTCTTTATTTGTAAATTCGAAACAACCAATGAAACAATATGAAGGTCTCCCTAAATGAAGACTTGTGTGAGATCTACGCATCGTTTTGGACGCGATAGTGATGGGATTGCTCCTTTTGATGCTAATTTCAGCTAGAATGAAGTAATAGGACTCATAATCACCTATATTTTAACAATTTGAGAGAACTAATCAAACAATAAGATGGTTTCCCTAAATGAAGACTTGTGTGAGATGTACGGATCGTTTTGAATGCACTAGTGATAGGATTGCTTCTTTTGATTCTAATCAAACTAGAACGAAGTCATAGGACTCATAATCAACTCTTTCTTTGATAATTTGAGAGAACCAATGAAACAATAAGAAGGTTTCCCTAAATCAAGACTTGTGTGAGATGTACGCATCGTTTTTAACGCGATAGTCATTGATTTGGTCCTTTTGATGCTAATCAAATTAGAACGAATTAATAGGACTCCTAATCACCTCTTTCTTTGACAATTTTAGAGAACCAATGAAACAATAAGAAGTGCTCCCTAAATGAAGACTTGTGTGAGATGTACGCATGGTTTTGGACGCGATAGTCATGGGTTTCTCCTTTTGACGATAATCAAACTAGAACGAAGTAATACAACTTTTAATCACCTCTTTAATTGTAAATTCGAAACACCCAATGAAACAATATGAAGGTCTCTCTAAATGAAGACTTGTGTGAGATGTACGCCTGGTTTTGGACGCGATAGTCATGGATTTCTACTTTTGACGCTAATCAAACTATAACGAAGTAATACAACTCTTAATCACCTCTTTCTTTGTAAATTCAAAACAACCAACGAAACAATATGAAGGTCTCCCTAAATGGAGACTTGTGTGAGATCTACGCATCGTTTTGGACGCCATAGTGATGTGATTGCTCCTTTTGATGCTAATTTCAACTAGAACGAAATAATAGGACTCATAATCACCTATATTTTGACAATTTGAGAGAACTAATAAAACAATAAGATGGCCTCCCTAAATAAAGAATTGTGTGAGATGTACGCATGGTTTTGGACACGATAGTCATGGGTAACTCCTTTTTAACGCTAATCAAACTAGAACGAAGTAACACAGTCTCTTAATAACCTCTTTTTTTGTAAATTCGAAACAACCAATGAAACAATATGAAGGTCTCCATAAATGAAGACTTGTGTGAGATCTACGCATCGTTTTGGACGCGATAGTGATGGGATTGCTCCTTTTGATGCTAATTTCAACTAGAATGAAGTAATAGGACTCAGAATCACCTATATTTTAACAATTTGAGAGAACTAATCAAACAATAAGAAGGTCTCTCTAAATGAAGACTTGTATGAGATGTACTGATCGTTTTGAATGTACTAGTGATAGGATTGCTCTTTTTGATGCTAATCAAACTAAAACGAAGTCATATGACTCATAATCACCTCTTTCTTTGACAATTTGAGAGAACCAATGAAACAATAAGAAGGTCTCCCTAAATCAAGACTTGTGTGAGATGTACGCATCGTTTTTAGCCCGATAGTCATTGATTTGGTCCTTTTGATGCTAATCAAATTATAACGAATTAATAGGACTCCTAATCACCTCTTTCTTTGACAATTTTAGAGAACCAATGAAACAATAAGAAGGTCTCCCTAAATGAAGACTTGTGTGAGATGTACGCTTGGTTTTGGACGCGATAGTCATGGATTTCTCCTTTTGACGCTAATCAAACTATAACGAAGTAATACAACTCTTAATCACCTCTTTATTTGTAAATTCGAAACAACCAATGAAACAATATGAAGGTCTCCCTAAATGAAGACTTGTGTGAGATCTACGCATCGTTTTGGACGCGATAGTGATGGGATTGCTCCTTTTGATGCTAATTTCAGCTAGAATGAAGTAATATGACTCATAATCACCTATATTTTAACAATTTGAGAGAACTAATCAAACAATAAGATGGTTTCCCTAAATGAAGACTTGTGTGAGATGTACGGATCGTTTTGAATGCACTAGTGATAGGATTGCTTCTTTTGATTCTAATCAAACTAGAACGAAGTCATAGGACTCATAATCAACTCTTTCTTTGATAATTTGAGAGAACCAATGAAACAATAAGAAGGTTTCCCTAAATCAAGACTTGTGTGAGATGTACGCATCGTTTTTAACGCGATAGTCATTGATTTGGTCCTTTTGATGCTAATCAAATTAGAACGAATTAATAGGACTCCTAATCACCTCTTTCTTTGACAATTTTAGAGAACCAATGAAACAATAAGAAGAGCTCCCTAAATGAAGACTTGTGTGAGATGTACGCATGGTTTTGGACGCGATAGTCATGGGTTTCTCCTTTTGACGATAATCAAACTAGAACGAAGTAATACAACTTTTAATCACCTCTTTAATTGTAAATTCGAAACAACCAATGAAACAATATGAAGGTCTCTCTAAATGAAAACTTGTGTGAGATGTACGCCTAGTTTTGGACGCGATAGTCATGGATTTCTACTTTTGACGCTAATCAAACTATAACGAAGTAATACAACTCTTAATCACCTCTTTCTTTGTAAATTCGAAACAACCAACGAAACAATATGAAGGTCTCCCTAAATGGAGACTTGTGTGAGATCTACGCATCGTTTTGGACGCCATAGTGATGTGATTGCTCCTTTTGATGCTAATTTCAACTAGAACGAAATAATAGGACTCATAATCACCTATATTTTAACAATTTGAGAGAACTAATAAAACAATAAGATGGTCTCCCTAAATGAAGAATTGTGTGAGATGTACGCATGGTTTTGGACACGATAGTCATGGGTAACTCCTTTTTAACGCTAATCAAACTAGAACGAAGTAACACATTCTCTTAATCACCTCTTTTTTTGTAAATTCGAAACAACCAATGAAACAATATGAAGGTCTCCATAAATGAAGACATGTGTGAGATCTACGCATCGTTTTGGACGCGATAGTGATGGGATTGCTCCTTTTGATGCTAATTTCAACTAGAATGAAGTAATAGGACTCAGAATCACCTATATTTTAATAATTTGAGAGAACTAATCAAACAATAAGAAGGTCTCTCTAAATGAAGATTTGTATGAGATGTACGGATCGTTTTGAATGCACTAGTGATAGGATTGCTCTTTTTGATGCTAATCAAACTAAAACGAAGTCATATGACTCATAATCACCTCTTTCTTTGACAATTTGAGAGAACCAATGAAACAATAAGAAGGTCTCCCTAAATCAAGACTTGTGTGAGATGTACGCATCGTTTTTAGACCGATAGTCATTGATTTGGTCCTTTTGATGCTAATCAAATTATAACGAATTAATAGGACTCCTAATCACCTCTTTCTTTGACAATTTTAGAGAACCAATGAAACAATAAGAAGGTCTCCCTAAATGAAGACTTGTGTGAGATGTACGCTTGGTTTTGGACGCGATAGTCATGGATTTCTCCTTTTGACGCTAATCAAACTATAACGAAGTAATACAACTCTTAATCACCTCCTTATTTGTAAATTCGAAACAACCAATGAAACAATATGAAGGTCTCCCTAAATGAAGACTTGTGTGAGATCTACGCATCGTTTTGGACGCGATAGTGATAGGATTGCTCCTTTTGATGCTAATTTCAGCTAGAATGAAGTAATAGGACTCATAATCACCTATATTTTAACAATTTGAGAGAACTAATCAAACAATAAGATGGTTTCCCTAAATGAAGACTTGTGTGAGATGTACGGATCGTTTTGAATGCACTAGTGATAGGATTGCTTCTTTTGATTCTAATCAAACTAGAATGAAGTCATAGGACTCATAATCAACTCTTTCTTGGATAATTAGAGAGAACCAATGAAACAATAAGAAGGTCTCCCTAAATCAAGACTTGTGTATGACGTACGCATCGTTTTTAACGCGATAGTCATTGATTTGGTCCTTTTGATGCTAATCAAATTAGAACGAATTAATAGGACTCCTAATCACCTCTTTCTTTGACAATTTTAGAGAACCAATGAAACAATAAGAGGTCTCCCTAAATGAAGACTTGTGTGAGATGTACGCATGGTTTTGGACGCGATAGTCATGGGTTTCTACTTTTGATGCTAATCAAACTAGAACGAAGTAATACAACTCTTAATCACCTCTTTATTTGTAAATTCGAAATAACCAATGAAACAATATGAAGGTCTCCCTAAATGAAGACTTGTGTGAGATGTACGCTTGGTTTTGGACGCGATAGTCATGGATTTCTACTTTTGACGCTAATCAAACTATAACGAAGTAATACAACTCTTAATCACATCTTTCTTTGTAAATTCGAAACAACCAATGAAACAATATGAAGGTCTACCTAAATGAAGACTTGTGTGTGATCTACGCATCGTTTTGAACGCGATAGTGATGTGATTGCTCCTTTTGATGCTAATTTCAACTAGAACGAAGCAATAGGACTCATAATCACATATATTTTGACAATTTGAGATAACTAATGAAAACAATAAGTTGGTCTCCCTAAATGAAGATTTGTGTGAGATGTACGCATGGTTTTGGACGCGATAGGGTTTCTCTTTTGTGACGTTAATCAAACTAGAACGAAGTAACATAGTCTTTTAATCACCACTTTCTTTGTAAATTCGAAACAAACAATGAAACAATATGAAGGTCTCCGTAAATGAAGACTTGTGTGAGATCAACGCATCGTTTTGGACGCGATAGTGATGGGATTGCTCCTTTTGATGCTAATTTCAACTAGAATGAAGTAATAGGACTCATAATCACCTATATTTTGACAATTTGAGAGAACTAATCAAACAATAATAAGGTCTCCCTAAATGAAGACTTGTGTGAGATGTACGGATCGTTTTGAATGCTAGTAGTGATAGGATTGCATCTTTTGATTCTAATCAAACTAGAACGAAGTCATAGGACTCATAATCAACACTTTCTTTGATAATTTGAGAGAACCAATGAAACAATAAGAAGGTTTCTCTAAATCAAGACTTGTGTGAGATGTACGCATCGTTTTTAACGCGATAGTCATTGATTTGGTCCTTTTGATGCTAATCAAATTAGAACGAATTAATAGGACTCCGAATCACCTCTTTCTTTGATAATTTTAGAGAACCAATGAAACAATAAGATGGTCTCCCTAAATGAAGACTTGTGTGAGATGTACGCATGGTTTTGGACGCGATAGTCATGGGTTTCTCCTTTTGACGATAATCAAACTAGAACGAAGTAATACAACTCTTAATCACCTCTTTATTTGTAAATTCGAAACAACCAATGAAACAATATGAAGGTCTCCCTAAATGAAGACTTGTGTGAGATCTACGCATCGTTTTGGACGCGATAGTCATGGGATTGCTCCTTTTGATGCTAATTTCAGCTAGAATGAAGTAATAGGACTCATAATCACCTATATTTTAACAATTTGAGAGAACTAATCAAACAATAAGATGGTTTCCCTAAATGAAGACTTGTGTGAGATGTACGGATCGTTTTGAATGCACTAGTGATAGGATTGCTTCTTTTGATTCTAATCAAACTAGAACGAAGTCATAGGACTCATAATCAACTCTTTCTTTGATAATTTGAGAGAACCAATGAAACAATAAGAAGGTTTCCCTAAATCAAGACTTGTGTGAGATGTACGCATCGTTTTTAATGCGATTGCCATTGATTTGGTCCTTTTGATGCTAATAAAATTAGAACGAATTAATAGGACTCCTAATCACCTCTTTGTTTGAGAATTTTAGAGAACCAATGAAACAATAAGAAGGTCTCCCTAAATGAAGAATTGTGTGAGATGTACGCATGGTTTTGGACGCGATAGTCATGGGTTTCTCCTTTTGACGATAATCAAACTAGAACGAAGTAATACAACTCTTAATCACCTCTTTATTTGTAAATTCGAAACAACCAATGAAACAATATGAAGGTCTCCCTAAATGAAGACTTGTGTGAGATGTACGCCTGGTTTTGGACGCGATAGTCATGGATTTCTACTTTTGACGCTAATCAAACTATAACGAAGTAATACAACTCTTAATCACCTCTTTCTTTGTAAATTCGAAACAACCAACGAAACAATATGAAGGTCTCCCTAAATGAAGACTTGTGTGAGATCTACGCATCGTTTTGGACGCCATAGTGATGTGATTGCTCCTTTTGATGCTAATTTCAACTAGAACGAAGTAATAGGACTCATAATCACCTATATTTTGATAATTTGAGAGAACTAATAAAACAATAAGATGGTCTCCCTAAATGAAGAATTGTGTGAGAAGTACGCATGGTTTTGGATGCGATAGTCATGGGTTTCTCCTTTTTAAAGCTAATCAAACTAGAACGAAGTAACACAATCTCTTAATCACCACTTTCTTTGTAAATTCGAAACAACCAATGAAACAATATGAAGGTCTCCCTAAATGAAGACTTGTGTGAGATCTACGCATCGTTTTTAGCCCGATAGTCATTGTTTTGGTCCTTTTGATGCTAATCAAATTATAACGAATTAATAGGACTCCTAATCACCTCTTTCTTTGACAATTTTAGGGAACCAATGAAACAATAAGAAGGTCTCCCTAAATGAAGACTTGTGGGAGATGTACGCTTGGTTTTGGACGCGATAGTCATGGATTTCTCCTTTTGACGCTAATCAAACTATAACGAAGTAATACAACTCTTAATCACCTCTTTATTTGTAAATTCAAAACAACCAATGAAACAATATGAAGGTCTCCCTAAATGAAGACTTGTGTGAGATCTACGCATCGTTTGGGACGCGATACTGATGGGATTGCTCCTTTTGATGCTAATTTCAGCTAGAATGAAGTAATAGGACTCATAATCACCTATATTTTAACAATTTGAGAGAACCAATGAAACAATAAGAAGGTTTCCCTAAATCAAGACTTGTGTGAGATGTACGCATCGTTTTTAACGCGATAGTCATTGATTTGGTCCTTTTGATGCTAATCAAATTAGAACGAATTAATAGGACTCCTAATCACCTCTTTCTTTGATAATTTTAGAGAACCAATGAAACAATAAGATGGTCTCCCTAAATGAAGACTTGTGTGAGATGTACGCATGGTTTTGGACGCGATAGTCATGGGTTTCTCCTTTTGACGATAATCAAACTAGAACGAAGTAATACAACTTTTAATCACCTCTTTAATTGTAAATTCGAAACAACCAATGAAACAATATGAAGGTCTCTCTAAATGAAGACTTGTGTGAGATGTACGCCTGGTTTTGGACGCGATAGTCATGGATTTCTACTTTTGACGCTAATCAAACTATAACGAAGTAATACAACTCTTAATCACCTCTTTCTTTGTAAATTCGAAACAACCAACGAAACAATATGAAGGTCTCCCTAAATGAAGACTTGTGTGAGATCTACGCATCGTTTTGGACGCCATAGTGATGTGATTGCTCCTTTTGATGCTAATTTCAACTAGAACGACGTAATAGGACTCATAATCACCTATATTTTGACAATTTGAGAGAACTAATAAAACAATCAGATGGTCTCCCTAAATGAAGAATTTTGTGAGATGCACGCATGGTTTTGGACACGATAGTCATGGGTAACTCCTTTTTAACGCTAATCAAACTAGAACGAAGTAACACAGTCTCATAATCACCTGTTTTTTTGTAAATTCGAAACAACCAATGAAACAATATGAAGGTCTTCCTAAATGAAGACTTGTGTGAGATCTACGCATCGTTTTGGACGCGATAGTGATGGGATTGCTCCTTTTGATGCTAATTTCAACTAGAATTAAGTAATAGGACTCATAATCACTTATATTTTAACAATTTGAGAGAACTAATCAAACAATAAGAAGGTCTCTCTAAATGGAGACTTGTGTGAGATGTACGGATCGTTTTGAATGCACTAGTGATAGGATTGCTCTTTTTGATGCTAATCAAACTAAAACGAAGTCATAGGACTCATAATCAACTCTTTCTTTGACAATTTGAGAGAACCAATGAAACAATAAAAAGGTCACCCTAAATCAAGACTTGTGTGAGATATACGCATCGTTTTTAGCCCGATAGTCATTGACTTGGTCCTTTTGATGCTAATCAAATTATAACGAATTAATAGGACTCCTAATCACCTCTTTCTTTGACAATTTTAGAGAACCAATGAAACAATAAGAAGGTCTCCCTAAATCAAGACTTGTGTGAGATGTATGCTTGGTTTTGGACGCGATAGTCATGGATTTCTCCTTTTGACGCTAATCAAACTATAACGAAGTAATACAACTCTTAATCACCTCTTTATTTGTAAATTCGAAACAACCAATGAAACAATATGAAGGTCTCCCTAAATGAAGACTTGTGTGAGATCTACGCATCGTTTGGGACGCGATAGTGATGGGATTGCTCCTTTTGATGCTAATTTCAGCTAGAATGAAGTAATAGGACTCATAATCACCTATATTTTAACAATTTGAGAGAACTAATCAAACAATAAGATGGTTTCCCTAAATGAAGACTTGTGTGAGATGTACGGATCGTTTTGAATGCACTAGTGATAGGATTGCTTCTTTTTATTCTAATCAAACTAGAACGAAGTCATAGGACTCATAATCAACTCTTTCTTTGATAATTTGAGAGAACCAATGAAACAATAAGAAGGTTTCCCTAAATCAAGACTTGTGTGAGATGTACGCATCGTTTTTAATGCGATTGCCATTGATTTGGTCCTTTTGATGCTAATCAAATTAGAACGAATTAATAGGACTCCTAATCACCTCTTTCTTTGAGAATTTTAGAGAACCAATGAAACAATAAGAAGGTCTCCCTAAATGAAGACTTGTGTGAGATGTACGCATGGTTTTGGACGCGATAGTCATGGGTTTCTCCTTTTGACGATAATCAAACTAGAACGAAGTAATACAACTCTTAATCACCTCTTTATTTGTAAATTCGAAACAACCAATGAAACAATATGAAGGTCTCCCTAAATGAAGACTTGTGTGAGATGTACGCCTGGTTTTGGACGCGATAGTCATGGATTTCTACTTTTGACGCTAATCAAACTATAACGAAGTTATACAACTCTTAATCACCTCTTTCTTTGTAAATTCGAAACAACCAACGAAACAATATGAAGGTCTCCCTAAATGAAGACTTGTGTGAGATCTACGCATCGTTTTGGACGCCATAGTGATGTGATTGCTCCTTTTGATGCTAATTTCAACTAGAACGAAGTAATAGGACTCATAATCACCTATATTTTGATAATTTGAGAGAACTAATAAAACAATAAGATGGTCTCCCTAAATGAAGAATTGTGTGAGAAGTACGCATGGTTTTGGATGCGATAGTCATGGGTTTCTCCTTTTTAAAGCTAATCAAACTAGAACGAAGTAACACAATCTCTTAATCACCACTTTCTTTGTAAATTCGAAACAACCAATGAAACAATATGAAGGTCTCCCTAAATGAAGACTTGTGTGAGATCTACGCATCGTTTTTAGCCCGATAGTCATTGTTTTGGTCCTTTTGATGCTAATCAAATTATAACGAATTAATAGGACTCCTAATCACCTCTTTCTTTGACAATTTTAGAGAACCAATGAAACAATAAGAAGGTCTCCCTAAATGAAGACTTGTGGGAGATGTACGTTTGGTTTTGGACGCGATAGTCATGGATTTCTCCTTTTGACGCTAATCAAACTATAACGAAGTAATACAACTCTTAATCACCTCTTTATTTGTAAATTCGAAACAACCAATGAAACAATATGAAGGTCTCCCTAAATGAAGACTTGTGGGAGATCTACGCATCGTTTGGGACGCGATAGTGATGGGATTACTCCTTTTGATGCTAATTTCAGCTAGAATGAAGTAATAGGACTCATAATCACCTATATTTTAACAATTTGAGAGAACCAATGAAACAATAAGAAGGTTTCCCTAAATCAAGACTTGTGTGAGATGTACGCATCGTTTTTAACGCGATAGTCATTGATTTGGTCCTTTTGATGCTAATCAAATTAGAACGAATTAATAGGACTCCTAATCACCTCTTTCTTTGATAATTTTAGAGAACCAATGAAACAATAAGATGGTCTCCCTAAATGAAGACTTGTGTGAGATGTACGCATGGTTTTGGACGCGATAGTCATGGGTTTCTCCTTTTGACGATAATCAAACTAGAACGAAGTAATACAACTTTTAATCACCTCTTTAATTGTAAATTCGAAACAACCAATGAAACAATATGAAGGTCTCTCTAAATGAAGACTTGTGTGAGATGTACGCCTGGTTTTGGACGCGATAGTCATGGATTTCTACTTTTGACGCTAATCAAACTATAACGAAGTAATACAACTCTTAATCACCTCTTTCTTTGTAAATTCGAAACAACCAACGAAACAATATGAAGGTCTCCCTAAATGAAGACTTGTGTGAGATCTACGCATCGTTTTGGACGCCATAGTGATGTGATTGCTCCTTTTGATGCTAATTTCAACTAGAACGAAGTAATAGGACTCATAATCACCTATATTTTGACAATTTGAGAGAACTAATAAAACAATAAGATGGTCTCCCTAAATGAAGAATTTTGTGAGATGCACGCATGGTTTTGGACACGATAGTCATGGGTAACTCCTTTTTAACGCTAATCAAACTAGAACGAAGTAACACAGTCTCATAATCACCTCTTTTTTTGTAAATTCGAAACAACCAATGAAACAATATGAAGGTCTTCCTAAATGAAGACTTGTGTGAGATCTACGCATCGTTTTGGACGCGATAGTGATGGGATTGCTCCTTTTGATGCTAATTTCAGCTAGAATTAAGTAATAGGACTCATAATCACCTATATTTTAACAATTTGAGAGAACTAATCAAACAATAAGAAGGTCTCTCTAAATGAAGACTTGTGTGAGATGTACGGATCGTTTTGAATGCACTAGTGATAGGATTGCTCTTTTTGATGCTAATCAAACTAAAACGAAGTCATAGGACTCATAATCAACTCTTTCTTTGACAATTTGAGAGAACCAATGAAACAATAAAAAGGTCACCCTAAATCAAGACTTGTGTGAGATATACGCATCGTTTTTAGCCCGATAGTCATTGACTTGGTCCTTTTGATGCTAATCAAATTATAACGAATTAATAGGACTCCTAATCACCTCTTTCTTTGACAATTTTAGAGAACCAATGAAACAATAAGAAGGTCTCCCTAAATGAAGACTTGTGTGAGATGTATGCCTGGTTTTGGACGCGATAGTCATGGATTTCTCCTTTTGACGCATATCAAACTATAACGAAGTAATACAACTCTTAATCACCTCTTTATTTGTAAATTCGAAACAACCAATGAAACAATATGAAGGTCTCCCTAAATGAAGACTTGTGTGAGATCTACGCATCGTTTGGGACGCGATAGTGATGGGATTGCTCCTTTTGATGCTAATTTCAGCTAAATGAAGTAATAGGACTCATAATCACCTATATTTTAACAATTTGAGAGAACTAATCAAACAATAAGATGGTTTCCCTAAATGAAGACTTGTGTGAGATGTACGGATCGTTTTGAATGCATTAGTGATAGGATTGCTTCTTTTGATTCTAATCAAACTAGAACGAAGTCATAGGACTCATAATCAACTCTTTCTTTGATAATTTGAGAGAACCAATGAAACAATAAGAAGGTTTCCCTAAATCAAGACTTGTGTGAGATGTACGCATCGTTTTTAACGCGATTGCCATTGATTTGGTCCTTTTGATGCTAATCAAATTAGAACGAATTAATAGGACTCCTAATCACCTCTTTCTTTGAGAATTTTAGAGAACCAATGAAACAATAAAAAGGTCTCCCTAAATGAAGACTTGTGTGAGATGTACGCATGGTTTTGGACGCGATAGTCATGGGTTTCTCCTTTTGACGATAATCAAACTAGAACGAAGTAATACAACTCTTAATCACCTCTTTATTTGTAAATTCGAAACAACCAATGAAACAATATGAAGGTCTCCCTAAATGAAGACTTGTGTGAGATGTACGCCTGGTTTTGGACGCGATAGTCATGGATTTCTACTTTTGACGCTAATCAAACTATAACGAAGTAATACAACTCTTAATCACCTCTTTCTTTGTAAATTCGAAACAACCAACGAAACAATATGAAGGTCTCCCTAAATGAAGACTTGTGTGAGATCTACGCATCGTTTTGGACGCCATAGTGATGTGATTGCTCCTTTTGATGCTAATTTCAACTAGAACGAAGTAATAGGACTCATAATCACCTATATTTTGATAATTTGAGAGAACTAATAAAACAATAAGATGGTCTCCCTAAATGAAGAATTGTGTGAGAAGTACGCATGGTTTTGGATGCGATAGTCATGGGTTTCTCCTTTTTAAAGCTAATCAAACTAGAACGAAGTAACACAATCTCTTAATCACCACTTTCTTTGTAAATTCGAAACAACCAATGAAACAATATGAAGGTCTCCCTAAATGAAGACTTGTGTGAGATCTACGCATCGTTTTTAGCCCGATAGTCATTGTTTTGGTCCTTTTGATGCTAATCAAATTATAACGAATTAATAGGACTCCTAATCACCTCTTTCTTTGACAATTTTAGAGAACCAATGAAACAATAAGAAGGTCTCCCTAAATGAAGACTTGTGGGAGATGTACGTTTGGTTTTGGACGCGATAGTCATGGATTTCTCCTTTTGACGCTAATCAAACTATAACGAAGTAATACAACTCTTAATCACCTCTTTATTTGTAAATTCGAAATAACCAATGAAACAATATGAAGGTCTCCCTAAATGAAGACTTGTGGGAGATCTACGCATCGTTTGGGACGCGATAGTGATGGGATTGCTCCTTTTGATGCTAATTTCAGCTAGAATGAAGTAATAGGACTCATAATCACCTATATTTTAACAATTTGAGAGAACCAATGAAACAATAAGAAGGTTTCCCTAAATCAAGACTTGTGTGAGATGTACGCATCGTTTTTAACGCGATAGTCATTGATTTGGTCCTTTTGATGCTAATCAAATTAGAACGAATTAATAGGACTCCTAATCACCTCTTTCTTTGATAATTTTAGAGAACCAATGAAACAATAAGATGGTCTCCCTAAATGAAGACTTGTGTGAGATGTACGCATGGTTTTGGACGCGATAGTCATGGGTTTCTCCTTTTGACGATAATCAAACTAGAACGAAGTAATACAACTTTTAATCACCTCTTTAATTGTAAATTCGAAACAACCAATGAAACAATATGAAGGTCTCTCTAAATGAAGACTTGTGTGAGATGTACGCCTGGTTTTGGACGCGATAGTCATGGATTTCTACTTTTGACGCTAATCAAACTATAACGAAGTAATACAACTCTTAATCACCTCTTTCTTTGTAAATTCGAAACAACCAACGAAACAATATGAAGGTCTCCCTAAATGAAGACTTGTGTGAGATCTACGCATCGTTTTGGACGCCATAGTGATGTGATTGCTCCTTTTGATGCTAATTTCAACTAGAACGAAGTAATAGGACTCATAATCACCTATATTTTGACAATTTGAGAGAACTAATAAAACAATCAGATGGTCTCCCTAAATGAAGAATTTTGTGAGATGCACGCATGGTTTTGGACACGATAGTCATGGGTAACTCCTTTTTAACGCTAATCAAACTAGAACGAAGTAACACAGTCTCATAATCACCTCTTTTTTTGTAAATTCGAAACAACCAATGAAACAATATGAAGGTCTTCCTAAATGAAGACTTGTGTGAGATCTACGCATTGTTTTGGACGCGATAGTGATGGGATTGCTCCTTTTGATGCTAATTTCAACTAGAATTAAGTAATAGGACTCATAATCACCTATATTTTAACAATTTGAGAGAACTAATCAAACAATAAGAAGGTCTCTCTAAATGAAGACTTGTGTGAGATGTACGGATCGTTTTGAATGCACTAGTGATAGGATTGCTCTTTTTGATGCTAATCAAACTAAAACGAAGTCATAGGACTCATAATCAACTCTTTCTTTGACAATTTGAGAGAACCAATGAAACAATAAAAAGGTCACCCTAAATCAAGACTTGTGTGAGATATACGCATCGTTTTTAGCCCGATAGTCATTGACTTGGTCCTTTTGATGCTAATCAAATTATAACGAATTAATAGGACTCCTAATCACCTCTTTCTTTGACAATTTTAGAGAACCAATGAAACAATAAGAAGGTCTCCCTAAATGAAGACTTGTGTGAGATGTATGCCTGGTTTTGGACGCGATAGTCATGGATTTCTCCTTTTGACGCTAATCAAACTATAACGAAGTAATACAACTCTTAATCACCTCTTTATTTGTAAATTCGAAACAACCAATGAAACAATATGAAGGTCTCCCTAAATGAAGACTTGTGTGACATCTGCGCATCGTTTGGGACGCGATAGTGATGGGATTGCTCCTTTTGATGCTAATTTCAGCTAGAATGAAGTAATAGGACTCATAATCACCTATATTTTAACAATTTGAGAGAACTAATCAAACAATAAGATGGTTTCCCTAAATGAAGACTTGTGTGAGATGTACGGATCGTTTTGAATGCACTAGTGATAGGATTGCTTCTTTTGATTCTAATCAAACTAGAACGAAGTCATAGGACTCATAATCAACTCTTTCTTTGATAATTTGAGAGAACCAATGAAACAATAAGAAGGTTTCCCTAAATCAAGACTTGTGTGAGATGTACGCATCGTTTTTAACGCGATTGCCATTGATTTGGTCCTTTTGATGCTAATCAAATTAGAACGAATTAATAGGACTCCTAATCACCTCTTTCTTTGAGAATTTTAGAGAACCAATGAAACAATAAAAAGGTCTCCCTAAATGAAGACTTGTGTGAGATGTACGCATGGTTTTGGACGCGATAGTCATGGGTTTCTCCTTTTGACGATAATCAAACTAGAACGAAGTAATACAACTCTTAATCACCTCTTTATTTGTAAATTCGAAACAACCAATGAAACAATATGAAGGTCTCCCTAAATGAAGACTTGTGTGAGATGTACGCCTGGTTTTGGACGCGATAGTCATGGATTTCTACTTTTGACGCTAATCAAACTATAACGAAGTAATACAACTCTTAATCACCTCTTTCTTTGTAAATTCGAAACAACCAACGAAACAATATGAAGGTCTCCCTAAATGAAGACTTGTGTGAGATCTACGCATCGTTTTGGACGCCATAGTGATGTGATTGCTCCTTTTGATGCTAATTTCAACTAGAACGAAGTAATAGGACTCATAATCACCTATATTTTGATAATTTGAGAGAACTAATAAAACAATAAGATGGTCTCCCTAAATGAAGAATTGTGTGAGAAGTACGCATGGTTTTGGATGCGATAGTCATGGGTTTCTCCTTTTTAAAGCTAATCAAACTAGAACGAAGTAACACAATCTCTTAATCACCACTTTCTTTGTAAATTCGAAACAACCAATGAAACAATATGAAGGTCTCCCTAAATGAAGACTTGTGTGAGATCTACGCATCGTTTTTAGCCCGATAGTCATTGTTTTGGTCCTTTTGATGCTAATCAAATTATAACGAATTAATAGGACTCCTAATCACCTCTTTCTTTGACAATTTTAGAGAACCAATGAAACAATAAGAAGGTCTCCCTAAATGAAGACTTGTGGGAGATGTACGCTTGGTTTTGGACGCGATAGTCATGGATTTCTCCTTTTGACGCTAATCAAACTATAACGAAGTAATACAACTCTTAATCACCTCTTTATTTGTAAATTCGAAACAACCAATGAAACAATATGAAGGTCTCCCTAAATGAAGACTTGTGGGAGATCTACGCATCGTTTGGGACGCGATAGTGATGGGATTGCTCCTTTTGATGCTAATTTCAGCTAGAATGAAGTAATAGGACTCATAATCACCTATATTTTAACAATTTGAGAGAACCAATGAAACAATAAGAAGGTTTCCCTAAATCAAGACTTGTGTGAGATGTACGCATCGTTTTTAACGCGATAGTCATTGATTTGGTCCTTTTGATGCTAATCAAATTAGAACGAATTAATAGGACTCCTAATCACCTCTTTCTTTGATAATTTTAGAGAACCAATGAAACAATAAGATGGTCTCCCTAAATGAAGACTTGTGTGAGATGTACGCATGGTTTTGGACGCGATAGTCATGGGTTTCTCCTTTTGACGATAATCAAACTAGAACGAAGTAATACAACTTTTAATCACCTCTTTAATTGTAAATTCGAAACAACCAATGAAACAATATGAAGGTCTCTCTAAATGAAGACTTGTGTGAGATGTACGCCTGGTTTTGGACGCGATAGTCATGGATTTCTACTTTTGACGCTAATCAAACTATAACGAAGTAATACAACTCTTAATCACCTCTTTCTTTGTAAATTCGAAACAACCAACGAAACAATATGAAGGTCTCCCTAAATGAAGACTTGTGTGAGATCTACGCATCGTTTTGGACGCCATAGTGATGTGATTGCTCCTTTTGATGCTAATTTCAACTAGAACGAAGTAATAGGACTCATAATCACCTATATTTTGACAATTTGAGAGAACTAATAAAACAATAAGATGGTCTCCCTAAATGAAGAATTTTGTGAGATGCACGCATGGTTTTGGACACGATAGTCATGGGTAACTCCTTTTTAACGCTAATCAAACTAGAACGAAGTAACACAGTCTCATAATCACCTCTTTTTTTGTAAATTCGAAACAACCAATGAAACAATATGAAGGTCTTCCTAAATGAAGACTTGTGTGAGATCTACGCATTGTTTTGGACGCGATAGTGATGGGATTGCTCCTTTTGATGCTAATTTCAACTAGAATTAAGTAATAGGACTCATAATCACCTATATTTTAACAATTTGAGAGAACTAATCAAACAATAAGAAGGTCTCTCTAAATGAAGACTTGTGTGAGATGTACGGATCGTTTTGAATGCACTAGTGATAGGATTGCTCTTTTTGATGCTAATCAAACTAAAACGAAGTCATAGGACTCATAATCAACTCTTTCTTTGACAATTTGAGAGAACCAATGAAACAATAAAAAGGTCACCCTAAATCAAGACTTGTGTGAGATATACGCATCGTTTTTAGCCCGATAGTCATTGACTTGGTCCTTTTGATGCTAATCAAATTATAACGAATTAATAGGACTCCTAATCACCTCTTTCTTTGACAATTTTAGAGAACCAATGAAACAATAAGAAGGTCTCCCTAAATGAAGACTTGTGTGAGATGTATGCCTGGTTTTGGACGCGATAGTCATGGATTTCTCCTTTTGACGCTAATCAAACTATAACGAAGTAATACAACTCTTAATCACCTCTTTATTTGTAAATTCGAAACAACCAATGAAACAATATGAAGGTCTCCCTAAATGAAGACTTGTGTGAGATCTGCGCATCGTTTGGGACGCGATAGTGATGGGATTGCTCCTTTTGATGCTAATTTCAGCTAGAATGAAGTAATAGGACTCATAATCACCTATATTTTAACAATTTGAGAGAACTAATCAAACAATAAGATGGTTTCCCTAAATGAAGACTTGTGTGAGATGTACGGATCGTTTTGAATGCACTAGTGATAGGATTGCTTCTTTTGATTCTAATCAAACTAGAACGAAGTCATAGGACTCATAATCAACTCTTTCTTTGATAATTTGAGAGAACCAATGAAACAATAAGAAGGTTTCCCTAAATCAAGACTTGTGTGAGATGTACGCATCGTTTTTAACGCGATTGCCATTGATTTGGTCCTTTTGATGCTAATCAAATTAGAACGAATTAATAGGACTCCTAATCACCTCTTTCTTTGAGAATTTTAGAGAACCAATGAAACAATAAAAAGGTCTCCCTAAATGAAGACTTGTGTGAGATGTACGCATGGTTTTGGACGCGATAGTCATGGGTTTCTCCTTTTGACGATAATCAAACTAGAACGAAGTAATACAACTCTTAATCACCTCTTTATTTGTAAATTCGAAACAACCAATGAAACAATATGAAGGTCTCCCTAAATGAAGACTTGTGTGAGATGTACGCCTGGTTTTGGACGCGATAGTCATGGATTTCTACTTTTGACGCTAATCAAACTATAACGAAGTAATACAACTCTTAATCACCTCTTTCTTTGTAAATTCGAAACAACCAACGAAACAATATGAAGGTCTCCCTAAATGAAGACTTGTGTGAGATCTACGCATCGTTTTGGACGCCATAGTGATGTGATTGCTCCTTTTGATGCTAATTTCAACTAGAACGAAGTAATAGGACTCATAATCACCTATATTTTGATAATTTGAGAGAACTAATAAAACAATAAGATGGTCTCCCTAAATGAAGAATTGTGTGAGAAGTACGCATGGTTTTGGATGCGATAGTCATGGGTTTCTCCTTTTTAAAGCTAATCAAACTAGAACGAAGTAACACAATCTCTTAATCACCACTTTCTTTGTAAATTCGAAACAACCAATGAAACAATATGAAGGTCTCCCTAAATGAAGACTTGTGTGAGATCTACGCATCGTTTTTAGCCCGATAGTCATTGTTTGGTCCTTTTGATGCTAATCAAATTATAACGAATTAATAGGACTCCTAATCACCTCTTTCTTTGACAATTTTAGAGAACCAATGAAACAATAAGAAGGTCTCCCTAAATGAAGACTTGTGGGAGATGTACGCTTGGTTTTGGACGCGATAGACATGGATTTCTCCTTTTGACGCTAATCAAACTATAACGAAGTAATACAACTCTTAATCACCTCTTTATTTGTAAATTCGAAACAACCAATGAAACAATATGAAGGTCTCCCTAAATGAAGACTTGTGGGAGATCTACGCATCGTTTGGGACGCGATAGTGATGGGATTGCTCCTTTTGATGCTAATTTCAGCTAGAATGAAGTAATAGGACTCATAATCACCTATATTTTAACAATTTGAGAGAACCAATGAAACAATAAGAAGGTTTCCCTAAATCAAGACTTGTGTGAGATGTACGCATCGTTTTTAACGCGATAGTCATTGATTTGGTCCTTTTGATGCTAATCAAATTAGAACGAATTAATAGGACTCCTAATCACCTCTTTCTTTGATAATTTTAGAGAACCAATGAAACAATAAGATGGTCTCCCTAAATGAAGACTTGTGTGAGATGTACGCATGGTTTTGGACGCGATAGTCATGGGTTTCTCCTTTTGACGATAATCAAACTAGAACGAAGTAATACAACTTTTAATCACCTCTTTAATTGTAAATTCGAAACAACCAATGAAACAATATGAAGGTCTCTCTAAATGAAGACTTGTGTGAGATGTACGCCTGGTTTTGGACGCGATAGTCATGGATTTCTACTTTTGACGCTAATCAAACTATAACGAAGTAATACAACTCTTAATCACCTCTTTCTTTGTAAATTCGAAACAACCAACGAAACAATATGAAGGTCTCCCTAAATGAAGACTTGTGTGAGATCTACGCATCGTTTTGGACGCCATAGTGATGTGATTGCTCCTTTTGATGCTAATTTCAACTAGAACGAAGTAATAGGACTCATAATCACCTATATTTTCACAATTTGAGAGAACTAATAAAACAATAAGATGGTCTCCCTAAATGAAGAATTTTGTGAGATGCACGCATGGTTTTGGACACGATAGTCATGGGTAACTCCTTTTTAACGCTAATCAAACTAGAACGAAGTAACACAGTCTCATAATCACCTCTTTTTTTGTAAATTCAAAACAACCAATGAAACAATATGAAGGTCTTCCTAAATAAAGACTTGTGTGAGATCTACGCATCGTTTTGGACGCGATAGTGATGGGATTGCTCCTTTTGATGCTAATTTCAACTAGAATTAAGTAATAGGACTCATAATCACCTATATTTTAACAATTTGAGAGAACTAATCAAACAATAAGAAGGTCTCTCTAAATGAAGACTTGTGTGAGATGTACTGATCGTTTTGAATGCACTAGTGATAGGATTGCTCTTTTTGATGCTAATCAAAACTAAAACGAAGTCATAGGACTCATAATCAACTCTTTCTTTGACAATTTGAGAGAACCAATGAAACAATAAAAAGGTCACCCTAAATCAAGACTTGTGTGAGATATACGCATCGTTTTTAGGCCGATAGTCATTGACTTGGTCCTTTTGATGCTAATCAAATTATAACGAATTAATAGGACTCCTAATCACCTCTTTCTTTGACAATTTTAGAGAACCAATGAAACAATAAGAAGGTCTCCCTAAATGAAGACTTGTGTGAGATGTATGCTTGGTTTTGGACGCGATAGTCATGGATTTCTCCTTTTGACGCTAATCAAACTATAACGAAGTAATACAACTCTTAATCACCTCTTTATTTGTAAATTCGAAACAACCAATGAAACAATATGAAGGTCTCCCTAAATGAAGACTTGTGTGAGATCTACGCATCGTTTGGGACGCGATAGTGATGGGATTGCTCCTTTTGATGCTAATTTCAGCTAGAATGAAGTAATAGGACTCATAATCACCTATATTTTAACAATTTTAGAGAACTAATCAAACAATAAGATGGTTTCCCTAAATGAAGACTTGTGTGAGATGTACGGATCGTTTTGAATGCACTAGTGATAGGATTGCTTCTTTTGATTCTAATCAAACTAGAACGAAGTCATAGGACTCATAATCAACTCTTTCTTTGATAATTTGAGAGAACCAATGAAACAATAAGAAGGTTTCCCTAAATCAAGACTTGTGTGAGATGTACGCATCGTTTTTAACGCGATTGCCATTGATTTGGTCCTTTTGATGCTAATCAAATTAGAACGAATTAATAGGACTCCTAATCACCTCTTTCTTTGAGAATTTTAGAGAACCAATGAAACAATAAAAAGGTCTCCCTAAATGAAGACTTGTGTGAGATGTACGCATGGTTTTGGACGCGATAGTCATGGGTTTCTCCTTTTGACGATAATCAAACTAGAACGAAGTAATACAACTCTTAATCACCTCTTTATTTGTAAATTCGAAACAACCAATGAAATAATATGAAGGTCTCCCTAAATGAAAACTTCTGTGAGATGTACGCCTGGTTTTGGACGCGATAGTCATGGATTTCTACTTTTGACGCTAATCAAACTATAACGAAGTAATACAACTCTTAATCACCTCTTTCTTTGTAAATTCGAAACAACCAACGAAACAATATGAAGGTCTCCCTAAATGAAGACTTGTGTGAGATCTACGCATCATTTTGGACGCCATAGTGATGTGATTGCTCCTTTTGATGCTAATTTCAACTAGAACGAAGTAATAGGACTCATAATCACCTATATTTTGACAATTTGAGAGAACTAATAAAACAATAAGATGGTCTCCCTAAATGAAGAATTGTGTAAGATGTACGCATGGTTTTGGACACGATAGTCATGGGTAACTCCTTTTTAACGCTAATCAAACTAAAACGAAGTAACACAGTCTCTTAATCACCTCTTTTTTGGTAAATTCGAAACAACCAATGAAACAATATGAAGGTCTCCCTAAATGAAGACTTGTGTGAGATCTACGCATCGTTTTGGACGCGATAGTGATGGGATTGCTCCTTTTGATGCTAATTTCAGTTAGAATGAAGTAATAGGACTCATAATCACCTATATTTTAACAATTTGAGAGAACCAATGAAACAATAAGAAGGTTTCACTAAATCAAGACTTGTGTGAGATGTACGCATCGTTTTTAACACGATAGTCATTGATTTGGTCCTTTTGATGCTAATCAAATTAGAACGAATTAATAGGACTCCTAATCACCTCTTTCTTTGAGAATTTTAGAGAACCAATGAAACAATAAAAAGGTCTCCCTAAATGAAGACTTGTGTGAGATGTACGCATGGTTTTGGACGCGATAGTCATGGGTTTCTCCTTTTGACGATAATCAAACTAGAACGAAGTAATACAACTCTTAATCACCTCTTTATTTGTAAATTCGAAACAACCAATGAAATAATATGAAGGTCTCCCTAAATGAAAACTTCTGTGAGATGTACGCCTGGTTTTGGACGCGATAGTCATGGATTTCTACTTTTGACGCTAATCAAACTATAACGAAGTAATACAACTCTTAATCACCTCTTTGTTTGTAAATTCGAAACAACCAACGAAACAATATGAAGGTCTCCCTAAATGAAGACTTGTGTGAGATCTACGCATCGTTTTGGACGCCATAGTGATGTGATTGCTCCTTTTGATGCTAATTTCAACTAGAACGAAGTAATAGGACTCATAATCACCTATATTTTGACAATTTGAGAGAACTAATAAAACAATAAGATGGTCTCCCTAAATGAAGAATTGTGTAAGATGTACGCATGGTTTTGGATACGATAGTCATGGGTAACTCCTTTTTAACGCTAATCAAACTAGAACGAAGTAACACAGTCTCTTAATCACCTCTTTTTTGGTAAATTCGAAACAACCAATGAAACAATATGAAGGTCTCCCTAAATGAAGACTTGTGTGAGATCTACGCATCGTTTTGGACGCGATAGTGATGGGATTGCTCCTTTTGATGCTAATTTCAACTAGAATGAAGTAATAGGACTCATAATCACCTATATTTTAACAATTTTAGAGAACTAATCAAACAATAAGAAGGACTCTCTACATGAAGACTTGTGTGAGATGTACTGATCGTTTTGAATGCACTAGTGATAGGATTGCTCTTTTTGATGCTAATCAAACTAAAACGAATTCATAGGACTCATAATCACCTCTTTCTTTGACAATTTGAGAGAACCACAGAAACAATAAGAAGGTCTCCCTAAATCAAGACTTGTGTGAGATGTACGCATCGTTTTTAGCCCGATAGTCATTGACTTGGTCCTTTTGATGCTAATCAAATTATAACGAATTAATAGGACTCCTAATCACCTCTTTCTTTGACAATTTTAGAGAACCAATGAAACAATAAGAAGGTCTCCCTAAATGAAGACTTGTGTGAGATGTACGCTTGGTTTTGGACGCGATAGTCATGGATTTCTCCTTTTGACTCTAATCAAACTATAACGAAGTAATACAACTCTTAATCACCTCTTTATTTGTAAATTCGAAACAACCAATGAAACAATATGAAGGTCTCCCTAAATGAAGACTTGTGTGAGATCTACGCATCGTTTTGGACGCGATAGTCATGGGATTGCTCCTTTTGATGCTAATTTCAGCTAGAATGAAGTAATAGGACTCATAATCACCTATATTTTAACAATTTGAGAGAACTAATCAAACAATAAGATGGTTTCCCTAAATGAAGACTTGTGTGAGATGTACGGATCGTTTTGAATGCACTAGTGATAGGATTGCTTCTTTTGATTTTAATCAAACTAGAACGATGTCATAGGACTCATAATCAACTCTTCCTATGATAATTTGAGAGAACCAATGAAACAATAAGAAGGTTTCCCTAAATCAAGACTTGTGTGAGATGTACGCATCGTTTTTAATGCGATTGCCATTGATTTGGTCCTTTTGATGCTAATCAAATTAGAACGAATTAATAGGACTCCTAATCACCTCTTTCTTTGACAATTTTAGAGAACCAATGAAACAATAAGAAGGTCTCCCTAAATGAAGACTTGTGTGAGATGTACGCATGGTTTTGGACGCGATAGTCATGGGTTTCTCCTTTTGACGATAATCAAACTAGAACGAAGTAATACAACTCTTAATCACCTCTTTATTTGTAAATTCGAAACAACCAATGAAACAATATGAAGGTCTCCCTAAATGAAGACTTGTGTGAGATGTACGCCTGGTTTTGGACGCGATAGTCATGGATTTCTACTTTTGACGCTAATCAAACTATAACGAAGTAATACAACTCTTAATCACCTCTTTCTTTGTAAATTCGAAACAACCAACGAAACAATATGAAGGTCTCCCTAAATGAAGACTTGTGTGAGATCTACGCATCGTTTTGGACGCCATAGTGATGTGATTGCTCCTTTTGATGCTAATTTCAACTAGAACGAAGTAATAGGACTCATAATCACCTATATTTTGACAATTTGAGAGAATTAATAAAACAATAAGATGGTCTCCCTAAATGAAGAATTGTGTGAGAAGTACGCATGGTTTTGGATGCGATAGTCATGGGTTTCTCCTTTTTAAAGCTAATCAAACTAGAACGAAGTAACACAATCTCTTAATCACCACTTTCTTTGTAAATTCGAAACAACCAATGAAACAATATGAAGGTCTCCCTAAATGAAGACTTGTGTGAGATCTACGCATCGTTTTTAGCCCGATAGTCATTGATTTGGTCCTTTTGATGCTAATCAAATTATAACGAATTAATAGGACTCCTAATCACCTCTTTCTTTGACAATTTTAGAGAACCAATGAAACAATAAGAAGGTCTCCCTAAATGACAACTTGAGTGAGATGTACGCTTGGTTTTGGACGCGATAGTCATGGATTTCTCCTTTTGACGCTAATCAAACTATAACGAAGTAATACAACTCTTAATCACCTCTTTATTTGTAAATTCGAAACAACCAATGAAACAATATGAAGGTCTCCCTAAATGAAGACTTGTGTGAGATCTACGCATCGTTTTGGACGCGATAGTGATGGGATTGCTCCTTTTGATGCTAATTTTAGCTAGAATGAAGTAATAGGACTCATAATCACCTATATTTTAACAATTTGAGAGAACTAATCAAACAATAAGATGGTTTCCCTAAATGAAGACTTGTGTGAGATGTACGGATCGTTTTGAATGCACTAGTGATAGGATTGCTTCTTTTGATTCTAATCAAACTAGAACGAAGTCATAGGACTCATAATCAACTCTTTCTTTGATAATTTGAGAGAACCAATGAAACAATAAGAAGGTTTCCCTAAATCAAGACTTGTGTGAGATGTACGCATCGTTTTTAACGCGATAGCCATTGATTTGGTCCTTTTGATGCTAATCAAATTAGAACGAATTAATAGGACTCCTAATCACCTCTTTCTTTGAGAATTTTAGAGAACCAATGAAACAATAAGAAGGTCTCCCTAAATGAAGACTTGTGTGAGATCTACGCATCGTTTTGGACGCCATAGTGATGTGATTGCTCCTTTTGATGCTAATTTCAACTAGAACGAAGTAATAGGACTCATAATCACCTATATTTTCACAATTTGAGAGAACTAATAAAACAATAATATGGTCTCCCTAAATGAAGAATTGTGTAAGATGTACGCATGGTTTTGGACACGATAGTCATGGGTAACTCCTTTTTAACGCTAATCAAACTAGAACGAAGTAACACAGTCTCTTAATCACCTCTTTTTTGGTAAATTCGAAACAACCAATGAAACAATATGAAGGTCTCCCTAAATGAAGACTTGTGTGAGATCTACGCATCGTTTTGGACGCGATAGTGATGGGATTGCTCCTTTTGATGCTAATTTCAACTAGAATGAAGTAATAGGACTCATAATCACCTATATTTTAACAATTTTAGAGAACTAATCAAACAATAAGAAGGACTCTCTACATGAAGACTTGTGTGAGATGTACGGATCGTTTTGAATGCACTAGTGATAGGATTGCTCTTTTTGATGCTAATCAAACTAAAACGAATTCATAGGACTCATAATCACCTCTTTCTTTGACAATTTGAGAGAACCACTGAAACAATAAGAAGGTCTCCCTAAATCAAGACTTGTGTGAGATGTACGCATCGTTTTTAGCCCGATAGTCATTGACTTGGTCCTTTTGATGCTAATCAAATTATAACGAATTAATAGGACTCCTAATCACCTCTTTCTTTGATAATTTTAGAGAACCAATGAAACAATAAAAAGGTCTCCCTAAATGAAGACTTGTGTGAGATGTACGCTTGGTTTTGGACGCGATAGTCATGGATTTCTCCTTTTGACGCTAATCAAACTATAACGAAGTAATACAACTCTTAATCACCTCTTTATTTGTAAATTCGAAACAACCAATGAAACAATATGAAGGTCTCCCTAAATGAAGACTTGTGTGAGATCTACGCATCGTTTTGGACGCGATAGTCATGGGATTGCTCCTTTTGATGCTAATTTCAGCTAGAATGAAGTAATAGGACTCATAATCACCTATATTTTAACAATTTGAGAGAACTAATCAAACAATAAGATGGTTTCCCTAAATGAAGACTTGTGTGAGATGTACGGATCGTTTTGAATGCACTAGTGATAGGATTGCTTCTTTTGATTCTAATCAAACTAGAACGAAGTCATAGGACTCATAATCAACTCTTTCTTTGATAATTTGAGAGAACCAATGAAACAATAAGAAGGTTTCCCTAAATCAAGACTTGTGTGAGATGTACGCATCGTTTTTAATGCGATTGCCATTGATTTGGTCCTTTTGATGCTAATCAAATTAGAACGAATTAATAGGACTCCTAATCACCTCTTTCTTTGAGAATTTTAGAGAACCAATGAAACAATAAGAAGGTCTCCCTAAATGAAGACTTGTGTGAGATGTACGCATGGTTTTGGACGCGATAGTCATGGGTTTCTCCTTTTGACGATAATCAAACTAGAACGAAGTAATACAACTCTTAATCACCTCTTTATTTGTAAATTCGAAACAACCAATGAAACAATATGAAGGTCTCCCTAAATGAAGACTTGTGCGAGATCTACGCATCGTTTTGGACGCGATAGTCATGGGATTGCTCCTTTTGATGCTAATTTCAGCTAGAATGAAGTAATAGGACTCATAATCACCTATATTTTAACAATTTGAGAGAACTAATCAAACAATAAGATGGTTTCCCTAAATGAAGACTTGTGTGAGATGTACGGATCGTTTTGAATGCACTAGTGATAGGATTGCTTCTTTTGATTCTAATCAAACTAGAACGAAGTCATAGGACTCATAATCAACTCTTTCTTTGATAATTTGAGAGAACCAATGAAACAATAAGAAGGTTTCCCTAAATCAAGACTTGTGTGAGATGTACGCATCGTTTTTAATGCGATTGCCATTGATTTGGTCCTTTTGATGCTAATCAAATTAGAACGAATTAATAGGACTCCTAATCACCTCTTTCTTTGAGAATTTTAGAGAACCAATGAAACAATAAGAAGGTCTCCCTAAATGAAGACTTGTGTGAGATGTACGCATGGTTTTGGACGCGATAGTCATGGGTTTCTCCTTTTGACGATAATCAAACTAGAACGAAGTAATACAACTCTTAATCACCTCTTTATTTGTAAATTCGAAACAACCAATGAAACAATATGAAGGTCTCCCTAAATGAAGACTTGTGTGAGATGTACGCCTGGTTTTTAACGCGATAGTCATGGATTTCTACTTTTGACGCTAATCAAACTATAACGAAGTAATACAACTCTTAATCACCTCTTTCTTTGTAAATTCGAAACAACCAACGAAACAATATGAAGGTCTCCCTAAATGAAGACTTGTGTGAGATCTACGCATCGTTTTGGACGCCATAGTGATGTGATTGCTCCTTTTGATGCTAATTTCAACTAGAACGAAGTAATAGGACTCATAATCACCTATATTTTGACAATTTGAGAGAATTAATAAAACAATAAGATGGTCTCCCTAAATGAAGAATTGTGTGAGAAGTACGCATGGTTTTGGATGCGATAGTCATGGGTTTCTCCTTTTTAAAGCTAATCAAACTAGAACGAAGTAACACAATCTCTTAATCACCACTTTCTTTGTAAATTCGAAACAACCAATGAAACAATATGAAGGTCTCCCTAAATGAAGACTTGTGTGAGATCTACGCATCGTTTTTAGCCCGATAGTCATTGATTTGGTCCTTTTGATGCTAATCAAATTATAACGAATTAATAGGACTCCTAATCACCTCTTTCTTTGACAATTTTAGAGAACCAATGAAACAATAAGAAGGTCTCCCTAAATGACAACTTGAGTGAGATGTACGCTTGGTTTTGGACGCGATAGTCATGGATTTCTCCTTTTGACGCTAATCAAACTATAACGAAGTAATACAACTCTTAATCACCTCTTTATTTGTAAATTCGAAACAACCAATGAAACAATATGAAGGTCTCCCTAAATGAAGACTTGTGTGAGATCTACGCATCGTTTTGGACGCGATAGTGATGGGATTGCTCCTTTTGATGCTAATTTTAGCTAGAATGAAGTAATAGGACTCATAATCACCTATATTTTAACAATTTGAGAGAACTAATCAAACAATAAGATGGTTTCCCTAAATGAAGACTTGTGTGAGATGTACGGATCGTTTTGAATGCACTAGTGATAGGATTGCTTCTTTTGATTCTAATCAAACTAGAACGAAGTCATAGGACTCATAATCAACTCTTTCTTTGATAATTTGAGAGAACCAATGAAACAATAAGAAGGTTTCCCTAAATCAAGACTTGTGTGAGATGTACGCATCGTTTTTAACGCGATAGCCATTGATTTGGTCCTTTTGATGCTAATCAAATTAGAACGAATTAATAGGACTCCTAATCACCTCTTTCTTTGACAATTTTAGAGAACCAATGAAACAATAAGAAGGTCTCCCTAAATGAAGACTTGTGTGAGATCTACGCATCGTTTTGGACGCCATAGTGATGTGATTGCTCCTTTTGATGCTAATTTCAACTAGAACGAAGTAATAGGACTCATAATCACCTATATTTTGACAATTTGAGAGAACTAATAAAACAATAAGATGGTCTCCCTAAATGAAGAATTGTGTAAGATGTACGCATGGTTTTGGACACGATAGTCATGGGTAACTCCTTTTTAACGCTAATCAAACTAGAACGAAGTAACACAGTCTCTTAATCACCTCTTTTTTGGTAAATTCGAAACAACCAATGAAACAATATGAAGGTCTCCCTAAATGAAGACTTGTGTGAGATCTACGCATCGTTTTGGACGCGATAGTGATGGGATTGCTCCTTTTGATGCTAATTTCAACTAGAATGAAGTAATAGGACTCATAATCACCTATATTTTAACAATTTTAGAGAACTAATCAAACAATAAGAAGGACTCTCTACATGAAGACTTGTGTGAGATGTACGGATCGTTTTGAATGCACTAGTGATAGGATTGCTCTTTTTGATGCTAATCAAACTAAAACGAATTCATAGGACTCATAATCACCTCTTTCTTTGACAATTTGAGAGAACCACTGAAACAATAAGAAGGTCTCCCTAAATCAAGACTTGTGTGAGATGTACGCATCGTTTTTAGCCCGATAGTCATTGACTTGGTCCTTTTGATGCTAATCAAATTATAACGAATTAATAGGACTCCTAATCACCTCTTTCTTTGATAATTTTAGCGAAACCAATGAAACAATAAGAAGGTCTCCCTAAATGAAAACTTGTGTGAGATGTACGCTTGGTTTTGGACGCGATAGTCATGGATTTCTCCTTTTGACGCTAATCAAACTATAACGAAGTAATACAACTCTTAATCACCTCTTTATTTGTAAATTCGAAACAACCAATGAAACAATATGAAGGTCTCCCTAAATGAAGACTTGTGTGAGATCTACGCATCGTTTTGGACGCGATAGTCATGGGATTGCTCCTTTTGATGCTAATTTCAGCTAGAATGAAGTAATAGGACTCATAATCACCTATATTTTAATAATTTGAGAGAACTAATCAAACAATAAGATGGTTTCCCTAAATGAAGACTTGTGTGAGATGTACGGATCGTTTTGAATGCACTAGTGATAGGATTGCTTCTTTTGATTCTAATCAAACTAGAACGAAGTCATAGGACTCGTAATCAACTCTTTCTTTGATAATTTGAGAGAACCAATGAAACAATAAGAAGGTTTCCCTAAATCAAGACTTGTGTGAGATGTACGCATCGTTTTTAATGCGATTGCCATTGATTTGGTCCTTTTGATGCTAATCAAATTAGAACGAATTAATAGGACTCCTAATCACCTCTTTCTTTGAGAATTTTAGAGAACCAATGAAACAATAAGAAGGTCTACCTAAATGAAGACTTGTGTGAGATGTACGCTTGGTTTTGGACGCGATAGTCATGGATTTCTCCTTTTGACGCTAATCAGACTATAACGAAGTAATACAACTCCTAATCACCTCTGTCTTAGTAAATTCGAAACAACTAGTGAAACAATATGAAGGTCTCCCTAAATAAAGACTTGTGTGAGATCTACGCATCGTTTTGGACGCGATAGTGATGTGATTTATCCTTTTGATGCTAATTTCAACTTGAACGAAGTAATAGGACTCATAATCACCTATATTTTGACAATTTGAGAGAACTAATAAAACAATAAGATGGTCTCCCTAAATGAAGAATTGTGTGAGAAGTACGCATGGTTTTGGATGCGATAGTCATGGGTTTCTCCTTTTTAAAGCTAATCAAACTAGAACGAAGTAACACAATCTCTTAATCACCACTTTCTTTGTAAATTCGAAACAACCAATGAAACAATATGAAGGTCTCCCTAAATGAAGACTTGTGTGAGATCTACGCATCGTTTTTAGCCCGATAGTCATTGTTTTGGTCCTTTTGATGCTAATCAAATTATAACGAATTAATAGGACTCCTAATCACCTCTTTCTTTGACAATTTTAGAGAACCAATGAAACAATAAGAAGGTCTCCCTAAATGAAGACTTGTGGGAGATGTACGCTTGGTTTTGGACGCGATAGTCATGGATTTCTCCTTTTGACGCTAATCAAACTATAACGAAGTAATACAACTCTTAATCACCTCTTTATTTGTAAATTCGAAACAACCAATGAAACAATATGAAGGTCTCCCTAAATGAAGACTTGTGTGAGATCTACGCATCGTTTGGGACGCGATAGTGATGGGATTGCTCCTTTTGATGCTAATTTCAGCTAGAATGAAGTAATTGGAGTCATAATCACCTATATTTTAACAATTTGAGAGAACCAATGAAACAATAAGAAGGTTTCCCTAAATCAAGACTTGTGTGAGATGTACGCATCGTTTTTAACGCGATAGTCATTGATTTGGTCCTTTTGATGCTAATCAAATTAGAACGAATTAATAGGACTCCTAATCACCTCTTTCTTTGATAATTTTAGAGAACCAATGAAACAATAAGATGGTCTCCCTAAATGAAGACTTCTGTGAGATGTACGCATGGTTTTGGACGCGATAGTCATGGGTTTCTCCTTTTGACGATAATCAAACTAGAACGAAGTAATACAACTTTTAATCACCTCTTTAATTGTAAATTCGAAACAACCAATGAAACAATATGAAGGTCTCTCTAAATGAAGACTTGTGTGAGATGTACGCCTGGTTTTGGACGCGATAGTCATGGATTTCTACTTTTGACGCTAATCAAACTATAACGAAGTAATACAACTCTTAATCACCTCTTTCTTTGTAAATTCGAAACAACCAACGAAACAATATGAAGGTCTCCCTAAATGAAGACTTGTGTGAGATCTACGCATCGTTTTGGACGCCATAGTGATGTGATTGCTCCTTTTGATGCTAATTTCAACTAGAACGAAGTAATAGGACTCATAATCACCTATATTTTGACAATTTGAGAGAACTAATAAAACAATAAGATGGTCTCCCTAAATAAAGAATTTTGTGAGATGTACGCATGGTTTTGGACACGATAGTCATGGGTAACTCCTTTTTAACGCTAATCAAACTAGAACGAAGTAACACAGTCTCATAATCACCTCTTTTTTTGTAAATTCGAAACAACCAATGAAACAATATGAAGGTCTTCCTAAATGAAGACTTGTGTGAGATCTACGCATCGTTTTGGACGCGACAGTGATGGGATTGCTCCTTTTGATGCTAATTTCAACTAGAATTAAGTAATAGGACTCATAATCACCTATATTTTAACAATTTGAGAGAACTAATCAAACAATAAGAAGGTCTCTCTAAATGAAGACTTGTGTGAGATGTACGGATCGTTTTGAATGCACTAGTGATAGGATTGCTCTTTTTGATGCTAATCAAACTAAAACGAAGTCATAGGACTCATAATCAACTCTTTCTTTGACAATTTGAGAGAACCAATGAAACAATAAAAAGGTCACCCTAAATCAAGACTTGTGTGAGATATACGCATCGTTTTTAGCCCGATAGTCATTGACTTGGTCCTTTTGATGCTAATCAAATTATAACGAATTAATAGGACTCCTAATCACCTCTTTCTTTGACAATTTTAGAGAACCAATGAAACAATAAGAAGGTCTCCCTAAATGAAGACTTGTGTGAGATGTATGCCTGGTTTTGGACGCGATTGTCATGGATTTCTCCTTTTGACGCTAATCAAACTATAACGAAGTAATACAACTCTTAATCACCTCTTTATTTGTAAATTCGAAACAACCAATGAAACAATATGAAGGTCTCCCTAAATGAAGACTTGTGTGAGATCTACGCATCGTTTGGGACGCGATAGTGATGGGATTGCTCCTTTTGATGCTAATTTCAGCTAGAATGAAGTAATAGGACTCATAATCACCTATATTTTAACAATTTGAGAGAACTAATCAAACAATAAGATGGTTTCCCTAAATGAAGACTTGTGTGAGATGTACGGATCGTTTTGAATGCACTAGTGATAGGATTGCTTCTTTTGATTCTAATCAAACTAGAACGAAGTCATAGGACTCATAATCAACTCTTTCTTTGATAATTTGAGAGAACCAATGAAACAATAAGAAGGTTTCCCTAAATCAAGACTTGTGTGAGATGTACGCATCGTTTTTAACGCGATTGCCATTGATTTGGTCCTTTTGATGCTAATCAAATTAGAACGAATTAATAGGACTCCTAATCACCTCTTTCTTTGAGAATTTTAGAGAACCAATGAAACAATAAAAAGGTCTCCCTAAATGAAGACTTGTGTGAGATGTACGCATGGTTTTGGACGCGATAGTCATGGGTTTCTCCTTTTGACGATAATCAAACTAGAACGAAGTAATACAACTCTTAATCACCTCTTTATTTGTAAATTCGAAACAACCAATGAAATAATATGAAGGTCTCCCTAAATGAAGACTTCTGTGAGATGTACGCCTGGTTTTGGACGCGATAGTCATGGATTTCTACTTTTGACGCTAATCAAACTATAACGAAGTAATACAACTCTTAATCACCTCTTTCTTTGTAAATTCGAAACAACCAACGAAACAATATGAAGGTCTCCCTAAATGAAGACTTGTGTGAGATCTACGCATCGGGTTGGACGCCATAGTGATGTGATTGCTCCTTTTGATGCTAATTTCAACTAGAACGAAGTAATAGGACTCATAATCACCTATATTTTGACAATTTGAGAGAACTAATAAAACAATAAGATGGTCTCCCTAAATGAAGAATTGTGTAAGATGTACGCATGGTTTTGGACACGATAGTCATGGGTAACTCCTTTTTAACGCTAATCAAACTAGAACGAAGTAACACAGTCTCTTAATCACCACTTTTTTGGTAAATTCGAAACAACCAATGAAACAATATGAAGGTCTCCCTAAATGAAGACTTGAGTGAGATCTACGCATCGTTTTGGACGCGATAGTGATGGGATTGCTCCTTTTGATGCTAATTTCAACTAGAATGAAGTAATAGGACTCATAATCACCTATATTTTAACAATTTTAGAGAACTAATCAAACAATAAGAAGAACTCTCTACATGAAGACTTGTGTGAGATGTATGGATCGTTTTGAATGCACTAGTGATAGGATTGCTCTTTTTGATGCTAATCAAACTAAAACGAATTCATAGGACTCATAATCACCTCTTTCTTTGACAATTTGAGAGAACCACTGAAACAATAAGAAGGTCTCCCTAAATCAAGACTTGTGTGAGATGTACGCATCGTTTTTAGCCCGATAGTCATTGACTTGGTCCTTTTGATGCTAATCAAATTATAACGAATTAATAGGACTCCTAATCACCTCTTTCTTTGACAATTTTAGAGAACCAATGAAACAATAAGAAGGTCTCCCTAAATGAAGACTTGTGTGAGATGTACGCTTGGTTTTGGACGCGATAGTCATGGATTTCTCCTTTTGACGCTAATCAAACTATAACGAAGTAATACAACTCTTAATCACCTCTTTATTTGTAAATTCGAAACAACCAATGAAACAATATGAAGGTCTCCCTAAATGAAGACTTGTGTGAGATCTACGCATCGTTTTGGACGCGATAGTCATGGGATTGCTCCTTTTGATGCTAATTTCAGCTAGAATGAAGTAATAGGACTCATAATCACCTATATTTTAACAATTTGAGAGAACTAATCAAACAATAAAATGGTTTCCCTAAATGAAGACTTGTGTGAGATGTACGGATCGTTTTTAATGCACTAGTGATAGGATTGCTTCTTTTGATTCTAATCAAACTAGAACGAAGTCATAGGACTCATAATCAACTCTTTCTTTGATAATTTGAGAGAACCAATGAAACAATAAGAAGGTTTCCCTAAATCAAGACTTGTGTGAGATGTACGCATCGTTTTTAACGCGATAGCCATTGATTTGGTCCTTTTGATGCTAATCAAATTAGAACGAATTAATAGGACTCCTAATCACCTCTTTCTTTGACAATTTTAGAGAACCAATGAAACAATAAGAAGGTCTCCCTAAATTAAGACTTGTGTGAGATGTACGCATGGTTTTGGACGCGATTGTCATGGGTTTCTCCTTTTGACGATAATCAAACTAGAACGAAGTAATACAACTCTTAATCACCTCTTTATTTGTAAATTCAAAACAACCAATGAAACAATATGAAGGTCTCCCTAAATGAAGACTTCTGTGAGATGTACGCCTGGTTTTGGACGCGATAGTCATGGATTTCTACTTTTGACGCTAATCAAACTATAACGAAGTAATACAACTCTTAATCACCTCTTTCTTTGTAAATTCGAAACAACCAACGAAACAATATGAAGGTCTCCCTAAATGAAGACTTGTGTGAGATCTACGCATCGTTTTGGACGCCATAGTGATGTGATTGCTCCTTTTGATGCTAATTTCAACTAGAACGAAGTAATAGGACTCATAATCACCTATATTTTGACAATTTGAGAGAACTAATAAAACAATAAGATGGTCTCCCTAAATGAAGAATTGTGTGAGAAGTACGCATGGTTTTGGATGTGATAGTCATGGGTTTCTCCTTTTTAAAGCTAATCAAACTAGAACGAAGTAACACAATCTCTTAATCACCACTTTCTTTGTAAATTCGAAACAACCAATGAAACAATATGAAGGTCTCCCTAAATGAAGACTTGTGTGAGATCTACGCATCGTTTTTAGCCCGATAGTCATTGATTTGGTCCTTTTGATGCTAATCAAATTATAACGAATTAATAGGACTCCTAATCACCTCTTTCTTTGACAATTTTAGAGAACCAATGAAACAATAAGAAGGTCTCCCTAAATGACAACTTGAGTGAGATGTACGCTTGGTTTTGGACGCGATAGTCATGGATTTCTCCTTTTGACGCTAATCAAACTATAACGAAGTAATACAACTCTTAATCACCTCTTTATTTGTAAATTCGAAACAACCAATGAAACAATATGAAGGTCTCCCTAAATGAAGACTTGTGTGAGATCTACGCATCGTTTTGGACGCGATAGTGATGGGATTGCTCCTTTTGATGCTAATTTTAGCTAGAATGAAGTAATAGGACTCATAATCACCTATATTTTAACAATTTGAGAGAACTAATCAAACAATAAGATGGTTTCCCTAAATGAAGACTTGTGTGAGATGTACGGATCGTTTTGAATGCACTAGTGATAGGATTGCTTCTTTTGATTCTAATCAAACTAGAACGAAGTCATAGGACTCATAATCAACTCTTTCTTTGATAATTTGAGAGAACCAATGAAACAATAAGAAGGTTTCCCTAAATCAAGACTTGTGTGAGATGTACGCATCGTTTTTAACGCGATAGCCATTGATTTGGTCCTTTTGATGCTAATCAAATTAGAACGAATTAATAGGACTCCTAATCACCTCTTTCTTTGACAATTTTAGAGAACCAATGAAACAATAAGAAGGTCTCCCTAAATTAAGACTTGTGTGAGATGTACGCATGGTTTTGGACGCGATTGTCATGGGTTTCTCCTTTTGACGATAATCAAACTAGAACGAAGTAATACAACTCTTAATCACCTCTTTATTTGTAAATTCAAAACAACCAATGAAACAATATGAAGGTCTCCCTAAATGAAGACTTCTGTGAGATGTACGCCTGGTTTTGGACGCGATAGTCATGGATTTCTACTTTTGACGCTAATCAAACTATAACGAAGTAATACAACTCTTAATCACCTCTTTCTTTGTAAATTCGAAACAACCAACGAAACAATATGAAGGTCTCCCTAAATGAAGACTTGTGTGAGATCTACGCATCGTTTTGGACGTGATAGTGATGTGATTGCTCCTTTTGATGCTAATTTCAACTAGAACGAAGTAATAGGACTCATAATCACCTATATTTCGACAATTTGAGAGAACTAATAAAACAATAAGATGGTCTCCCTAAATGAAAATTTGTGTGAGATGTACGCATGGTATTGGACACGATAGTCATGGGTAACTCCTTTTTGACGTTAATCAAACTAGAACGAAGTAACACAGTCTTTTAATCACCTCTTTTTTTGTAAATTCGAAACAACCAATGAAACAATATGAAGGTCTCCCTAAATGAAGACTTGTGTGAGATCTACGCATCGTTTTTAGCCCGATAGTCATTGATTTGGTCCTTTTGATGCTAATCAAATTATAACGAATTAATAGGACTCCTAATCACCTCTTTCTTTGACAATTTTAGAGAACCAATGAAACAATAAGAAGGTCTCCCTAAATGAAGACTTGTGTGAGATGTACGCTTGGATTTGGACGCGATAGTCATGGATTTCTCCTTTTGACGCTAATCAAACTATAACGATGTAATACAACTCTTAATCACCTCTTTATTTGTAAATTCGAAACAACCAATGAAACAATATGAAGGTCTCCCTAAATGAAGACTTGTGTGAGATCTACGCATCGTTTTGGACGCGATAGTGATGGGATTGCTCCTTTTGATGCTAATTTTAGCTAGAATGAAGTAATAGGACTCATAATCACCTATATTTTAACTATTTGAGAGAACTAATCAAACAATAAGATGGTTTCCCTAAATGAAGACTTGTGTGAGATGTACGGATCGTTTTGAATGCACTAGTGATAGGATTGCTTCTTTTGATTCTAATCAAACTAGAACGAAGTCATAGGACTCATAATCAACTCTTTCTTTGATAATTTGAGAGAACCAATGAAACAATAAGAAGGTTTCCCTAAAACAAGACTTGTGTGAGACGTACGCATCGTTTTTAACGCGATAGCCATTGATTTGGTCCTTTTGATGCTAATCAAATTAGAACGAATTAATAGGACTCCTAATCACCTCTTTCTTTGACAATTTTAGAGAACCAATGAAACAATATGAAGGTCTCCCTAAATGAAGACTTGTATGAGATGTACGCATGGTTTTGGACGCGATTGTCATGGGTTTCTCCTTTTGACGATAATCAAACTAGAACGAAGTAATACAACTCTTAATCACCTCTTTATTTGTAAATTCAAAACAACCAATGAAATAATATGAAGGTCTCCCTAAATGAAGACTTCTGTGACATGTACGCCTGGTTTTGGACGCGATAGTCATGGATTTCTACTTTTGACGCTAATCAAACTATAACGAAGTAATACAACTCTTATTCACCTCTTTCTTTGTAAATTCGAAACAACCAACGATACAATATGAAGGTCTCCCTAAATGAAGACTTGTGTGAGATCTACGCATCGTTTTGGACGCGATAGTGATGTGATTGCTCCTTTTGATGCTAATTTCAACTAGAACGAAGTAATAGGACTCATAATCACCTATATTTTGACAATTTGAGAGAACTAATAAAATAATAAGATGGTCTCCCTAAATGAAGAATTGTGTGAGATGCACGCATGGTTTTGGACACGATAGTCATGGGTAACTCCTTTTTAACGCTAATCAAACTAGAACGAAGTAACGCAGTCTCTTAATCACCTCTTTTTTTGTAAATTCGAAACAACCAATGAAACAATATGAAGGTCTCCCTAAATGAAGACTTGTGTGAGATCTACGCATTGTTTTGGACGCGATAGTGATGGGATTGCTCCTTTTGATGCTAATTTCAACTAGAATGAAGTAATAGGACTCATAATCACCTATATTATAACAATTTGAGAGAACTAATCAAACAATAAGAAGGTCTCTCTAAATGAAGACTTGTGTGAAATGTACGGATCGTTTTGAATGCACTAGTGATTGGATTGCTCTTTTTGATGCTAATCAAACTAAAACGAAGTCATAAGACTCATAATCACCTCTTTCTTTGACAATTTGAGAGAACCAATGAAACAATAAGAAGGTCTCCCTAAATCAAGACTTGTGTGAGATGTACGCATCGTTTTTAGCCCGATTGTCATTGACTTGGTCCTTTTGATGATAATCAAATTATAACGAATTAATAGGACTCCTAATCACCTCTTTCTTTGACAATTTTAGAGAACCAATGAAACAATAAGAAGGTCTCCCTAAATGAAGACTTGTGTGAGATGTACGCTTGGTTTTGGACGCGATAGTCATGGATTTCTCCTTTTGACGCTAATCAAACTATAACGAAGTAATACAACTCTTAATCACCTCTTTATTTGTAAATTCGAAACAACCAATGAAACAATATGAAGGTCTCCCTAAATGAAGACTTGTGTGAGATCTACATATCGTTTTGGACTCGATAGTGATGGGATTGCTCCTTTTGATGCTAATTTCAACTAGAATGAAGTAATAGGACTCATAATCACCTATATTTTAACAATTTGAGAGAACTAATCAAACAATAAGATGGTTTCCCTAAATGAAGACTTGTGTGAGATGTACGGATCGTTTTGAATGCACTAGTGATAGGATTGCTTCTTTTGATTCTAATCAAACTAGAACGAAGTCATAGGACTAATAATCAACTCTTTCTTTGATAATTTGAGAAAACCAATGAAACAATAAGAAGGTTTCCTTAAATCAAGACTTGTGTGAGATGTACGCATCGTTTTTAATGCGATTGCCATTGATTTGGTCCTTTTGATGCTAATCAAATTAGAACGAATTAATAGGACTCCTAATCACCTCTTTCTTTTACAATTTTAGAGAACCAATGAAACAATAAGAAGGTCTCCCTAAATGAAGACTTCTGTGAGATGTACGCCTGGTTTTGGACGCGATAGTCATGGATTTCTACTTTTGACGCTAATCAAACTATAACGAAGTAATACAACTCTTAATCACCTCTTTCTTTGTAAATTCGAAACAACCAACGAAACAATATGAAGGTCTCCCTAAATGAAGACTTGTGTGAGATCTACGCATCGTTTTGGACGCCATAGTGATGTGATTGCTCCTTTTGATGCTAATTTCAACTCGAACGAAGTAATAGGACTCATAATCACCTATATTTTGACAATTTGAGAGAACTGATTAAACAATAAGATGGTCTCCCTAAATGAAGAATAGTGTGAGATGTACGCATAGTTTTGGACGCGATAGTCGTGGGTTTCTCTTTTTTGACGTTAATCAAACTAGAACGAAGTAACACAGTCTCTTAATCACCTCTGTCTTTGTAAATTCGAAACAACCAATGAAACAATACGAAGGTCTCCCTAAATAAAGACTTGTGTGAGATCTACGCATCGTTTTGGACGCGATGGTGATGGGATTGCTCCTTTTGATGCTAATTTCAACTAGAATGAAGTAATAGGACTCATAATCACCTATATTTTAACAATTTGAGAGGACTAATCAAACAATAAGATGGTTTCCCTAAATGAAGACTTGTGTGAGATGTACGGATCGTTTTCAATGCACTAGTGATAGGATTGCTTCTTTTGATTCTAATCAAACTAGAACGAAGTCATAGGACTCATAATCAACTCTTTCTTTGACAATTTGAGAGAACCAATGAAACAATAAAAAGGTCTCCCTAAATCAAGACTTGTGTGAGATGTACGCATCGTTTTTAACGCGATAGTCATTAATTTGGTCCTTTTGATGCTAATCAAATTAGAACGAATTAATAGGACTGATAATCACCACTTTCTTTGACAATTTTACAGAACCAATGAAACAATAAAAAGGTCTCCCTAAATGAAGATTTGTGTGAGATGTACGCATGGTTTTGGACGCGATAGTCATGGGTTTCTCCTTTTGACGCTAATCAAACTAGAACGAAGTAATACAACTCTTAATCACCTCTTTATTTGTAAATTCGAAACAACCAATGAAACAATATGAAGGTCTCCCTAAATGAAGACTTGTGTGAGATGTACGCATGATTTTGAACGTGATAGTCATGGGTTTCAACTTTTGACTCTAATCAAACTAGAACGAAGTAATAGAACTCTTAATCACCTCTTTCTTTGTAAATTCAAAACAACCAATGAAACAATATGAAGGTCTCCCTAAATGAAGTCTTGTGTGAGATCTACGCATCGTTTTGGAAGCTATAGTGATGTGATTGCTTCTTTTGATGCTAATTTCAACAAGAACGAAGTAATAGGACTCATAATCACCTATGTTTTGACAATTTGAGAGAACTAAAAAAACAATAAGATGGTCACCCTAAATGAAGAATTGTACGAGATGTACGCATGGTTTTGGACACGATAGTCATGGGTAACTCCTTTTTAACGCTAATCAAACTAGAACGAAGTAACACAGTCTCTTAATCACCTCTTTTTTTGTAAATTCGAAACAACCAATGAAACAATCAGAAGGTCTCCCTAAATGAAGACTTGTGTGAGATGTACCCCTGGTTTTGGATGCGATTGTCATGGACTTCTACTTTTGATGCTAATCAAACTATAACGAAGTAATACAACTCTTAATCACCTCTTTCTTTGTAAATTCGAAACAACCAATGAAACAATATGAAGGTCTCCCTAAATGAAGACTTGTGTGAGATCTACGCATCGTTTTGGACGCGATAGTGATGTGATTGCTCCTTTTGATGCTAGTTTCAACTAGAACGAAGTAATAGGACTTTCAATCACCTATATTTTGACAATTTGAGAGAACTAATAAAACCATAAGATGGTCTCCCTAAATGAAGAATTTTGTGAGATGTACGCATGGTTTTGGACACGATAGTCATGGGTAACTCCTTTTTAACGCTAATCAAACTAGAACGAAGTAACACAGTCTCTTAATCACCTCTTTTTTTGTAAATTCGAAACAACCAATGAAACAATCAGAAGGTCTCCCTAAATGAAGACTTGTGTGAGATGTACCCCTGGTTTTGGACGCGATTGTCATGGACTTCTACTTTTGATGCTAATCAAACTATAACGAAGTAATACAACTCTTAATCACCTCTTTCTTTGTAAATTCGAAACAACCAATGAAACAATATGAAGGTCTCCCTAAATGAAGACTTGTGTGAGATCTACATATCGTTTTGGACTCGATAGTGATGGGATTGCTCCTTTTGATGCTAATTTCAACTAGAATGAAGTAATAGGACTCATAATCACCTATATTTTGACAATTTGAGAGAACTAATCAAACAATAAGATGGTTTCCCTAAATGAAGACTTGTGTGAGATGTACGGATCGTTTTGAATGCACTAGTGATAGGATTGCTTCTTTTGATTCTAATCAAACTAGAACGAAGTCATAGGACTAATAATCAACTCTTTCTTTGATAATTTGAGAAAACCAATGAAACAATAAGAAGGTTTCCTTAAATCAAGACTTGTGTGAGATGTACGCATCGTTTTTAATGCGATTGCCATTGATTTGGTCCTTTTGATGCTAATCAAATTAGAACGAATTAATAGGACTCCTAATCACCTCTTTCTTTTACAATTTTAGAGAACCAATGAAACAATAAGAAGGTCTCCCTAAATGAAGACTTCTGTGAGATGTACGCCTGGTTTTGGACGCGATAGTCATGGATTTCTACTTTTGACGCTAATCAAACTATAACGAAGTAATACAACTCTTAATCACCTCTTTCTTTGTAAATTCGAAACAACCAACGAAACAATATGAAGGTCTCCCTAAATGAAGACTTGTGTGAGATCTACGCATCGTTTTGGACGCCATAGTGATGTGATTGCTCCTTTTGATGCTAATTTCAACTCGAACGAAGTAATAGGACTCATAATCACCTATATTTTGACAATTTGAGAGAACTGATTAAACAATAAGATGGTCTCCCTAAATGAAGAATAGTGTGAGATGTACGCATAGTTTTGGACGCGATAGTCGTGGGTTTCTCTTTTTTGACGTTAATCAAACTAGAACGAAGTAACACAGTCTCTTAATCACCTCTGTCTTTGTAAATTCGAAACAACCAATGAAACAATACGAAGGTCTCCCTAAATAAAGACTTGTGTGAGATCTACGCATCGTTTTGGACGCGATGGTCATGGGATTGCTCCTTTTGATGCTAATTTCTGATAGTAGTGTGCATACAAGCCAATCATGTATGATGATAAAGCATGTACTTTGTAAACAATCTTATTTATTTATTAAAAAAAATATTCATTTATTAAAGGCATTTAATTATCTACATGGTGCTGTTTTTTATAATATGTAAATAACCCATAGTTTTAAGCAATGCTTTTAGAATCATGATGATGATCATGCTAATGAGATCTAAATTCTTAGAAAGCTCTAAAACTAAAATAGTTCCCAATCGTGGGATTACTAAAAAGGGGATTAGTAAATCCGGATAGATTGGTACATATGTTGCTTGCTCATTGGATGAGGATGATTGATCTCATGATCATTTGTGTGGAGACACTAAAGCAAGTATGTAGGTGCTTATTGGAGAATAAGTTCACTGAACGTGATTCGCTATGGAATACCTAATGGAGTTTTACTCGCATGTCAATAGGAATTCCTAATGTGATAGTAGTACAAGTGATCCTTGGACTTGAGATCATCATAGTATCTTGTATGTAACAAATTATACTTTGACTTATTCCTTAAGACCTTTTAAGGCATATATAGGGTATGCTTGGGTATAATGAGTTACATATGGAGATAATGAATGATCAATAAAGAATCTATCACCTCTAGTAAAAGAGGAGATATGTCCTATGTGATTCGTTAAATGACAACCCAGGAATCCTTGGCCAAGGTGAAATGAAATTAGAAAGGAGTTTTTAATTTGCATTATTTGGAGTTGTGCATTTTCTAATCGAAATACATATAATTAAATAAAATAAGATTTGACAGTAAATCCATGTCTTATATTTAATTGGGACATTGTATGGTGGAAGGATTGAATTGTATGGTAACTATTAACTCACAGGTTCTTTTATGATTAATGTTGAAATCTATATTATCTGGAAAGTCGTTGATCGCTAGGGAGGCTTATCCCTATTGTAGAATAAATATTATTTATTTAAATAGATTATTAGTTTAATTTATTTATTTAAATAAGATTAAAATTATTTTAATTGATTTATTCACAACCGGTTTAATATGGAGAACCTAAAGGGTCACACCATAAAAGGAAGAATAATTATTTAAGAAGGTAATGGCATAATCGTAATAATGCATTAAGTATAATTAATTTAATCTATGGTGATAGAATAAATTAAATAGCTTAATGTTTATTATTTAATATTTTGGAAATATTAAATATAAATTAATAAGAGGAGTCTTATTAATATTATTACAATTATTATTATTTTAATTTCTAAAGAAGTTTAGTAATTAATTTAATATTTAGTACTCTCATTTATTCCTAATAAGATTAGGAGACAAATTAATTAAATAAATTTAATTAATTATTGCCATGTGGTGGGAAGCCTAAATTAATTAAAGGAGTTTAATTAATTAAAAGAAATCCCATGTCTAATAGGATTAGAAGGGTTGACCAATGTCTATATAAGAGAAGTCTTATAATAGATATTAGATGATGTAATTCTAATTGTTGGAGAGTACTCCTTTTCTATAGAGGATAGAAAACTAAGGTTAAGCCAAACACCCTCCTTCTTGATAATTCATCTTCCTTGGTGGATCACCTCTAGAGGCCAAACACTTGGGTGGCTAACGTTGATCAAAGGAAGGAATCTAACCCGGAAATTCAAGGAGATCACGAAGAACAAGGAGTTGAACTAGTACCTGTGGAAGCTTCGTTCTACAAGGGTATGATTCCATAACTTCTTATTTATCGTTTTAAATTAATAATTTGCATAAAGGATGATCCGGGTAATGGTTTTGTAGAAATTTTTTTAAACTCTGATATAACATGCTTCCGCTAATTTTTGCAATTTGATTGCGTCACGATTTCGTACAAACCCAACAGTGGCATCAGAGCCAAATCTTTATGCAATTATTAATTTATTTTTGATTTCATATACATATGGGTATGTATTTAAAATAATTTATTCGGCATAATTTTATTGTATAAAATTATATTTTTTAAGAAAAAAAAAAAAAAGACTTTTTTTGGGACGAATCACAATTTTTTTTTTGGTGCTAATCTTGAATTCTGCAAAGAAAAGGTGTTGTCTCTTTCTTACTCCAAAAAGAAGGTGACCCATCAGGAAAGGACTTTTTTAATAAACCTGCAGGACTCTTTTAATAAAAGAAGGTGATTTTTTTTAAAAAAAAATAAATATGATATATTTATATATTATATTCTAAATAATTTTATAATTAAAATAAAGAGTTTATTTTAATCTTGAAATTGGATTTCATGCAATTTAAAATTGCCCATTAAATGATACTCATATATATATGGAATGTTTTAATTCATGAGATGAATATTTATTTATTGATATATATGGTGATATGTATGAAAATAAATGGGGATTGATTATGGACTATTTGACCAATGTGATTGGATTTTATTTTTGTTGAATGCTTGAATGAATGGGTTTTATTAAATGGGGTCTGCGTACCTCGTCTTCTCTAATTTTTTTTCTTGATGTAAAATTCTATCTCCCTCCTATGTACTTCCCCTTGACTGTTGATCAAGGTTTCTATTTAAATTAAATAGTTTAATGTAATAAGAATAGTTAGAATTATCTTGAAGAAATTGGAGACCAAGAAGCAAGGAGCGCGTGAAGACCCGTTTGTATGGAGCCCGTGTTTAAATGTAATAGTTATATTTAAATTTAAATTCTTGCACTCCTAGGTTTGACCTTTTGGTTCACTTGGTGGCTCTAGTGAACCAAACTAGAATAAAAGTCCATAATCAATCCGGGTAGAATATAATATTCTATATTGCATGCTAAATATTATATATATTATATTTTATGCAAACATGCTTCGCATGTTTAATAAAATGACGCGTATTTTATATATATATGTGCATGCGCGCTAAACAAGATGAGACAAATAATAACAAACCCCTCAAAGAAATAATATTAAGTCCGAAGCGTTCAAATGATATTTGGAATATCGAACGTCGCCTTCTAGCATGATAAATTAATAGAGTATTAATTATTTAATATGAGCTTGTTGTGCTATCCACAAGGCGAGTATTGCGTATTTAAGATGTTAATTAATCACATTTGATGCTTATCAAGAAAATTGAACGATCTAGTCTTGTTGTGCTATCCACAAGGACGAACATTTTTCTTTTTTGAATTTATGGAAGTGCTAGGCTGGACTTAACTTAAATCATTTTAGTTCGGATGTGCACACACTTGACCATTATGATTTAAGAGGCAAAATAAAAGGAGTTATATAGTGTTGTAATTGACAAGAATTGTCTACCTATTTATTTGTATATCGCTTGTTGTGCTATCCACAAGGTTATATACATTTGAAATGGGATCCTTATTCTCACTAGCAAATCTTTAATTAGATGTTGCCGAACTATATAAGTGAGGGTAATATAGTTTGATGAAAATAGTGGGAGATACCAATTTAAAATAAAGACCTAAATTTATTTTGGTATGCAAAATTAATAAAATGAATGTTTGCTAAAATGTTATTTTTCACATGCAGAATTTTAAAAATGTCTAAATCACTAATCTCACTACGAAGCATACTTGATGCAAACAAGCTTACCGGGCCGAATTATGAGGACTGGCTAAGAAATCTGAGAATTGTTCTCACTGCTGAAAAGATTTCTTATGTCCTAAATTCAACTGTCCCTGAATCTGTTTCAGAAACAGCTTCTGAGGAAGAGATTGTCACTTTCAATAAGTGGCAAGATGATGCATCTGTGGCTCAATGCATCATGCTCGCATCCATGAATAACGAGCTTCAGCGTCAGCACGAAAAAATGGATGCTCCTGCTATGCTGCTTCACCTCAAGGAGTTGTATGGTGAACAGAGTAGGACTGCTAGATATGAGATATCTAAGGAGCTCTTCCGATCTCGGATGACCGAGGGTACTGCCATCGAGACTCATGTCCTGAAAGTGATCAATTTGATTGAACGCCTTGGACAGCTTGGGTTCGTCATGGATGGGGAGTTGAGTCAAGACTTGGTCTTGCAGTCACTCCCTGAGACCTTCTCGCAGTTTGTGGGCCTATGACAACAAGTGCACGGGGTGGGTATTCTTATTTTATTACTTTCACTGATGATCACTCAAGATTTGGATATGTGTATTTAATGAAATACAAGTCAGAATCTTTTGAAAAGTTCAAAGAGTTCAGAAGTGAAGTAGAGAAACAAACGGGCAAGAGTATAAAGATACTTCGATCAGATCGAGGCGGAGAATACTTAAGCGGTGAGTTTCTCAATTGTCTCAAAGAAAATGGTATAATCTCACAATGGACTCCTCCAGGTACACCACAGTTAAATGGAGTATCTGAAAGGAGAAATCGAACACTGTTAGACATGGTTCGATCCATGATGAGTTTTACCGACCTTCCAATTTCCTTCTGGGGATATGCCCTAGAAACGGCTGCATACCTACTTAACAAGGTACCTACCAAATCCGCCCCAAAGACTCCATATGAGATGTGGAAGGGGAGGAAACCAAATCTTAAGCATGTTAAGACTTGGGGTTGTCTAGCTTATGTCAAAAAGTTTGAACATGATAAGCTACAAACTAAATCCGAAAAGTGTAGATTTGTGGGATACCCTAAAGAAACTGTAGGGTATTATTTCTATCATCCAACTGATCAAAAGGTGTTTGTTGCGAAACATGCTGCCTTCTTGGAAAATGAGTTTATCCATGAAGGGGTCAGTGGGAGTAAGATATATCTTGAAGAAGCTCAAGAACCACAAATTACCACGGATCAAAGTCAGGTACCTGACCAAGTAGAAGAACCTACTATACCACACCCTGTTCGTAAATCTGGAAGAGTACCGAAGATACCTGAGAGGTATGGATTCGTTGTAGAGGATGACGATGAGGTACGCATCATGAATGATGATGATCCATTGAATTACGAACAGGCCATGAGTAATAAAGACTCAGGGAAATGGCTTGAAGCCATGAAATCCGAAATGGACTCCATGTATGAAAACAAAGTATGGACTTTGGTTTCACCACCTGAAGGCATTAAGCCTATTGGGTGTAAATGGGTCTTTAAAAGAAAGACTGGAGCGGACGGCAAGGTGGAGACCTATAAGGCCCGACTGGTTGCAAAAGGTTTCAAACAAAGACAAGGAGTTGATTATGATGAAACCTTTTCACCAGTAGCTATGCTCAAGTCCATTCGGATTTTGCTTGCAATTGCAGCTTATAACGACTATGAGATCTGGCAGATGGACGTGAAAACGGCTTTCCTCAATGGAAAACTTGAGGAGGATGTGTATATGACACAGCCAGAGGGATTTGTTTCAAAGGTTGGAATAAATCAAGTCTGTAAGCTGCAACGATCCATATATGGATTGAAGCAAGCTTCTCGTAGATGGAACATTCGTTTTGATGAGACAATCAAAGAGTTTGATTTTATCAAAAATGACGATGAACCATGTGTGTACAAGAAGGTTAGTGGGAGCGTAATTTTCATTCCTTGTATTATATGTTGATGATATATTACTGATAGGGAATGACATTCCTATGCTACAATCAATTAAAATCTGGTTATCTAAACACTTCTCCATGAAGGACTTGGGAGAAGCATCCTATATTTTGGGGATAAAGATCTATAGAGATAGATCTAAAAGGATGCTTGGTTTATCCCAAGGAACGTACATTGATGCAATGCTAAAGAGATTTAGCATGGAAGATTCCAAAAGAGGTCTCATGCCGATGAGCCATGGAATACATCTCTCCAAGAAACAGGCCCCAAAGACACCTAAGGAGAGAGACCGAATGAGTAAGATCCCTTATGCTTCTGCAATAGGATCTATCATGTACGGTATGATATGTACTAGACCGGATGTTGCTCATTCACTTAGTGTAATGAGCAGATACCAGTCGAATCCTGGAGAAGAGCACTGGAAGGCAGTGAAGAATATCCTAAAGTACTTGAGAAGGACTAAAGATATTTTTCTTGTCTACGGTGGGTCTGAATTAAAACTCGAGGGCTTCACAGACTCAAGTTTTCAAACGGACCAAGATGACAGTAAATCTGTTTCGGGGTATGTTTTTACCTTGAACGGAGGCGTAGTGAGTTGGAAGAGTTCCAAGCAGCAAATAGTTGCTGATTCAGTGACAGAGGCAGAGTATATAACTGTAAGTGAAGCTGCAAGTTGATGTTTTAGATAAAAAGTTCATTACAGAACTAGGAATAGTTCCTAAGTCTCATCTTGAATCTAAACATGTGTTGCGGCACTTTGATTAAAGAAATCATTGAAAGAGGAGAGTGTAGACTCTCAAGACAACATTGCAGATCCATTAACTAAAGCTTTAACACAACAGCAGTTTGATCGTCACTTAGAGAAGTTGGGTATGAGATACCATGGCGATTGGCTTTAGTGCAAGTGGGAGATTGATAGTAGTGTGCATACAAGCCAATCATGTATGATGATAAAGCATGTACTTTGTAAACAATCTTATTTATTTATTAAAAAAAATATTCATTTATTAAAGGCATTTAATTATCTACATGGTGCTGTTTTTTATAATATGTAAATAACCCATAGTTTTAAGCAATGCTTTTAGAATCATGATGATGATCATGCTAATGAGATCTAAATTCTTAGAAAGCTCTAAAACTAAAATAGTTCCCAATCGTGGGATTACTAAAAAGGGGATTAGTAAATCCGGATAGATTGGTACATATGTTGCTTGCTCATTGGATGAGGATGATTGATCTCATGATCATTTGTGTGGAGACACTAAAGCAAGTATGTAGGTGCTTATTGGAGAATAAGTTCACTGAACGTGATTCGCTATGGAATACCTAATGGAGTTTTACTCGCATGTCAATAGGAATTCCTAATGTGATAGTAGTACAAGTGATCCTTGGACTTGAGATCATCATAGTATCTTGTATGTAACAAATTATACTTTGACTTATTCCTTAAGACCTTTTAAGGCATATATAGGGTATGCTTGGGTATAATGAGTTACATATGGAGATAATGAATGATCAATAAAGAATCTATCACCTCTAGTAAAAGAGGAGATATGTCCTATGTGATTCGTTAAATGACAACCCAGGAATCCTTGGCCAAGGTGAAATGAAATTAGAAAGGAGTTTTTAATTTGCATTATTTGGAGTTGTGCATTTTCTAATCGAAATACATATAATTAAATAAAATAAGATTTGACAGTAAATCCATGTCTTATATTTAATTGGGACATTGTATGGTGGAAGGATTGAATTGTATGGTAACTATTAACTCACAGGTTCTTTTATGATTAATGTTGAAATCTATATTATCTGGAAAGTCGTTGATCGCTAGGGAGGCTTATCCCTATTGTAGAATAAATATTATTTATTTAAATATATTATTAGTTTAATTTATTTATTTAAATAAGATTAAAATTATTTTAATTGATTTATTCACAACCGGTTTAATATGGAGAACCTAAAGGGTCACACCATAAAAGGAAGAATAATTATTTAAGAAGGTAATGGCATAATCGTAATAATGCATTAAGTATAATTAATTTAATCTATGGTGATAGAATAAATTAAATAGCTTAATGTTTATTATTTAATATTTTGGAAATATTAAATATAAATTAATAAGAGGAGTCTTATTAATATTATTACAATTATTATTATTTTAATTTCTAAAGAAGTTTAGTAATTAATTTAATATTTAGTACTCTCATTTATTCCTAATAAGATTAGGAGACAAATTAATTAAATAAATTTAATTAATTATTCCCATGTGGTGGGAAGCCTAAATTAATTAAAGGAGTTTAATTAATTAAAAGAAATCCCATGTCTAATAGGATTAGAAGGGTTGACCAATGTCTATATAAGAGAAGTCTTATAATAGATATTAGATGATGTAATTCTAATTGTTGGAGAGTACTCCTTTTCTATAGAGGATAGAAAACTAAGGTTAAGCCAAACACCCTCCTTCTTGATAATTCATCTTCCTTGGTGGATCACCTCTAGAGGCCAAACACTTGGGTGGCTAACGTTGATCAAAGGAAGGAATCTAACCCGGAAATTCAAGGAGATCACGAAGAACAAGGAGTTGAACTAGTACCTGTGGAAGCTTCGTTCTACAAGGGTATGATTCCATAACTTCTTATTTATCGTTTTAAATTAATAATTTGCATAAAGGATGATCCGGGTAATGGTTTTGTAGAAATTTTTTTAAACTCTGATATAACATGCTTCCGCTAATTTTTGCAATTTGATTGCGTCACGATTTCGTACAAACCCAACAATTTCAACTAGAATGAAGTAATAGGACTCATAATCACCTATATTTTAACAATTTGAGAGGACTAATCAAACAATAAGATGGTTTCCCTAAATGAAGACTTGTGTGAGATGTACGGATCGTTTTCAATGCACTAGTGATAGGATTGCTTCTTTTGATTCTAATCAAACTAGAACGAAGTCATAGGACTCATAATCAACTCTTTCTTTGACAATTTGAGAGAACCAATGAAACAATAAGAAGGTCTCCCTAAATCAAGACTTGTGTGAGATGTACGCATCGTTTTTAACGCGATAGTCATTAATTTGGTCCTTTTGATGCTAATCAAATTAGAACGAATTAATAGGACTGATAATCACCACTTTCTTTGACAATTTTACAGAACCAATGAAACAATAAAAAGGTCTCCCTAAATGAAGATTTGTGTGAGATGTACGCATGGTTTTGGACGCGATAGTCATGGGTTTCTCCTTTTGACGCTAATCAAACTAGAACGAAGTAATACAACTCTTAATCACCTCTTTATTTGTAAATTCGAAACAACCAATGAAACAATATGAAGGTCTCCCTAAATGAAGACTTGTGTGAGATGTACGCATGATTTTGAACGTGATAGTCATGGGTTTCAACTTTTGACTCTAATCAAACTAGAACGAAGTAATAGAACTCTTAATCACCTCTTTCTTTGTAAATTCAAAACAACCAATGAAACAATATGAAGGTCTCCCTAAATGAAGTCTTGTGTGAGATCTACGCATCGTTTTGGAAGCTATAGTGATGTGATTGCTTCTTTTGATGCTAATTTCAACAAGAACGAAGTAATAGGACTCATAATCACCTATGTTTTGACAATTTGAGAGAACTAAAAAAACAATAAGATGGTCACCCTAAATGAAGAATTGTACGAGATGTACGCATGGTTTTGGACACGATAGTCATGGGTAACTCCTTTTTAACGCTAATCAAACTAGAACGAAGTAACACAGTCTCTTAATCACCTCTTTTTTTGTAAATTCGAAACAACCAATGAAACAATCAGAAGGTCTCCCTAAATGAAGACTTGTGTGAGATGTACCCCTGGTTTTGGACGCGATTGTCATGGACTTCTACTTTTGATGCTAATCAAACTATAACGAAGTAATACAACTCTTAATCACCTCTTTCTTTGTAAATTCGAAACAACCAATGAAACAATATGAAGGTCTCCCTAAATGAAGACTTGTGTGAGATCTACGCATCGTTTTGGACGCGATAGTGATGTGATTGCTCCTTTTGATGCTAGTTTCAACTAGAACGAAGTAATAGGACTTTCAATCACCTATATTTTGACAATTTGAGAGAACTAATAAAACCATAAGATGGTCTCCCTAAATGAAGAATTTTGTGAGATGTACGCATGGTTTTGGACACGATAGTCATGGGTAACTCCTTTTTAACGCTAATCAAACTAGAACGAAGTAACACAGTCTCTTAATCACCTCTTTTTTTGTAAATTCGAAACAACCAATGAAACAATATGAAGGTCTCCCTAAATGAAGACTTGTGTGAGATCTACGCATCGTTTTGGACGCGATAGTGATGTGATTGCTCCTTTTGATGCTAGTTTCAACTAGAACGAAGTAATAGGACTCATAATCACCTATATTTCGACAATTTGAGAGAACTAATAAAACAATAAGATGGTCTCCCTAAATGAAGACTTGTGTGAGATGTATGGATCGTTTTGAATGCACTAGTGATAGGATTGCTCCTTTTGATGCTAATCAAACTAAAACGTTGTCATAGGACTCATAATCACCTCTTTCTTTGACAATTTGAGATAACCAATGAAACAATAAGAAGGTCTCCCTAAATCAAGACTTGTGTGAGATATACGCATCGTTTTTAACGCGATAGTCATTGATTTGGTCCTTTTGATGCTAATCAAATTAGAACGAATTAATAGGACTGATAATCACCACTTTCTTTGACAATTTTACAGAACCAATGAAACAATAAGAAGGTCTCCCTAAATGAAGATTTGTGTGAGATGTACGTATTATTTTAAACGCGATAGTCATGGGTTTCTACTTTTGACGCTAATCAAAATAGAACGAAGTAATAAAACTCTTAATCACCTCTTTCTTTGTAAATTCGAAACAACCAATGAAACAATATGAAGGTCTCCCTAAATGAAGACTTGTGTGAGATCTACACATCGTTTTGGACGCGATATTGATGATGGGATTGGCCCTGTTAATGCTAATTTCAACTAGAATGAAGTAATATGACTCATAATCACCTATATTTTTACAATTTGAGAGAACTAATCAAACAAGAAGAAGGTCTCCCTAAATGAAGACTTGTGTGAGATGTACAGATCGTTTTGAATGCACTACTGATAGGATTTCTCCTTTTGATGCTAATCAAACTAGAACGAAGTCGTAGGACTCATAATCACCTCTTTCTTTGACAATTTGAGAGAACCAATGAAACAATAAGAAGGTTCCCTAAATCAAGACTTGTGTGAGATGTACACATTATTTTTAACGCGATAGTCAATATTTGGTCATTTTGATGCTAATCAAATTATAACGAATTAATAGGACTCCTAATCATCTCTATCTTTGACAATTTTAGAGAACCAATGAAATAATAAGAATGTCTTCCTAAATGAAGACTTGTGTGAGATGTACGCTTGGTTTTGGACGCGATAGTCATGGATTTCTCGTTTTGACGCTAATCAAACTATAACAAAGTAATACAACTCTTAATCACCTCTATCGTTGTAAATTCGAAACAACCAATGAAACAATATGAAGGTCTCCCTAAATTAATACTTGTGTGAGATCTACGCATCGTTTTGGACGCGATAGTGATGTGATTGCTCCTTTTGATGCTAATTTTAACTAGAACGAAATAATAGGACTCATAATCACCTATATTCTGACAATTTGAGATAACTAATGAAACAATAAGAGGATCTCCCCAAAAGAAGACTTGTGTGAATTGTACGCATAGTTTTGGACGCGATAGTCGTGGGTTTCTCTTTTTTGACGTTAATCAAAATAGAACGAAGTAACACATTCTCTTAATCACCTCTTTCTTTGTAAATTCGAAACAACCAATGAAACAATATGAAGGTCTCCCTAAATAAAGACTTGTGTGAGATCTACGCATCGTTTTGGACGCGATGGTGATGGGATTGCTCCTTTTGATGCTAATTTCAACTAGAATGATGTAATAGGACTCATAATCACCTATATTTCAACAATTTGAGAGAACTAATCAAACAATAAGATGGTTTCCCTAAATGAAGACTTGTGTGAGATGTACGGATCGTTTTCAATGCTCTAGTGATAGGATTGTTTCTTTTGATTCTAATCAAACTAGAACGAAGTCATAGGACTCATAATCAACTCTTTCTTTGATAATTTGAGAGAACCAATGAAACAATAAGAAGGTCTCCCTAAATCAAGATTTGTGCGAGATGTACGCATCGTTTTTAACGCGATAGTCATTGATTTGGTCCTTTTGATGCTAATCAAATTAGAACGAATTAATAGGACTCCTAATCACCTCTTTCTTTGACAATTTTAGAGAACCAATGAAACAATAAGAAGGTCTCCCTAAATGAAGACTTGTGTGAGATGTACGCATGGTTTTGGACGCGATAGTCATGGGTTTCTCCTTTTGACGCTAATCAAACTAGAACCAAGTAATACAACTCTTCATCACCTCTTTATTTGTAAATTCGAAACAACCAATGAAACAATATGAAGGTCTCCCTAAATGAAGACTTGTGTGAGATGTACACTTGGTTTTGCACGCGGTAGTCATGGATTTCTACTTTTGACGCTAATCAAACTATAACGAAGTAATACAACTCTTAATCACATCTTTCTTTGTAAATTCGAAACAACCAATGAAACAATATGAAGGTCTCCCTAAATGAAGACTTGTGTGAGATCTACGCATCGTTTTGGTCGCGATAGTGATGTGATTGCTCCTTTTGATGCTAATTTCAACTAGAACGAAGTAATAGGACTCATAATCACCTATATTTTAACAATTTGAGAGAACTAATCACACAATAAGATGGTTTCCCTAAATGAAGACTTGTGTGAGATGTACGGATCGTTTTCAATGCACTAGTGATAGGATTGCTTCTTTTGATTCTAATCAAACTAGAACGAAGTCATAGGACTCATAATCAACTCTTTCTTTGATAATTTGAGAGAACCAATGAAACAATAAGAAGGTCTCCCTAAATCAAGATTTGTGCGAGATGTACGCTTTGTTTTTAACGCGATAGTCATTGATTTGGTCCTTTTGATGCTAATCAAATTAGAACGAATTAATAGGACTCCTAATCACCTCTTTCTTTGACAATTTTATAGAACCAATAAAACAATAAGATGGTCTCCCTAAATGAAGACTTGTGTGAGATGTACGCATGGTTTTGGACGCGATAGTCATGGGTTTCTCCTTTTGACGCTAATCAAACTAGAACGAAGTAATACAACTCTTAATCACCTCTTTATTTGTAAATTCGAAACAACCAATGAAACAATATGAAGGTCTCCCTAAATGAAGACTTGTGTGAGATGTACGCATGATTTTGAACGTGATAGTCATGGGTTTCAACTTTTGACTCTAATCAAACTAGAACGAAGTAATAGAACTCTTAATCACCTCTTTCTTTGTAAATTCAAAACAACCAATGAAACAATATGAAGGTCTCCCTAAATGAAGTCTTGTGTGAGATCTACGCATCGTTTTGGAAGCTATAGTGATGTGATTGCTTCTTTTGATGCTAATTTCAACAAGAACGAAGTAATAGGACTCATAATCACCTATGTTTTGACAATTTGAGAGAACTAAAAAAACAATAAGATGGTCACCCTAAATGAAGAATTGTACGAGATGTACGCATGGTTTTGGACACGATAGTCATGGGTAACTCCTTTTTAACGCTAATCAAACTAGAACGAAGTAACACAGTCTCTTAATCACCTCTTTTTTTGTAAATTCGAAACAACCAATGAAACAATCAGAAGGTCTCCCTAAATGAAGACTTGTGTGAGATGTACCCCTGGTTTTGGACGCGATTGTCATGGACTTCTACTTTTGATGCTAATCAAACTATAACGAAGTAATACAACTCTTAATCACCTCTTTCTTTGTAAATTCGAAACAACCAATGAAACAATATGAAGGTCTCCCTAAATGAAGACTTGTGTGAGATCTACGCATCGTTTTGGACGCGATAGTGATGTGATTGCTCCTTTTGATGCTAGTTTCAACTAGAACGAAGTAATAGGACTTTCAATCACCTATATTTTGACAATTTGAGAGAACTAATAAAACCATAAGATGGTCTCCCTAAATGAAGAATTTTGTGAGATGTACGCATGGTTTTGGACACGATAGTCATGGGTAACTCCTTTTTAACGCTAATCAAACTAGAACGAAGTAACACAGTCTCTTAATCACCTCTTTTTTTGTAAATTCGAAACAACCAATGAAACAATATGAAGGTCTCCCTAAATGAAGACTTGTGTGAGATCTACGCATCGTTTTGGACGCGATAGTGATGTGATTGCTCCTTTTGATGCTAGTTTCAACTAGAACGAAGTAATAGGACTCATAATCACCTATATTTCGACAATTTGAGAGAACTAATAAAACAATAAGATGGTCTCCCTAAATGAAGACTTGTGTGAGATGTATGGATCGTTTTGAATGCACTAGTGATAGGATTGCTCCTTTTGATGCTAATCAAACTAAAACGTTGTCATAGGACTCATAATCACCTCTTTCTTTGACAATTTGAGATAACCAATGAAACAATAAGAAGGTCTCCCTAAATCAAGACTTGTGTGAGATATACGCATCGTTTTTAACGCGATAGTCATTGATTTGGTCCTTTTGATGCTAATCAAATTAGAACGAATTAATAGGACTGATAATCACCACTTTCTTTGACAATTTTACAGAACCAATGAAACAATAAGAAGGTCTCCCTAAATGAAGATTTGTGTGAGATGTACGTATTATTTTAAACGCGATAGTCATGGGTTTCTACTTTTGACGCTAATCAAAATAGAACGAAGTAATAAAACTCTTAATCACCTCTTTCTTTGTAAATTCGAAACAACCAATGAAACAATATGAAGGTCTCCCTAAATGAAGACTTGTGTGAGATCTACACATCGTTTTGGACGCGATATTGATGATGGGATTGGCCCTGTTAATGCTAATTTCAACTAGAATGAAGTAATATGACTCATAATCACCTATATTTTTACAATTTGAGAGAACTAATCAAACAAGAAGAAGGTCTCCCTAAATGAAGACTTGTGTGAGATGTACAGATCGTTTTGAATGCACTACTGATAGGATTTCTCCTTTTGATGCTAATCAAACTAGAACGAAGTCGTAGGACTCATAATCACCTCTTTCTTTGACAATTTGAGAGAACCAATGAAACAATAAGAAGGTTCCCTAAATCAAGACTTGTGTGAGATGTACACATTATTTTTAACGCGATAGTCAATATTTGGTCATTTTGATGCTAATCAAATTATAACGAATTAATAGGACTCCTAATCATCTCTATCTTTGACAATTTTAGAGAACCAATGAAATAATAAGAATGTCTTCCTAAATGAAGACTTGTGTGAGATGTACGCTTGGTTTTGGACGCGATAGTCATGGATTTCTCGTTTTGACGCTAATCAAACTATAACAAAGTAATACAACTCTTAATCACCTCTATCGTTGTAAATTCGAAACAACCAATGAAACAATATGAAGGTCTCCCTAAATTAATACTTGTGTGAGATCTACGCATCGTTTTGGACGCGATAGTGATGTGATTGCTCCTTTTGATGCTAATTTTAACTAGAACGAAATAATAGGACTCATAATCACCTATATTCTGACAATTTGAGATAACTAATGAAACAATAAGAGGATCTCCCCAAAAGAAGACTTGTGTGAATTGTACGCATAGTTTTGGACGCGATAGTCGTGGGTTTCTCTTTTTTGACGTTAATCAAAATAGAACGAAGTAACACATTCTCTTAATCACCTCTTTCTTTGTAAATTCGAAACAACCAATGAAACAATATGAAGGTCTCCCTAAATAAAGACTTGTGTGAGATCTACGCATCGTTTTGGACGCGATGGTGATGGGATTGCTCCTTTTGATGCTAATTTCAACTAGAATGATGTAATAGGACTCATAATCACCTATATTTCAACAATTTGAGAGAACTAATCAAACAATAAGATGGTTTCCCTAAATGAAGACTTGTGTGAGATGTACGGATCGTTTTCAATGCTCTAGTGATAGGATTGTTTCTTTTGATTCTAATCAAACTAGAACGAAGTCATAGGACTCATAATCAACTCTTTCTTTGATAATTTGAGAGAACCAATGAAACAATAAGAAGGTCTCCCTAAATCAAGATTTGTGCGAGATGTACGCATCGTTTTTAACGCGATAGTCATTGATTTGGTCCTTTTGATGCTAATCAAATTAGAACGAATTAATAGGACTCCTAATCACCTCTTTCTTTGACAATTTTAGAGAACCAATGAAACAATAAGAAGGTCTCCCTAAATGAAGACTTGTGTGAGATGTACGCATGGTTTTGGACGCGATAGTCATGGGTTTCTCCTTTTGACGCTAATCAAACTAGAACCAAGTAATACAACTCTTCATCACCTCTTTATTTGTAAATTCGAAACAACCAATGAAACAATATGAAGGTCTCCCTAAATGAAGACTTGTGTGAGATGTACACTTGGTTTTGCACGCGGTAGTCATGGATTTCTACTTTTGACGCTAATCAAACTATAACGAAGTAATACAACTCTTAATCACATCTTTCTTTGTAAATTCGAAACAACCAATGAAACAATATGAAGGTCTCCCTAAATGAAGACTTGTGTGAGATCTACGCATCGTTTTGGTCGCGATAGTGATGTGATTGCTCCTTTTGATGCTAATTTCAACTAGAACGAAGTAATAGGACTCATAATCACCTATATTTTAACAATTTGAGAGAACTAATCACACAATAAGATGGTTTCCCTAAATGAAGACTTGTGTGAGATGTACGGATCGTTTTCAATGCACTAGTGATAGGATTGCTTCTTTTGATTCTAATCAAACTAGAACGAAGTCATAGGACTCATAATCAACTCTTTCTTTGATAATTTGAGAGAACCAATGAAACAATAAGAAGGTCTCCCTAAATCAAGATTTGTGCGAGATGTACGCATTGTTTTTAACGCGATAGTCATTGATTTGGTCCTTTTGATGCTAATCAAATTAGAACGAATTAATAGGACTCCTAATCACCTCTTTCTTTGACAATTTTATAGAACCAATAAAACAATAAGATGGTCTCCCTAAATGAAGACTTGTGTGAGATGTACGCATGGTTTTGGACGCGATAGTCATGGGTTTCTCCTTTTGACGCTAATCAAACTAGAACCACGTAATACAACTCTTCATCACCTCTTTATTTGTAAATTCGAAACAACCAATGAAACAATACGAAGGTCTCCCTAAATGAAGACTTGTGTGAGATGTACGCTTGGTTTTGGACGCGATAGTCATGGATTTCTACTTTTTACGGTAATCAAACTAGAACGAAGTAACACAGTCTCTTAATCACCTCTTTCTATGTAAATTCGAAACAACCAATGAAACAATATGAAGGTCTCCCTAAATGAAGACTTGTGTGAGATCTACGCATCGTTTTGGACGCGATAGTGATGGGATTGCTCCTTTTGATGCTAATTTCAACTAGAATGAAGTAATAGGACTGATAATCACCTATATTTTAACAATTTGAGAGAACTAATGAAACAATAAGAATGTCTCTCTAAATGAAGACTTGTGTGAGATGTACGGATCATTTTGAATGCACTAGTGATATAGGATTGCACTTTTTGATGCTAATCAAACTAGAACGAAGTCATAGGACTCATAATCACCTCTTTCTTTGACAATTTGAGAGAACCAATGAAACAATAAGAAGGTCTCCCTAAATCAAGACTTGTGTGAGATCTACGCATCGTTTTTAACGCGATAGTCATGGATTTGGTCCTTTTGATGCTAATCAAATTAGAACGAAATAATAGGACTCCTAATCACCTCTTTCTTTGACAATTTTAGAGAAACAATGAAACAATAAGAAGGTCTCCGTAAATGAAGACTTGTGTGAGATGTACGCATGGTTTTGGACGCGATAGTAATGGGTTTCTCCTTTTGACGCTAATCAAACTAGAACGAAGTAATACAACTCTTAATCACCTCTTTATTTGTAAATTCGAAACAACCAATGAAACAATATGAAGGTCTCCCTAAATGAAGACTTGTGTGAGATGTACGCATGATTTTGAACGTGATAGTCATGGGTTTCAACTTTTGACTCTAATCAAACTAGAACGAAGTAATAGAACTCTTAATCACCTCTTTCTTTGTAAATTCAAAACAACCAATGAAACAATATGAAGGTCTCCCTAAATGAAGTCTTGTGTGAGATCTACGCATCGTTTTGGAAGCTATAGTGATGTGATTGCTTCTTTTGATGCTAATTTTAACAAGAACGAAGTAATAGGACTCATAATCACCTATATTTTGACAATTTGAGAGAACTAAAAAAACAATAAGATGGTCTCCCTAAATGAAGAATTGTGTGAGATGTACGCATGGTTTTGGACACGATAGTCATGGGTAACTCCTTTTTAACGCTAATCAAACTAGAACGAAGTAACACAGTCTCTTAATCACCTCTTTTTTTTGTAAATTCGAAACAACCAATGAAACAATCAGAAGGTCTCCCTAAATGAAGACTTGTGTGAGATGTACGCCTGGTTTTGGGCGCGATTGTGATGGACTTCTACTTTTGATGCTAATCAAACTATAACGAAGTAATACAACTCTTAATCACCTCTTTCTTTGTAAATTCGAAACAACCAATGAAACAATATGAAGGTCTCCCTAAATGAAGACTTGTGTGAGATCTACGCATCGTTTTGGACGCGATAGTGATGTGATTGCTCCTTTTGATGCTCGTTTCAACTAGAACGAAGTAATAGGACTTACAATCACCTATATTTTGACAATTTGAGAGAACTAATAAAACCATAAGATGGTCTCCCTAAATGAAGAATTTTGTGAGATGTACGCATGGTTTTGGACACGATAGTCATGGGTAACTCCTTTTTAACGCTAATCAAACTAGAACGAAGTAACACAGTCTCTTAATCACCTCTTTTTTTGTAAATTCGAAACAACCAATGAAACAATATGAAGGTCTCCCTAAATGAAGACTTGTGTGAGATCTACGCATCGTTTTGGACGCGATAGTGATGGGATTGCTCCTTTTGATGCTAATTTCAACTAGAATGAAGTAATAGGACTCATAATCACCTATATTTTAACAATTTGAGAGAACTAATCAAACAATAAGAAGGTCTCTCTAAATGAAGACTTGTGTGAGATGTATGGATCGTTTTGAATGCACTAGTGATAGGATTGCTCCTTTTGATGCTAATCAAACTAAAACGTTGTCATAGGACTCATAATCACCTCTTTCTTTGACAATTTGAGATAACCAATGAAACAATAAGAAGGTCTCCCTAAATCAAGACTTGTGTGAGATATACGCATCGTTTTTAACGCGATAGTCATTGATTTGGTCCTTTTGATGCTAATCAAATTAGAACGAATTAATAGGACTGATAATCACCACTTTCTTTGACAATTTTACAGAACCAATGAAACAATAAGAAGGTCTCCCTAAATGAAGATTTGTGTGAGATGTACGTATTATTTTAAACGCGATAGTCATGGGTTTCTACTTTTGACGCTAATCAAACTAGAACGAAGTAATAAAACTCTTAATCACCTCTTTCTTTGTAAATTCGAAACAACCAATGAAACAATATGAAGGTCTCCCTAAATGAAGACTTGTGTGAGATCTACACATCGTTTTGGACGCGATATTGATGATGGGATTGGCCCTGTTAATGCTAATTTCAACTAGAATGAAGTAATATGACTCATAATCACCTATATTTTTACAATTTGAGAGAACTAATCAAACAAGAAGAAGGTCTCCCTAAATGAAGACTTGTGTGAGATGTACAGATCGTTTTGAATGCACTAGTGATAGGATTTCTCCTTTTGATGCTAATCAAACTAGAACGAAGTCATAGGACTCATAATCACCTCTTTCTTTGACAATTTGAGAGAACCAATGAAACAATAAGAAGGTTCCCTAAATCAAGACTTGTGTGAGATGTACACATTATTTTTAACGCGATAGTCAATATTTGGTCATTTTGATGCTAATCAAATTATAACGAATTAATAGGACTCCTAATCATCTCTATCTTTGACAATTTTAGAGAACCAATGAAACAATAAGAATGTCTTCCTAAATGAAGACTTGTGTGAGATGTACGCTTGGTTTTGGACGCGATAGTCATGGATTTCTCCTTTTGACGCTAATCAAACTATAACAAAGTAATACAACTCTTAATCACCTCTATCGTTGTAAATTCGAAACAACCAATGAAACAATATGAAGGTCTCCCTAAATGAATACTTGTGTGAGATCTACGCATCGTTTTGGACGCGATAGTGATGTGATTGCTCCTTTTGATGCTAATTTTAACTAGAACGAAATAATAGGACTCATAATCACCTATATTCTGACAATTTGAGATAACTAATGAAACAATAAGAGGATCTCCCCAAAAGAAGACTTGTGTGAAATGTACGCATGGTTTTTGACGCGATAGTCGTGGGTTTCTCTTTTTTGACGTTAATCAAAATAGAACGAAGTAACACATTCTCTTAATCACCTCTTTCTTTGTAAATTCGAAACAACCAATGAAACAATATGAAGGTCTCCCTAAATAAAGACTTGTGTGAGATCTACGCATCGTTTTGGACGCGATGGTGATGGGATTGCTCCTTTTGATGCTAATTTCAACTAGAATGATGTAATAGGACTCATAATCACCTATATTTCAACAATTTAAGAGAACTAATCAAACAATAAGATGGTTTCCCTAAATGAAGACTTGTGTGAGATGTACGGATCGTTTTCAATGCACTAGTGATAGGATTGCTTCTTTTGATTCTAATCAAACTAGAACGAAGTCATAGGACTCATAATCAACTCTTTCTTTGATAATTTGAGAGAACCAATGAAACAATAAGAAGGTCTCCCTAAATCAAGATTTGTGCGAGATGTACGCATCCTTTTTAACGCGATAGTCATTGATTTGGTCCTTTTGATGCTAATCAAATTAGAACGAATTAATAGGACTCCTAATCACCTCTTTCTTTGACAATTTTAGAGAACCAATGAAACAATAAGAAGGTCTCCCTAAATGAAGACTTGTGTGAGATGTACGCATGGTTTTGGACGCGATAGTCATGGGTTTCTCCTTTTGACGCTAATCAAACTAGAACCAAGTAATACAACTCTTCATCACCTCTTTATTTGTAAATTCGAAACAACCAATGAAACAATATGAAGGTCTCCCAAAATGAAGACTTGTGTGAGATGTACGCTTGGTTTTGGACGCGATAGTCATGGATTTCTACTTTTGACGCTAATCAAACTATAACGAAGTAATACAACTCTTAATCACATCTTTCTTTGTAAATTCGAAACAACCAATGAAACAATATGAAGGTCTCCCGAAATGAAGACTTGTGTGAGATCTACGCATCGTTTTGGTCGCGATAGTGATGTGATTGCTCCTTTTGATGCTAATTTCAACTAGAACGAAGTAATAGGACTCATAATCACCTATATTTTAACAATTTGAGAGAACTAATCACACAAGAAGATGGTTTCCCTAAATGAAGACTTGTGTGAGATGTACGGATCGTTTTCAATGCACTAGTGATAGGATTGCTTCTTTTGATTCTAATCAAACTAGAACGAAGTCATAGGACTCATAATCAACTCTTTCTTTGATAATTTTAGAGAACCAATGAAACAATAAGAAGGTCTCCCTAAATCAAGATTTGTGCGAGATGTACGCATCGTTTTTAACGCGATAGTCATTGATTTGGTCCTTTTGATGCTAATCAAATTAGAACGAATTAATAGGACTCCTAATCACCTCTTTCTTTGACAATTTTATAGAACCAATGAAACAATAAGAAGATCTCCCTAAATGAAGACTTGTGTGAGATGTACGCATGGTTTTGGACGCGATAGTCATGGGTTTCTCCTTTTGACGCTAATCAAACTAGAACCAAGTAATACAACTCTTCATCACCTCTTTATTTGTAAATTCGAAACAACCAATGAAACAATACGAAGGTCTCCCTAAATGAAGACTTGTGTGAGATGTACGCTTGGTTTTGGACGCGATAGTCATGGATTTCTACTTTTGACGGTAATCAAACTAGAACGAAGTAACACAGTCTCTTAATCACCTCTTTCTATGTAAATTCGAAACAACCAATGAAACAATATGAAGGTCTCCCTAAATGAAGACTTATGTGAGATCTACGCATCGTTTTGGACGCGATAGTGATGGGATTGCTCCTTTTGATGCTAATTTCAACTAGAATGAAGTAATAGGACTCATAATCACCTATATTTTAACAATTTGAGAGAACTAATGAAACAATAAGAATGTCTCTCTAAATGAAGACTTGTGTGAGATGTACGGATCATTTTGAATGCACTAGTGATATAGGATTGCACTTTTTGATGCTAATCAAACTAGAACGAAGTCATAGGACTCATAATCACCTCTTTCTTTGACAATTTGAGAGAACCAATGAAACAATCAGAAGGTCTCCCTAAATCAAGACTTGTGTGAGATCTACGCATTGTTTTTAACGCGATAGTCATGGATTTGGTCCTTTTGATGCTAATCAAATTAGAACGAAATAATAGGACTCCTAATCACCTCTTTCTTTGACAATTTTAGAGAAACAATGAAACAATAAGAAGGTCTCCCTAAATGAAGACTTGTGTGAGATGTACGCATGGTTTTGGACGCGATAGTAATGGGTTTCTCATTTTGACGCTAATCAAACTAGAACGAAGTAATACAACTCTTAATCACCTCTTTATTTGTAAATTCGAAACAACCAATGAAACAATATGAAGGTCTCCCTAAATGAAGACTTGTGTGAGATGTACGCCTGATTTTGGACGCGATAGTCATGGATTTCTACTTTTGACGCTAATCAAACTATAACGAAGTAATACAACTCTTAATTACCTCTTTCTTTGTAAATTCGAAACAACCAATGAAACAATATGAAGGTCTCCCTAAATGAAGACATGTGTGAGAGATCTACGCATCGTTTTGGACGCGATGATTGCTCCTTTTGATGCTAATTTCAACTAGAACGAAGTAATAGGACTCATAATCACCTATACTTTGACAATTTGAGATAACTAATGAAACAATAAGATGGTCTCCCTAAATGAAGACTTTTTTTTTTTGCTAAATTTAGACTGAATTGAATAAATAAACAGGTGTTACAGGACCTCATGGGAAAACCCCAATCAGACTATAGCATAGACATACATCATAGGACATGCCCTATGATGTCATTACTATAGAAGAACAAATGGCCAAGCAAGCCAAAAAAAATTTAAACATCAAATGAACAAACCCCAGAAGGCCAGCTACAATGAAAAGGAATCAACAGAAACTCGAGGAGCCATTTACATAGCAACACCTGGCCGGCAAAGGAAGAGAAACCTTTTGCATCAGTCCAGCCCAAGAAGCAATAGCGGAACAAACAAAACAAAAGAAAAGAGCGGAGACCTGCAGCCAAAATAGCAACCAAGGTGCAGCAGACCCAGCAAAAACCCAGAACCAGACCCAGTAAAAATCCAGAAGCAAACAGCAGCCTCCAAGACCAAACCAAGATAGGCATCCAAGCAACCCCGGCAGTAGGAAACTTCCCAGCAGCAAAGGGTGGATAGCATACACAGCACACCACATAGCAGTTGCAGGCGAACATAGCAAACAGCACAGCCAAATGGAGAAGCTGCAAGAAAAAGCAGCAGCACCAAACAACAAAACCAACCAGCTGCACATCAGGCCCCTAAACCCAGACAGCAGCGAACAACCAGAAAAGCTACAGAAACTGCAGAATGCAACCAAGAAACCAGCAGAAGTTGCAGCAAATCCGGACCCTGTAGAAAGTCTGCAAAAACCAGCAAGCAGAAATCTGCAGAAAAAACCTGCAATAACCCAGACAGCAGCAGCACCAAACGGAATAACAGCAACCAAAAAGAGTTGAACCAAAAGAGATAAACGCAACAACAGTAATAAGCAACATTGTCCAGCAAGAATCTGAACACAAAGAACAACCCAGAACAGCAGCAACTGGACAAGCAAACCCAGGCCAAGCAAAGTGCTGCACACGAAAACCAACAGCAACCAATTGAGCCAGCAGCTACAATAGCAGAATACAACCAAACAAACCAAAACCAAAGAGCAAACCAAAACCAAAACCAGAACACACAACAGCCCCAGGACTGTAACAAACTGCCCACAACAGACAAGCCGGACACAGCAGGACACAGCAGGCCACAGACCAGCCGGACACAGCAGGCCACAGACCAGCCGGACACAGCATGCCACAGACCAACCAAGTAGTACAACAAGCCATCCCCTGAACCAGAACCAGCAGCAGCAGCAGTAAAAACAGGGAGACAAGGCTACAATACAAGATGATGGTAACAAGCCCCATGTTTAAGTTTCTGAAAACTAGCATTAGTATGAAGGCCACACTTGAGAATATGGATGATATCCCTAATGATGACCCGAACAGGGAGAGTCTTGTTGTTGAAAATTCGAGAGTTCCGTTCTTGCCAAATTCTATAGACAACAATAGCAAAGCCAAAACGTAAAAGCCTGTGCTGGAAATTTGGACCATAATTGCCGCTGATAAAATCAGTGATAGAAGTCCAGCTACGACACTGTCCCTTCCAACCACACCGCCTGAGCACTGCAACCAAGAGCTGAAATGAGAAACTACAATGGAAAAAAAGGTGACGAAATTTCCCTCTCAATGGAACAGAGAACACATAAAGGATTGACATCCATGCCATACAAGATAAGCCTATCCAGAGTCCGAAGACCCTTGTGAAAAGCCAGCCAAAGAAGAAATGAGTACCGGGGAGGCACAATGCGATGCCAAACAAGACTGTGCCATCCCACAGTTAGACCCACTTTGCGAATGGAACACCAAAAAGTAGAAGTTTTAACATCCTTAGCAGTGGTACCATCCCAGAAAACCTCATCCTGACAATCTGAGTTGCAGCGCCTTGACATGTTAAAGGCGTTCCGGAATTCAATAAGATCATTGTGGTTGGACTGAGGAAGAACCCAACTGGAGTTAATGATGATGCTGCTGACAAAGGCATTAGGACCAAAACCAGAGTTAGTGATCAAGGGAGACTGCAAGGAGGAGGCCAAAGGGGAGTGACCTAACCACGGGTCAAACCAAAGACTAGTGCTCGCACCATTACCAATAGCATAAGAGATGTGCCTGCAAGCAATAGACCTTAATTTAAGAACTTTCCTCCAAATCCAAGAGCAATCCATAGGAATTGGGATAATCCAGAAAAACTTATTCTTAAGATGGACAGCCCGAACCCATTTGGCCCAAAAGGAAGAGGAAGAAGGAGAAATAATCTGCCATAAATGCAATAAGATTTGAGCTTTATTCCAATCCTCAAGATTTTTAATAGCAAGGCCACCCTCAGCAAAAGGGAGAGAGATTTTGCTCCAAGCTACTTTACAGCCAAATTTCTCTAAGGAAGGCCCTTTCCAAAGGAATCTGGACATAGTGGATTTAAGGTCATTCAAGACAGAGGCAGGGAGAATAAAATGAGCAGACCAGTAAGCTTGGGTGGAGTGAATAACAGATTTGATCAGTTGCAGTCTACCAGCATAGGAGAGGAATTTGTTGGTCCACGACGTAATTCTGGATTTGATCTTTTCAAGAAGAGGATGGCAGTCAACAAGACTAAGCTTGGAAGTGATCAAGGGAACACCTAAAAACTTAGCAGGGAAAACACCCAGTTGGAAACCCAAGATAGAAAGAATAGCAGTTCCAGTTTCAGAAGGTACATGACCAAGGAAGCACATACTCTTCGAGGCATTGGTGTGTAAGCCTGAAATGGAGGAGAACTGATCCAGACAAAGCTTAATAGTACTAATAGAGCCAATGTCACCTCGGCAACAAATGATAAGATCATCCGCAAAACAGAGATGGGTAAGAGAAATGGCATCAGATTTCCAGTGATGATGAAAAGTAGGGAGTTTGGATGCCTTAGTGATCATAAGGGAAAAAACCTCCATGACAATAACAAAGAGATAAGGTGAGAGGGGATCACCTTGCCTAAGGCCTTTACCACCTTTGAAATAGCCACATAAAGCCCCATTAACTTTAACAGAGAAGCTGGTAGTAGTGATACAAGCTTTGATCCAAAACAGGAATTTAGGGGGAAATTTAAAGAATTGAAGGGCAGCCAATAAGAACTCCCAAGAGATGGAATCAAAAGCTTTCCTTAAATCAATTTTTAAAGCACATTTTGGTGGACCAAGGGGCCTATGGTAGTTCCGAAACAGCTCTTGAGCGAGAAGGATGTTGTCCCCAATCCTCCTTCCAGCAATAAAAGCAGATTGACAAGGGGAAATGATAGAGGGGAGAATACCCTTGAGACGAGTGGCAATAATCTTAGAAATACATTTATAGGTGGTATTGCAACAAGAAATTGGCCTATAGTCATTCATGGAGGATGGGTTAGAGGATTTTGGAACAAGAGCAATGGCCGTAGCATTAGTACCTCTAAGCAGACACCCTTGACGGAAAAAAGATTGAATGGCAGAAGTAAAAACTGGACCCACAATTTCCCAAGCTATAAGAAAGAAATTCACATTGAACCCGTCAGGCCCTGGACTTTTGTTTTTCTTCATATGCTTTAGTGTGGCAAGAATCTCATCATCGGAAACATCCTTATCCAGTAGAAAAGCTTGATGAGGTGTCACCATGGATACCACTAGAGGCTCCAGATCCTGAAAATTAAGCCCTTCAACATGAACAGGACTACCCAGAAGAGAACAGAAATGGTCAACAGCAATACTTTGGACAGCAGAGTGCCCATGACAGAGGACACCCTCAGCATTCTCAATAGATAAGATTTTATTGTGGTTCCATCTGTTCTTAATTTGATTATGAAAGATGCCAGTGTTCTTGTCCCCTTCCTTAAGCCATTGGATTCTGGATTTCTGCATTAACAACTTTTCTTCACAAATCAGATCAGCCCACAAGGAAGCAGTTTGAGACTGCTGAAGGGAGAGAAGGACTGGGTCAGCAGGGTTATCAGAAAGAGCTTGTTGAGTGGCATGAAGAAGGGCTCTGGATTTCTCAACATTAGAAGAGAGGTTACCATTGACTTTATTCAAATAGATAAGGGCCTTCTTGACCGCCCGGAGCTTCCCAGAAAGAATCTGCAGAGGATCACCAAAGGAAGGGGTGTTCCAAGCAGATTGCACCACATCAAAGAAACCATCCAGCCCAGCCATAAAGTTGAAGAATTGGAAAGGTTTTGGAATGGGGACCTTAACCAAACCTAACATAACCACCACAGGGCAGTGGTCCGAGAGATCACGAGGTGAAAATAAGGCTTGTGAATTAGGGAAATCATCCAACCAAAAATTATTAACCAGAGCTCTGTCCAGCTTTTTGTAAGTCGGATTGGTTATCTGAGAATTCCACCAAGTAAGGACAGGGCCAGAAGCTCTAAGATCCACCAAAGATAAGTCAGAAAGAAGATCTTTGAGATCCTGCATGCCATAATCCCAGGTGCCAACACCACCTTCAATTTCCGAAAGGGATTGAACAACGTTAAAGTCACCAAGCAAGGTCCAAGGTTTATCAATAGATTGCGCAAGAGCCCGCAAATCCTTCCATAGAGCCTTTCTCTCAGGCGAAGTGTTGAGGCCATAGATAATAGTAACAAAGGCTTGGATATCAAGACTAGAAGAGGTGACAAAACAGTGAATAAATTGAGAAGACTTAGCTAAAATATTGACTTTCCAAACAGTTGGGTCCCAACCAATCCAAATTCTACCATTAATATGAAAGTCATAATTAAAATGCCATTCCCAATTTCTACCCTAAATGAAGACTTGTGTGAGATGTACGCATGGTTTTGGACGCGATAGTCGTGGGTTTCTCTTTTTTGACGTTAATCAAACTAGAACGAAGTAACACAGTCTCTTAATTACCTCTTTCTTTGTAAATTCGAAAAAACCAATGAAACAATATGAAGGTCTCCCTAAATGAAGACTTGTGTGAGATCTACGCATCGTTTTGGACGCGATAGTGATGGGATTGCTCCTTTTGATGCTAATTTCAACTAGAATGAAGTAATAGGACTCATAACCACCTATATTTTAACAATTTGAGAGAACTAATCAAACAATAAGATGGTTTCCCTAAATGAAGACTTGTGTGAGATGTACGGATCGTTTTCAATGCACTAGTGATAGGATTGCTTCTTTTGATTCTAATCAAACTAGAACGAAGTCATAAGACTCATAATCAACTCTTTCTTTGATAATTTGAGAGAACCAATGAAACAATAAGAAGGTCTCCCTAAATCAAGACTTGTGTGAGATGTACGCATCGTTTTTAACGCGATAGTCATTGATTTGGTCCTTTTGATGCTAATCAAATTAGAACGAATTAATAGGATTCCTAATCACCGCTTTCTTTGACAATTTTACAGAACCAATGAAACAATAAGAAGGTCTCCCTAAATGAAGATTTGTGTGAGATGTACGCATGGTTTTGAACGCGATAGTCATGGGTTTCTACTTTTGACGCTAATCAAAATAGAACGAAGTAATACAACTATTAATCACCTCTTTATTTGTAAATTCGAAACAACCAATGAAACAATATGAAGGTCTCCCTAAATGAAGACTTGTGTGAGATGTACGCATGATTTTGAACGTGATTGTCATGGGTTTCAACTTTTGACGCTAATCAAACTAGAACGAAGTAATAGAACTCTTAATCACCTCTTTCTTTGTAAATTGAAAACAACCAATGAAACAATATGAAGATCTCCCTAAATGAAGACTTGTGTGAGATCTACGCATCGTTTTGGACGCTATAGTGATGTGATTGCTCCTTTTGATGCTAATTTCAACTAGAACGAAGTAATAGGTCTCATAATCACCTATATTTTGACAATTTGAGATAACTAATGAAAACATTAAGATGGTCTCCCTAAATGAAGATTTATGTGAGATGTACGCATGGTTTTGGACGCGATAGTCGTGGGTTTCTCTTTTTTGACGTTAATCAAACTAGAACGATGTAACACAGTCTCTTAATCACCTCTTTCTTTGTAAATTCGAAAAAACCAATGAAACAATATGAAGGTCTCCCTAAATGAAGACTTGTGTGAGATCTACGCATCGTTTTGGACGCGATTGTGATGGGATTGCTCTATTTGATGCTAATTTCAACTAGAATGAAGTAATAGGACTCATAATCACATATATTTTAACAATTTGAGAGAACTAATCAAACAATAAGATGGTTTCCCTATATGTAGACTTGTGTGAGATGTACGGATCGTTTTGAATGCACTAGTGATAGGATTGCTTCTTTTGATTCTAATCAAACTAGGACGAAGTCATAGGACTCATAATCAACTTTTCTTTGATAATTTGAGAGAACCAATGAAACAATAAGAAGGTCTCCCTAAATCAACACTTGTGAGAGATGTACGCATCGTTTTTAACGCGATATTCATTTATTTAGTCCTTTTGATGCTAATCAAATTAGAACGAATTAATAGGACTCCTAATCACCTCTTTCTTTGACAATTTTAGAGAACCAATGAAACAATAAGAAGGTCTCCCTAAATGAAGACTTGTGTGAGATGTACGCATGGTTTTGGACGCGATAGTAATGGGTCTCTCCTTTTGATGCTAATCAAACTAGAACGAAGTAATACAACTCTTAATCACCTCTTTATTTGTAAATTCGAAACAACCAATGAAACAATATGAAGGTCTCCCTAAATAAAGACTTGTGTGAGATGTACGCATGATTTTGAACGTGATAGTCATGGGTTTCAACTTTTGACGCTAATCAAACTAGAACGAAGTAATAGAACTCTTAATCACCTCTTTCTTTGTAAATTCAAAACAACCAATGAGACAATATGAAGGTCTCCCTAAATGAAGACTTGTGTTAGATCTACGCATCGTTTTGGACGCGATAGTGATGTGATTGCTTCTTTTGATACTAACTTCAACTAAAACGAAGTAATAGGACTCCTAATCATCTCTTTCTTTGACAATTTTAGAGAACCAATGAAACAATAAGAAGGTCTCCCTAAATGAAGACTTGTATGAGATGTACGCATGGTTTTGGACGCGATAGTCATGGGTTTCTCCTTTTGACGCTAATCAAACTAAAACGAAGTAATACAACTCTTCATCACCTCTTTATTTGTAAATTCAAAACAACCAATGAAACAATATGAAGGTCTCCCTAAATGAAGACTTGTGTGAGATGTACGCTTGGTTTTGGACGCGATAGTCATGGATTTCTACTTTTGACGCTAATCAAACTATAACGAAGTAATACAACTCTTAATCACATCTTTCTTTGTAAATTCGAAACAACCAATGAAACAATATGAAGGTCTCCCTAAATGAAGACTTGTGTGAGATCTACGCATCGTTTTGGACGCGATAGTGATGTGATTGCTACTTTTGATGCTAATTTCAACTAGAACGAAGTAATAGGACTCATAATCACCTATATTTTGACAATTTGAGATAACTAATGAACCCATTAAGATGGTCTCCCTAAATGAAGATTTATGTGAGATGTACGCATGGTTTTGGACGCGATAGTCATGGGTTTCTCTTTTTTGACGTTAATCAAACTAGAACGAAGTAACACAGTCTCTTAATCACCTCTTTCTTTGTAAATTCGAAACAACCAAAGAAACAATATGAATGTCTCCCTAAATGAAGACTTGTGTGAGATCTACGCATCGTTTTGGATGCGATAGTGATGAGATTGCTCCTTTTGATGCGAATTTCAACTAGAATGAAGTAATAGGACTCATAATCACCTATATTTTAACAATTTGAGAGAACTAATTAAACAATAAGAAGGTCTCTCTAAATGAAGACTTGTGTGAGATGTACGGATCATTTTGAATGCACTAGTGATATAGGATTGCTCTTTTTGATGCTAATCAAACTAGAATGAAGTCATAGGACTCATAATCACCTCTTTTTTTGACAATTTGAGAGAACCAATGAAATAATAAGAAGGTCACCCTAAATCAAGACTTGAGTGAGAAGTACGCATCGTTTTTAACGCGATAGTCATCGATTTGGTCATTTTGATGCTAATCAAATTAGAACGAATTAATAGGACTGATAATCACTACTTTCTTTGACAATTTACAGAACAAATGAAACAATAAGAAGGTCTCCCTAAATGAAGATTTTTGTGAGATGTACGTTTGATTCTGAACGCGATAGTCATGGGTTTCTACTTTTGACGCTAATCAAACTAGAACGAAGTAATACAACTCTTAATCACCTCTTTCTTTGTAAATTTGAAACAACCAATGAAACAATATGAAGGTCTCCCGAAATCAAGACTTGTGTGAGATGTACGCATCGTTTTTAACGCGATAATCATTTATTTGGTCCTTTTGATGCTAATCAAATTAGAACGAATTAATAGGACTCCTAATCACCTCTTTCTCTGACAATTTGAGAGAACCAATGAAACAATAAGAAGGTCTCCCTAAATGAAGACTTGTGTGAGATCTACGCATCATTTTAGACGCGATAGTGATGTGATTGCTCCTTTTGATGCTAATTTCAACTAGGACAAAGTAATAGGACTCATAATCACCTATATTTTAACAATTTATGAGAATTAATGAAACAATAAGAAGGTCTCCCTAAATGAAGACTTGTGTGAGATGTACGTATGGTTTTGGACGCGATAGTTGTGGGTTTCTCTTTTTTGACGTTAATCAAACTAGAAAGAAGTAACACAGTCTCTTAATCACCTCTTTCTTTGTAAATTCGAAACAACCAATGAAACAATATGAAGGTCTCCCTAAATGAAGACTTGTGTGAGATCTACGCATCGTTTTGGACGCGATAGTGATGGAATTGCTCCTTTTGATGCTAATTTCAACTAGAATGAAGTAATAGGACTCATAATCATCTATATTTTAACAATTTGAGAGAACTAATCAAACAATAAGATGGTTTCCCTAAATGAAGACTTGTGTGAGATCTACGGATCGTTTTGAATGCACTAGTGATAAGATTGCTTCTTTTGATGCTAATTAAACTAGAACGAAGTCATAGGACTCATAATCAACTCTTTCTTTGACAATTTGAGAGAACCAATGAAACAATAAGAAGGTCTCCCTAAATCAAGACTTGTGTGAGATGTACGCATCGTTTTTAACGCGATAATCATTTATTTGGTCCTTTTGATGCTAATCAAATTAGAACAAATTAATAGGACTCCTAATCACCTCTTTCTTTGACAATTTGAGAGAACCAATGAAACAATTAGAAGGTATCCCGAAATGAAGACTTGTGTGAGATGTACGCATGGTTTTGGACGCGATAGTAATTGGTTTCTCCTTTTGACGCTAATCAAACTAAAACGAAATAATACAACTCTTAATCACCCTTTCTTTGTAAATTCGAAACAACCAATGAAACAATATGAAGGTCTCCCTAAATGAAGACTTGTGTGAGATCTACGCATCGTTTTGGACACGATATTGATGATGGGATTGGTCCTGTTGATGCTAATTTCAACTAGAATTAAGTAATATGACTCATAATCACCTATATTTTGATAATTTGAGAGAACTAATCAAACAATAAGTAGGTCTCCCTAAATGAAGACTTGTGTGAGATGCACGGATCGTTTTGAATGCACTAGTGATAGGATTGCTCTTTTTGATGCTAATCAAACTAGAAGGAAGTCATAGGACTCATAATCACCTCTTTCTTTGATAATTTGAGAGAACCAATGAAACAATAAGAAGGTCTCCCTAAATCAAGACTTGTGTGAGATGTACGCATCGTTTTTAACGCGATAGTCATTGATTTTGTCCTTTTGATGCTAATCAAATTAGAACGAATTAATAGGACTGATAATCACCACTTTCTTTGACAATTTACAGAACCAATGAAACAATAAGAAGGTCTCCCTAAATGAAGATTTGTGTGAGATGTACGTTTGATTCTGAACGCGATAGTCATGGGTTTCTACTTTTGACGCTAATCAAACTAGAACGAAGTAATACAACTCTTAATCACCTCTTTCTTTGTAAATTTGAAACAACCAATGAAACAATATGAAGGTCTCCCTAAACGAAGACTTGTGTGAGATCTACGCATCATTTTGGACGCGATAGTGATGTGATTGCTCCTTTTGATGCTAATTTTAACTAGGACAAAGTAATAGGACTCATAATCACCTATATTTTAACAATTTATTAGAACTAATGAAACAATAAGAAGGTCTCCCTAAATGAAGACTTGTGTGAGATGTACGCATGGTTTTGGACGCGATAGTTGTGGGTTTCTTTTTTTTGACGTTAATCTAACTAGAAAGAAGTAACACAGTCTCTTAATCACCTCTTTCTTTGTAAATTCGAAACAACCAATGAAACAATATGAACGTCTCCCTAAATGAAGACTTGTGTGAGATCTACGCATCGTTTTGGACGCGATAGTGATGGGATTGCTCCTTTTGATGCTAATTTCAACTAGAATGAAGTAATAGGACTCATAATCACCTATATTTTAACAATTTGAGAGAACTAATCAAACAATAATATGGTTTCCCTAAATGAAGACTTGTGTGAGATGTACGGATCGTTTTGAATGCACTAGTGATAAGATTGCTTATTTTGATGCTAATCAAACTAGAACGAAGTCATAGGACTCATAATCAACTCTTTCTTTGAGAATTTGAGAGAACCAATGAAACAATAAGAAGGTCTCCCTAAATCAAGACTTGTGTGAGATGTACGCATCATTTTTAACGCGATAATCATTTATTTGGTCCTTTTGATGCTAATCAAATTAGAACGAATTAATAGGACTCCTAATCACCTCTTTCTTTGACAATTTGAGAGAACCAATGAAACAATTAGAAGGTCTCCCGAAATGAAGACGTGTGTGAGATGTACGCATGGTTTTGGACGCGATAGTAATTGGTTTCTCCTTTTGACGCTAATCAAACAAAAACGAAATAATACAACTCTTAATCACCCTTTCTTTGTAAATTCGAAACAACCAATGAAACAATATGAAGGTCTCCCTAAATGAAGACTTGTGTGAGATCTACGCATCGTTTTGGACACGATATTGATGATGGGATTGGTCCTGTTGATGCTAATTTCAACTAGAATTAAGTAATATGACTCATAATCACCTATATTTTGATAATTTGAGAGAACTAATCAAACAATAAGTAGGTCTCCCTAAATGAAGACTTGTGTGAGATGTACGGATCGTTTTGAATGCACTAGTGATAGGATTGCTCTTTTTGATGCTAATCAAACTAGAAGGAAGTCATAGGACTCATAATCACCTCTTTCTTTGACAATTTGAGAGAACCAATGAAACAATAAGAAATTCTCCCTAAATCAAGACTTGTGTGAGATGTACGCATCATTTTTAACGCGATAGTCATTGATTTTGTCCTTTTGATGCTAATCAAATTAGAACGAATTAATAGGACGGATAATCACCACTTTCTTTGACAATTTTACAGAACCAATAAAACAATAAGAAGGTCTCCTTAAATGATGATTTGTGTGAGATGTACGTATGATTTTGAACGCGATAGTCATGGGTTTCTACTTTTGACGCTAATCAAACTAGAACGAAGTAATACAACTCTAAATCACCTATTTCTTTGTAAATTCGAAACAGCCAATGAAACAATATGAAGGTCTCCCTAAATGAAGACTTGTGTGAGATCTACGCATCGTTTTGGACGCGATAGTGATGGGATTGCTCCTTTTGATGCTAATTTCAACTAGAATGAAGTAATAGGACTCATAATCACCTATATTTTAACAATTTGAGAGAACTAATGAAACAATAAGAAGGTCTCTCTAAATGAAGACTTGTGTGAGATGTACGGATCATTTTGAATGCAATAGTGATATTGGATTGCTCTTTTTGATGCTAATCAAACTAGAACGAAGTCATAGGACTCATAATCACCTCATTCTTTGACAATTTGGGAGAACCAATGAAACAATAAGAAGGTCTCCCTAAATCAAGACTTGTGTGAGAAGTACGCATTGTTTTTAATGCGATACTCATTGATTTGGTCATTTTGATGCTAATCAAATTAGAACGAATTAATAGGACTCCTAATCACCTCTTTCTTTGACAATTTTAGAGAACCAATGATACAATAGGAAGGTCTCCCTAAATGAAGACGTACGCATGGTTTTGGACGCGATAGTCATGGATTTCTCCTTTTGACGCTAATCAAACTAGAACGAAGTAATACAACTCTTAATCACCTCTTTAGTTGTAAATTCGAAACAACCAATGAAACAATATGAAGGTCTCCCTAAATGAAGACTTGTGTGAGATGTACGCATGATTTGTAAATTCTTAATCACCTCTTTCTTTGTAAATTCAAAACAACCAATGAAACAATATGAAGGTCTCCCTTAATGAAGACTTGTGTGAGATCTACACATCGTTTTGGACGCGATACTGATGTGATTGCTCCTTTTGATGCTAATTTCAACTAGAACAAAGTAATAGGACTCATAATCACCTATATTTTGACAATTTGAGAGAACTAATAAAACAATAAGATGGTCTCCCTAAATGAAGAATTGTGTGAGATGTACGCATGGTTTTGGACACGATAGTCATGGGTGTCTCCATTTTAACGCTAATCAAACTAGAACGAAGTAACACACTCTCTTTGTCTCCATTTCTACTTTTGACGCTAATCAAACTAGAATGAAGTAATACAACTCTTAATCACCTCTTTCTTTGTAAATTCGAAACAACCAATGAAACAATATGAAGGTCTCCCTAAATGAAGACTTGTGAGAGATCTACGCATCATTTTGGTCGCGATAGTGATGTGATTGCTCCTTTTGATGCTAATTTCAACTAGGACGAAGTAATAGGACTCATAATCACCTATATTTTAACAATTTATGAGAATTAATGATACAATAAGAAGGTCTCCCTAAATGAAGACTTGTGTGAGATGTACGCATGGTTTTGGACGAGATAGTTGTGGGTTTCTCTTTTTTGACGTTAATCAAACTAGAAAGAAGTAACACAGTCTCTTAATCACCTCTTTCTTTGTAAATTCGAAACAACCAATGAAACAATATGAAGGTCTCCCTAAATGAAAACTTGTGTGAGATCTACGCATCGTTTTGGACGCGATAGTGATGGGATTACTTCTTTTTATGCTAATTTCAACTTGAATGAAGTAATAGGATTCATAATCTCCTATATTTTAACAATTTGAGAGAACTAATCAAACAATAAGATGGTTTCCCTAAATGAAGACTTGTGTGAGATGTACGGATCTTTTTGAATGCACTAGTGATAAGATTGCTTCTTTTGATGCTGATCAAACTAAAACGAAGTCATAGGACTCATAATCAACTCTTTCTTTGACAATTTGAGAGAACCAATGAAACAATAAGAAGGTCTCCCTAAATCAAGACTTGTGTGAGATGTACGCATCGTTTTTAACGCGATAATCATTTATTTGGTCCTTTTGATGCTAATCAAATTAGAACGAATTAATAGGACTCCTAATCTCACCTCTTTCTTTGACAATTTGAGAGAACCAATGAAACAATTAGAAGGTCTCCCGAAATGAAGACTTGTGTGAGATGTACGCATGGTTTTGGACGCGATAGTAATTGGTTTCTCCTTTTGACGCTAATCAAACTAAAACGAAATAATACAACTCTTAATCACCCTTTCTTTGTAAATTCGAAACAACCAATGAACCAATATGAAGGTCTCCCTAAATGAAGAATTGTGTGAGATCTACGCATCGTTTTGGACATGATATTGATGATGGGATTGGTCCTGTTGATGCTAATTTCAACTAGAATTAAGTAATATGACTCATAATCACCTATATTTTGACAATTTGAGAGAACTAATCAAACAATAAGTAGGTCTCCCTAAATGAAGACTTGTGTGAGATCTACGCATCGTTTTGGACGTGATAGTGATGGGATTGCTCCTTTTGATGCTAATTTCAACTATAATGAAGTAATAGGACTCATAATCACCTATATTTTAACAATTTGAGAGAACTAATCAAACAATAAGAAGGTCTCTCTAAATGAAGACTTGTGTGAGATGTACGGATCGTTTTGAATGCACTAGTGATAGGATTGCTCCTTTTGATGCTAATCAAACTAAAACGAAGTCATAGGACTCATAATCACCTCTTTCTTTGTTAATTTGAGAAAACCAATGAAACAATAAGAAGGTCTCCCTAAATCAAGACTTGTGTGAGATGTACGCATTGTTTTTAACGCGATAATCATTTATTTGGTCCTTTTGATGCTAATCAAATTAGAACGAATTAATAGGACTGATAATCACCACTTTCTTTGACAATTTTACAAAACCAATGAAACAATAAGAAGGTCTCCCTAAATGAAGATTTGTGTGAGATGTACGTATGATTTTGAACGCGATAGTCATGGGTTTCTACTTTTGACGCTAATCAAACTAGAACGATGTAATACAACTCTTAATCACCTCTTTCTTTGTAAATTCGAAACAACCAATGAAACAATATGAAGGTCTCCCTAAATAAAGACTTGTGTGAGATCTACGCATCGTTTTGGACGCGATAGTGATGGGATTCCTCCTTTTGATGCTAATTTCAACTAGAATGAAGTAATAGGACTCATAATCACCTATATTTTAACAATTTGAGAGAACTAATCAAACAATAAGTAGGTCTCCCTAAATGAAGACTTGTGTGAGATGTACGGATCGTTTTGAATGCATTAGTGATAGGATTGCTCTTTTTGATGCTAATCAAACTAAAACGAAGTCATAGGACTCATAATTACCTCTTTCTTTGACAATTTGAGAAAACCAATGAAATAATAAGAAGGTCTCCGTAAATCAAGACTTGTGTGAGATGTACGCATTGTTTTTAACGCGATAATCATTTATTTGGTCCTTTTGATGCTAATCAAATTAGAACGAATTAATAGGACTGATAATCACCACTTTCTTTGACAATTTTACAAAACTAATGAAATAATAAGAAGGTCTCCCTAAATGAAGATTTGTGTGAGATGTACGTATGATTTTGAACGCGATAGTCATGGGTTTCTACTATTGACGCTAATCAAACTAGAACGAAGTAATACAACTCTTAATCACCTCTTTCTTTGTAAATTCAAAACAACCAATGAAACAATATGAAGGTCTCCCTAAATGAAGACTTGTGTGAGATCTACGCATCGTTTTGGACGCGATAGTGATGGATTGCTCTATTTGATGCTAATTTCAACTAGAATGAAGTAATAGGACTCATAATCACCTATATTTTAACAATTTGAGAGAACTAATCAAACAATAAGAATGTCTCTCTAAATGAAGACTTGTGTGAGATGTACGGATCGTTTTGAATGCACTAGTGATATAGGATAGCTGCTTTTGATGCTAATCAAACTAGAACGAAGTCATAGGACACATAATCACCTCTTTCTTTGGCAATTTGAGAGAACCAATTAAACAATAAGAAGGTCTTCCTAAATCAAGACTTGTGTGAGATGTACACATTGTTTTTAACGCGATAGTCATTGATTTGGTCCTTTTGATGCTAATCAAATTAGAACGAATTAATAGGACTGATAATCACCACTTTCTTTGACAATTTTACAAAACCAATGAAACAATAAGAAGGTCTCCCTAAATGAAGATTTGTGTGAGATGTACGTATGATTTTGAACGCGATAGTCATGGGTTTCTACTTTTGACGCTAATCAAACTAGAATGAAGTAATACAACTCTTAATCACCTCTTTCTTTGTAAATTCGAAACAACCAATAAAACAATATGAAGGTCTCCCTAAATGAAGACTTGTGTGAGATCTACACATCATTTTGGACGCGATATTGTTGATGGGATTGCTCCTGTTGATGCTAATTTCAACTAGAATGAAGTAATAGGACTTATAATCACCTATAATTTGACAATTTGAGAGAACTAATCAAACAATAAGAAGGTCTCCCTAAATGAAGACTTGTGTGAGATGTACGGATTGTTTTGAATGCACTAGTGATAGGATTGCTCCTTTTGATGTTAATCAAACTAGAACGAAGTCATAGGACTCATAATCACCTCTTTCTTTGACAATTTGAGAGAACCATTGAAACAATAAGAAGGTCTCTCTAAATCAAGACTTGTGTGAGATGTACGCATCATTGATTTGGTCCTTTTGATGCTGATCAAATTAGAACAAATTAATAGGACTGCTAATCACCTCTTTCATTAACAATTTTACAGAACAAATAAAATAATAAGAAGGTCTCCCTAAATGAAGATTTGTGTGAGATGTACGTATGATTTTGAACGCGATAGTCATGGGTTTCTACTTTTGACGCTAATCAAACTAGAATGAAGTAATACAACTCTTAATCACCTCTTTCTTTGTAAATTCGAAACAACCAATAAAACAATATGAAGGTCTCCCTAAATGAAGACTTGTGTGAGATCTACACATCATTTTGGACGCGATATTGTTGATGGGATTGCTCCTGTTGATGCTAATTTCAACTAGAATGAAGTAATAGGACTTATAATCACCTATAATTTGACAATTTGAGAGAACTAATCAAACAATAAGAAGGTCTCCCTAAATGAAGACTTGTGTGAGATGTACGGATTGTTTTGAATGCACTAGTGATAGGATTGCTCCTTTTGATGTTAATCAAACTAGAACGAAGTCATAGGACTCATAATCACCTCTTTCTTTGACAATTTGAGAGAACCATTGAAACAATAAGAAGGTCTCTCTAAATCAAGACTTGTGTGAGATGTACGCATCATTGATTTGGTCCTTTTGATGCTGATCAAATTAGAACAAATTAATAGGACTGCTAATCACCTCTTTCATTAACAATTTTACAGAACAAATAAAATAATAAGAAGGTCTCCCTAAATGAAGATTTGTGTGAGATGTACGTATGATTTTGAACGCGATAGTCATGGGTTTCTACTTTTGACGCTAATCAAACTAGAATGAAGTAATACAACTCTTAATCACCTCTTTCTTTGTAAATTCGAAACAACCAATAAAACAATATGAAGGTCTCCCTAAATGAAGACTTGTGTGAGATCTACGCATCATTTTGGACGCGATATTGATGATGGGATTGCTCCTGTTGATGCTAATTTCAACTAGAATGAAGTAATAGGACTTATAATCACCTATAATTTAACAATTTGAGAGAACTAATCAAACAATAAGAAGGTCTCCCTAAATGAAGACTTGTGTGAGATGTACGGATCGTTTTGAATGCACTAGTGATAAGATTGCTCCTTTTGATGTTAATCAAACTAGAACGAAGTCATAGGACTCATAATCACCTCTTTCTTTGACAATTTGAGAGAAGCAATGAAACAATAAGAAGGTCTCTCTAAATCAAGACTTGTGGGAGATGTACGCATCATTAATTTGGTCCTTTTGATGCTGATCAAATTAAAACAAATTAATAGGACTGCTAATCACCTCTTTCTTTAACAATTTTACAGAACAAATAAAACAATAAAAAGGTCTCCCTAAATGAAGATTTGTGTGAGATGTACGTATGATTTTGAACGCGATAGTTGTGGGTTTCTACTTTTGACGCTAATCAAACTAGAACGAAATAATACAACTCTTAATCACCTCTTTCTTTGTAAATTCGAAACAACCAATGAAACAATATGAAGGTCTCTCTAAATGAAGACTTGTGTGAGATCTACGAATCGTTTTGGACGCGATAGTGATGCGATTGCTCCTTTTGATGCTAACTTCAACTAGAACGAAGTAATAGGACTCATAATCACCTATAATTTGTTAATTTGAGAGAACTAATGAAATAATAAGAAGGTCTCCCAGAATAAAGACTTGTGTGAGATGTACACACGGTTTTGGACGAGATTGTCATTGGTTTCTCTTTTTTGACGTTAATCAAACTAGAACAAAATAACACAGTCTCTTAATCACCTCTTTCTTTGTAAATTCGAAAAAAACCAATGAAATAATATGAAGGTCTCCCAAAATGAAGACTTGTGTGAGATCTACGCATCGTTTTGGACGCGATAGTGATGGGATTGCTCTATTTGATGCTAATTTCAACTAGAATGAAGTAATAGGACTCATAATCACCTATATTTTTACAATTTGAGAGAACTAATCAAACAATAAGAATGTCTCTCTAAATGAAGACTTGTGTGAGATGTACGGATCGTTTTGAATGCACTAGTGATATAGGATTGCTCCTTTTGATGCTAATCAAACTAGAACGAAGTCATAGGACACATAATCACCTCTTTCTTTGACTATTTGAGAGAACCAATGAAACAATAAGAAGGTCTTCCTAAATCAAGACTTGTGTGAGATGTACACATTGTTTTTAACGCGATAATCATTGATTTGGTCCTTTTGATGCTAATCAAATTATAACGAATTAATAGGACTGATAATCACCACTTTCTTTGACAATTTTACAAAACCAATGAAACAATAAGAAGGTCTCCCTAAATGAAGATTTGTGTGAGATGTACGTATGATTTTGAACGCGATAGTCATGGGTTTCTACTTTTGACGCTAATCAAACTAGAACGAAGTAATACAACTCTTAATCACCTCTTTCTTTGTAAATTCGAAACAACCAACGAAACAATATGAAGGTCTCCCTAAATGAAGACATGTGTGAGATCTACGCATCGTTTTGGACGCGATTGTGATGTGATTGCTCCTTTTGATGCTAATTTCAACTAGAACGAAGTAATAGGACTCATAATCACCTATATTTTGACAATTTGAGATAACTAATGAAACAATAAGAAGGTCTCCCTAAATGAAGACTTGTGTGAGATGTACGCATGGTTTTGGACGCGATAGTTGTGGGTTTCTCTTTTTTGACTTTAATCAAACTAGAAAGAAGTAACACAGTCTCTTAATAACCTCTTTCTTTGTAAATTCTAAACAACCAATGAAACAATATGAAGGTCTCCCTAAATGAAGACTTGTGTGAGATCTACGCATCGTTTTGGACGCGATAGTGATGCGATTGCTCCTTTTGATGCTAATTTCAACTAGAACGAAGTAATAGGACTCATAATCACCCATGATTTGTTAATTTGAGAGAACTAATGAAATAATAAGAAGGTCTCCCAAAATAAAGACATGTGTGAGATGTACACATGGTTTTGGACGAGATTGTCATTGGTTTCTCTTTTTTGACGTTAATCAAACTAGAACAAAATAACACAGTCTCTTTATCACCTCTTTCTTTGTAAATTCGAAACAACCAATGAAATAATATGAAGGTCTCCCAAAATGAAGACTTGTGTGAGATCTACGCATCGTTTTGGACGCGATGGTGATGGATTGCTCTATTTGATGCTAATTTCAACTAGAATGAAGTAATAGGACTCATAATCACCTATATTTTAACAATTTGAGAGAACTAATCAAACAATAAGAATGTCTCTCTAAATGAAGACTTGTGTGAGATGTACGGATCGTTTTGAATGCACTAGTGATAAGATTGCTTCTTTTGATGCTAATCAAACTAGAACGAAGTCATAGGACTCATAATCAACACTTTCTTTGACAATTTGAGAAAACCAATGAAACAATAAGAAGGTCTCCCTAAATCAAGACTTGTGTGAGATGTACGCATCGTTTTTAGCGCGATAATCATTTATTTGGTCCTTTTGATGCTAATCAAATTAGAACGAATTAATAGGACTCCTAATCACCTCTTTCTTTGACAATTTGAGAGAACCAATGAAACAATTAGAAGGTCTCCCGAAATGAAGACTTGTGTGAGATGTACGCATGGTGTTGGACGCGATAGTAATTGGTTTCTCCTTTTGACGCTAATCAAACTAAAACGAAATAATACAACTCTTAATCACCCTTTCTTTGTAAATTCGAAACAACCAATGAAACAATATGAAGATCTCCCTAAATGAAGACTTGTGTGAGATCTACGCATCGTTTTGAACATGATATTGCTGATGGGATTGGTCCTGTTGATGCTAATTTCAACTAGAATTAAGTAATATGACTCATAATCACCTATATTTTGACAATTTGAGAGAACTAATCAAACAATAAGTAGGTCTCCCTAAATGAAGACTTGTGTGAGATGTACGGATCGTTTTGAATGCACTAGTGATATGATTGCTCTTTTTGATGCTAATCAAACTAGAAGGAAGTCATAGGACTCATAATCACCTCTTTCTTTGACAATTTGAGAGAACCAATGAAACAATAAGAAGGTCTCCCTAAATCAAGACTTGTGTGAGATGTACGCATCGTTTTTAACGCAATAGTCATTGATTTTGTCCTTTTGATGCTAATCAAATTAGAACGAATTAATAGGACTGATAATCACCACTTTCTTTGACAATTTTACAGAACCATTGAAACAATAAGAAGGTCTCCTTAAATGATGATTTGTGTGAGATGTACGTATGATTTTGAACGCGATAGTCATGGGTTTCTACTTTTGACGCTAATCAAACTAGAACGAAGTAATACAACTCTTAATCACCTCTTTCTTTGTAAATTCAAAACAACCAATGAAACAATATGAAGGTCTCCCTAAATGAAGACTTGTGTGAGATCTACGCATCGTTTTGGACGCGATAGTGATGGGATTGCTCCTTTTGATGCTAATTTCAACTAGAATGAAGTAATAGGACTCATAATCACCTATATTTTAACAATTTGAGAGAACTAATCAAACAATAAGAAGGTCTCTCTAAATGAAGACTTGTGTGAGATGTACGGATCGTTTTGAATGCACTAGTGATATAGAATTGCTCCTTTTGATGCTAATCAAACTAGAACGAAGTCATAGGACACATAATCACCTCTTTCTTTGACAATTTGAGAGAACCAATGAAACAATAAGAAGGTCTTCCTAAATCAAGACTTGTGTGAGATGTACACATTGTTTTTAACGCGATAGTCATTGATTTGGTCCTTTTGATGCTAATCAAATTAGAACGAATTAATAGGACTGATAATCACCACTTTCTTTGACAATTTTACAAAACCAATGAAACAATAAGAAGGTCTCCCTAAATGAAGATTTGCGTGAGATGTACGTATGATTTTGAACGCGATAGTCATGGGTTTCTACTTTTGACGCTAATCAAACTAGAATGAAGTAATACAACTCTTAATCACCTCTTTCTTTGTAAATTCGAAACAACCAATGAAACAATATGAAGGTCTCCCTAAATGAAGACTTGTGTGAGATCTACGCATCGTTTTGGACGCGATAGTGATGCGATTGCTCCTTTTGATGCTAATTTTAACTAGAACGAAGTAATAGGACTCATAATCACCTATATTTTGACAATTTGAGATAACTAATGAAACAATAAGAAGGTCTCCCTAAATGAAGACTTGTGTGAGATGTACGCATGGTTTTGGACGCGATAGTTGTGGGTTTCTCTTTTTTGACGTTAATCAAACTAGAAAGAAGTAACACAGTCTCTTAATCACCTCTTTCTTTGTAAATTCGAAACAGCCAATGAAACAATATGAAGGTCTCCCTAAATGAAGACTTGTGTGAGATCTACGCATCGTTTTGGACGCGATAGTGATGCGATTGCTCCTTTTGATGCTAATTTCAACTAGAACGAAGTAATAGGACTCATAATCACCTATAATTTGTTAATTTGAGAGAACTAATGAAATAATAAGAAGGTCTCCCTAAATAAAGACTTGTGTGAGATGTACACATGGTTTTGGACGAGATTGTCATTGGTTTCTCTTTTTTGACGTTAATCAAACTAGAACAAAATAACACAGTCTCTTAATCACCTCTTTCTTTGTAAATTCGAAACAACCAATGAAATATTATGAAGGTCTCCCAAAATGAAGACTTGTGTGAGATCTACGCGTCGTTTTGGACGCGATAGTGATGGATTGCTCTATTTGATGCTAATTTCAACTAGAATGAAGTAATAGGAATCATAATCACCTATATTTTAACAATTTGAGAGAACTAATCAAACAATAAGAATGTCTCTCTAAATGAAGACTTGTGTGAGATGTACGGATCGTTTTAAATGCACTAGTGATATAGGATTGCTCCTTTTGATGCTAATCAAACTAGAACGAAGTCATAGGACTCATAATCACCTCTTTCTTTGACAATTTGAGAGAACCAATGAAACAATAAGAAGGTCTTCCTAAATCAAGACTTGTGTGAGATGTACACATTGTTTTTAACGCGATAGTCATTGATTTGGTCCTTTTGATGCTAATCAAATTAGAACGAATTAATAGGACTAATAATCACCACTTTCTTTGATAATTTTACAAAACCAATGAAACAATAAGAAGGTCTCCCTAAATGAAGATTTGTGTGAGATGTACGTATGATTTTGAACGCGATAGTCATGGGTTTCTACTTTTGACGCTAATCAAACTAGAACAAAGTAATACAACTCTTAATCACCTCTTTCTTTGTAAATTCGAAACAACCAATGAAACAATATGAAGGTCTCCCTAAATGAAGATTTGTGTGAGATGTACGTATGATTTTGAACGCGATAGTCATGGGTTTCTACTTTTGACGCTAATCAAACTAGAATGAAGTAATACAACTCTTAATCACCTCTTTCTTTGTAAATTCGAAACAACCAATAAAACAATATGAAGGTCTCCCTAAATGAAGACTTGTGTGAGATCTACACATCATTTTGGACGCGATATTGTTGATGGGATTGCTCCTGTTGATGCTAATTTCAACTAGAATGAAGTAATAGGACTTATAATCACCTATAATTTAACAATTTGAGAGAACTAATCAAACAATAAGAAGGTCTCCCTAAATGAAGACTTGTGTGAGATGTACGGATCGTTTTGAATGCACTAGTGATAAGATTGCTCCTTTTGATGTTAATCAAACTAGAACGAAGTCATAGGACTCATAATCACCTCTTTCTTTGACAATTTGAGAGAAGCAATGAAACAATAAGAAGGTCTCTCTAAATCAAGACTTGTGGGAGATGTACGCATCATTAATTTGGTCCTTTTGATGCTGATCAAATTAAAACAAATTAATAGGACTGCTAATCACCTCTTTCTTTAACAATTTTACAGAACAAATAAAACAATAAAAAGGTCTCCCTAAATGAAGATTTGTGTGAGATGTACGTATGATTTTGAACGCGATAGTTGTGGGTTTCTACTTTTGACGCTAATCAAACTAGAACGAAATAATACAACTCTTAATCACCTCTTTCTTTGTAAATTCGAAACAACCAATGAAACAATATGAAGGTCTCTCTAAATGAAGACTTGTGTGAGATCTACGAATCGTTTTGGACGCGATAGTGATGCGATTGCTCCTTTTGATGCTAACTTCAACTAGAACGAAGTAATAGGACTCATAATCACCTATAATTTGTTAATTTGAGAGAACTAATGAAATAATAAGAAGGTCTCCCAGAATAAAGACTTGTGTGAGATGTACACACGGTTTTGGACGAGATTGTCATTGGTTTCTCTTTTTTGACGTTAATCAAACTAGAACAAAATAACACAGTCTCTTAATCACCTCTTTCTTTGTAAATTCGAAAAAACCAATGAAATAATATGAAGGTCTCCCAAAATGAAGACTTGTGTGAGATCTACGCATCGTTTTGGACGCGATAGTGATGGGATTGCTCTATTTGATGCTAATTTCAACTAGAATGAAGTAATAGGACTCATAATCACCTATATTTTTACAATTTGAGAGAACTAATCAAACAATAAGAATGTCTCTCTAAATGAAGACTTGTGTGAGATGTACGGATCGTTTTGAATGCACTAGTGATATAGGATTGCTCCTTTTGATGCTAATCAAACTAGAACGAAGTCATAGGACACATAATCACCTCTTTCTTTGACTATTTGAGAGAACCAATGAAACAATAAGAAGGTCTTCCTAAATCAAGACTTGTGTGAGATGTACACATTGTTTTTAACGCGATAATCATTGATTTGGTCCTTTTGATGCTAATCAAATTATAACGAATTAATAGGACTGATAATCACCACTTTCTTTGACAATTTTACAAAACCAATGAAACAATAAGAAGGTCTCCCTAAATGAAGATTTGTGTGAGATGTACGTATGATTTTGAACGCGATAGTCATGGGTTTCTACTTTTGACGCTAATCAAACTAGAACGAAGTAATACAACTCTTAATCACCTCTTTCTTTGTAAATTCGAAACAACCAACGAAACAATATGAAGGTCTCCCTAAATGAAGACATGTGTGAGATCTACGCATCGTTTTGGACGCGATTGTGATGTGATTGCTCCTTTTGATGCTAATTTCAACTAGAACGAAGTAATAGGACTCATAATCACCTATATTTTGACAATTTGAGATAACTAATGAAACAATAAGAAGGTCTCCCTAAATGAAGACTTGTGTGAGATGTACGCATGGTTTTGGACGCGATAGTTGTGGGTTTCTCTTTTTTGACTTTAATCAAACTAGAAAGAAGTAACACAGTCTCTTAATAACCTCTTTCTTTGTAAATTCTAAACAACCAATGAAACAATATGAAGGTCTCCCTAAATGAAGACTTGTGTGAGATCTACGCATCGTTTTGGACGCGATAGTGATGCGATTGCTCCTTTTGATGCTAATTTCAACTAGAACGAAGTAATAGGACTCATAATCACCCATGATTTGTTAATTTGAGAGAACTAATGAAATAATAAGAAGGTCTCCCAAAATAAAGACATGTGTGAGATGTACACATGGTTTTGGACGAGATTGTCATTGGTTTCTCTTTTTTGACGTTAATCAAACTAGAACAAAATAACACAGTCTCTTTATCACCTCTTTCTTTGTAAATTCGAAACAACCAATGAAATAATATGAAGGTCTCCCAAAATGAAGACTTGTGTGAGATCTACGCATCGTTTTGGACGCGATGGTGATGGATTGCTCTATTTGATGCTAATTTCAACTAGAATGAAGTAATAGGACTCATAATCACCTATATTTTAACAATTTGAGAGAACTAATCAAACAATAAGAATGTCTCTCTAAATGAAGACTTGTGTGAGATGTACGGATCGTTTTGAATGCACTAGTGATAAGATTGCTTCTTTTGATGCTAATCAAACTAGAACGAAGTCATAGGACTCATAATCAACACTTTCTTTGACAATTTGAGAAAACCAATGAAACAATAAGAAGGTCTCCCTAAATCAAGACTTGTGTGAGATGTACGCATCGTTTTTAGCGCGATAATCATTTATTTGGTCCTTTTGATGCTAATCAAATTAGAACGAATTAATAGGACTCCTAATCACCTCTTTCTTTGACAATTTGAGAGAACCAATGAAACAATTAGAAGGTCTCCCGAAATGAAGACTTGTGTGAGATGTACGCATGGTGTTGGACGCGATAGTAATTGGTTTCTCCTTTTGACGCTAATCAAACTAAAACGAAATAATACAACTCTTAATCACCCTTTCTTTGTAAATTCGAAACAACCAATGAAACAATATGAAGATCTCCCTAAATGAAGACTTGTGTGAGATCTACGCATCGTTTTGAACATGATATTGCTGATGGGATTGGTCCTGTTGATGCTAATTTCAACTAGAATTAAGTAATATGACTCATAATCACCTATATTTTGACAATTTGAGAGAACTAATCAAACAATAAGTAGGTCTCCCTAAATGAAGACTTGTGTGAGATGTACGGATCGTTTTGAATGCACTAGTGATATGATTGCTCTTTTTGATGCTAATCAAACTAGAAGGAAGTCATAGGACTCATAATCACCTCTTTCTTTGACAATTTGAGAGAACCAATGAAACAATAAGAAGGTCTCCCTAAATCAAGACTTGTGTGAGATGTACGCATCGTTTTTAACGCAATAGTCATTGATTTTGTCCTTTTGATGCTAATCAAATTAGAACGAATTAATAGGACTGATAATCACCACTTTCTTTGACAATTTTACAGAACCATTGAAACAATAAGAAGGTCTCCTTAAATGATGATTTGTGTGAGATGTACGTATGATTTTGAACGCGATAGTCATGGGTTTCTACTTTTGACGCTAATCAAACTAGAACGAAGTAATACAACTCTTAATCACCTCTTTCTTTGTAAATTCAAAACAACCAATGAAACAATATGAAGGTCTCCCTAAATGAAGACTTGTGTGAGATCTACGCATCGTTTTGGACGCGATAGTGATGGGATTGCTCCTTTTGATGCTAATTTCAACTAGAATGAAGTAATAGGACTCATAATCACCTATATTTTAACAATTTGAGAGAACTAATCAAACAATAAGAAGGTCTCTCTAAATGAAGACTTGTGTGAGATGTACGGATCGTTTTGAATGCACTAGTGATATAGAATTGCTCCTTTTGATGCTAATCAAACTAGAACGAAGTCATAGGACACATAATCACCTCTTTCTTTGACAATTTGAGAGAACCAATGAAACAATAAGAAGGTCTTCCTAAATCAAGACTTGTGTGAGATGTACACATTGTTTTTAACGCGATAGTCATTGATTTGGTCCTTTTGATGCTAATCAAATTAGAACGAATTAATAGGACTGATAATCACCACTTTCTTTGACAATTTTACAAAACCAATGAAACAATAAGAAGGTCTCCCTAAATGAAGATTTGCGTGAGATGTACGTATGATTTTGAACGCGATAGTCATGGGTTTCTACTTTTGACGCTAATCAAACTAGAATGAAGTAATACAACTCTTAATCACCTCTTTCTTTGTAAATTCGAAACAACCAATGAAACAATATGAAGGTCTCCCTAAATGAAGACTTGTGTGAGATCTACGCATCGTTTTGGACGCGATAGTGATGCGATTGCTCCTTTTGATGCTAATTTTAACTAGAACGAAGTAATAGGACTCATAATCACCTATATTTTGACAATTTGAGATAACTAATGAAACAATAAGAAGGTCTCCCTAAATGAAGACTTGTGTGAGATGTACGCATGGTTTTGGACGCGATAGTTGTGGGTTTCTCTTTTTTGACGTTAATCAAACTAGAAAGAAGTAACACAGTCTCTTAATCACCTCTTTCTTTGTAAATTCGAAACAGCCAATGAAACAATATGAAGGTCTCCCTAAATGAAGACTTGTGTGAGATCTACGCATCGTTTTGGACGCGATAGTGATGCGATTGCTCCTTTTGATGCTAATTTCAACTAGAACGAAGTAATAGGACTCATAATCACCTATAATTTGTTAATTTGAGAGAACTAATGAAATAATAAGAAGGTCTCCCTAAATAAAGACTTGTGTGAGATGTACACATGGTTTTGGACGAGATTGTCATTGGTTTCTCTTTTTTGACGTTAATCAAACTAGAACAAAATAACACAGTCTCTTAATCACCTCTTTCTTTGTAAATTCGAAACAACCAATGAAATATTATGAAGGTCTCCCAAAATGAAGACTTGTGTGAGATCTACGCGTCGTTTTGGACGCGATAGTGATGGATTGCTCTATTTGATGCTAATTTCAACTAGAATGAAGTAATAGGAATCATAATCACCTATATTTTAACAATTTGAGAGAACTAATCAAACAATAAGAATGTCTCTCTAAATGAAGACTTGTGTGAGATGTACGGATCGTTTTAAATGCACTAGTGATATAGGATTGCTCCTTTTGATGCTAATCAAACTAGAACGAAGTCATAGGACTCATAATCACCTCTTTCTTTGACAATTTGAGAGAACCAATGAAACAATAAGAAGGTCTTCCTAAATCAAGACTTGTGTGAGATGTACACATTGTTTTTAACGCGATAGTCATTGATTTGGTCCTTTTGATGCTAATCAAATTAGAACGAATTAATAGGACTAATAATCACCACTTTCTTTGATAATTTTACAAAACCAATGAAACAATAAGAAGGTCTCCCTAAATGAAGATTTGTGTGAGATGTACGTATGATTTTGAACGCGATAGTCATGGGTTTCTACTTTTGACGCTAATCAAACTAGAACAAAGTAATACAACTCTTAATCACCTCTTTCTTTGTAAATTCGAAACAACCAATGAAACAATATGAAGGTCTCCCTAAATGAAGACTTGTGTGAGATCTACGCATCGTTTTGGACGCGATTGTGATGTGATTGCTTCTTTTGATGCTAATTTCAACTAGAAGAAGTAATAGGACTCATAATCACCTATATTTTGACAATTTGAGATAACTAATGAAACAATAAGAAGGTCTCCCTAAATGAAGACTTGTGTGAGATGTACGCATGGTTTTGGACGCGATAGTTGTGGGTTTCTCTTTTTTGACGTTAATCAAACTAGAAAGAAGTAACACAGTCTCTTAATCACCTCTTTCTTTGTAAATTCGAAACAACCAATGAAACAATATGAAGGTCTCCCTAAATGAAGACTTGTGTGAGATCTACGCATCGTTTTGGGCGCGATAGTGATGCGATTGCTCCTTTTGATGCTAATTTCAACTAGAACGAAGTAATAGGACTCATAATCACCTATAATTTGTTAATTTGAGAGAACTAATGAAATAATATGAATGTCTCCCTAAATAAAGACTTGTGTGAGATGTACACATGGTTTTGGACGAGATTGTCATTGGTTTCTCTTTTTTGACGTTAATCAAACTAGAACAAAATAACACAGTCTCTTAATCACCTCTTTCTTTGTAAATTCGAAACAACCAATGAAATAATATGAAGGTCTCTCAAAATGAAGACTTGTGTGAGATCTACGCATCGTTTTGGACGCGATAGTGATGGATTGCTCTATTTGATGCTAATTTCAACTAGAATGAAGTAATAGGACTCATAATCACCTATATTTTAACAATTTGAGAGAACTAATCAAACAATAAGAATGTCTCTCTAAATTAAGACTTGTGTGAGATGTACGGATCGTTTTGAATGCACTAGTGATATAGGATTGCTCTTTTTGATGCTAATCAAACTAGAACGAAGTCATAGGACACATAATCACCTCTTTCTTTGGCAATTTGAGAGAACCAATTAAACAATAAGAAGGTCTTCCTAAATCAAGACTTGTGTGAGATGTACACATTGTTTTTAATGCGATAGTCATTGATTTGGTCCTTTGGATGCTAATCAAATTAGAACGAATTAATAGGACTGATAATCACCACTTTCTTTGACAATTTTACAAAACCAATGAAACAATAAGAAGGTCTCCCTAAATGAAGATTTGTGTGAGATGTACGTATGATTTTGAACGCGATAGTCATGGGTTTCTACTTTTGACGCTAATCAAACTAGAACGAAGTCATAGGACACATAATCACCTCTTTCTTTGACAATTTGAGAGAACCAATGAAACAATAAGAAGGTCTTCCTAAATCAAGACTTGTGTGAGATGTACACATTGTTTTTAACGCGATAGTCATTGATTTGGTCCTTTTGATGCTAATCAAATTAGAACGAATTAATAGGACTGATAATCACCACTTTCTTTGACAATTTTACAAAACCAATGAAACAATAAGAAGGTCTCCCTAAATGAAGATTTGTGTGAGATGTACGTATGATTTTGAACGCGATAGTCATGGGTTTTTACTTTTGACGCTAATCAAAGTAGAACGAAGTAATACAACTCTTAATCACCTCTTTCTTTGTAAATTCGAAACAACCAATGAAACAATATGAAGGTCTCCCTAAATGAAGACTTGTGTGAGATCTACGCATCGTTTTGGACATGATATTGATGATGGGATTGGTCCTGTTGATGCTAATTTCAACTAGAATTAAGTAATATGACTCATAATCACCTATATTTTGACAATTTGAGAGAACTAATCAAACAATAAGTAGGTCTCCCTAAATGAAGACTTGTGTGAGATGTACGGATCGTTTTGAATGCACTAGTGAGAGGATTGCTCTTTTTGATGCTAATCAAACTAGAACGAAGTCATAGGACTCATAATCACCTCTTTCTTTGACAATTTGAGAGGGCCAATGAAACAATAAGAAGGTCTCCCTAAATCAAGACTTGTGTGAGATGAATGAATCGTTTTTAACGCAATAGTCATTGATTTTGTCCTTTTGATGCTAATCAAATTAGAACGAATTAATAGGACTGATAATCACCACTTTCTTTGACAATTTTACAGAACCATTGAAAAAATATGAAGGTCTCCTTAAATGATGATTTGTGTGAGATGTACGTATGATTTTGAACGCGATAGTCATGGGTTTCTACTTTTGACGCTAATCAAACTAGAACGAAGTAATACAACTCTTAATCACCTCTTTCTTTGTAAATTCAAAACAACCAATGAAACAATATGAAGGTCTCCCTAAATGAAAACTTGTGTGAGATCTACGCATCGTTTTGGACGCGATAGTGATGGGATTGCTCCTTTTGATGCTAATTTCAACTAGAATGAAGTAATAGGACTCATAATCACCTATATTTTAACAATTTGAGAGAACTAATCAAACAATAAGAAGGTCTCTCTAAATGAAGACTTGTGTGAGATGTACGGATCGTTTTGAATGCACTAGTGATAGGATTGCTCCTTTTGATGCTAATCAAACTAAAACGAAGTCATAGGACTCATAATCACCTCTTTCTTTGTTAATTTGAGAAAACCAATGAAACAATAAGAAGGTCTCCCTAAATCAAGACTTGTGTGAGATGTACGCATTATTTTTAACGCGATAATCATTTATTTGGTCCTTTTGATGCTAATCAAATTAGAACGAATTAATAGGACTGATAATCACCACTTTCTTTGACAATTTTACAAAACCAATGAAACAATAAGAAGGTCTCCCTAAATGAAGATTTGTGTGAGATGTACGTATGATTTTGAACGCGATAGTCATGGGTTTCTACTTTTGACGCTAATCAAACTAGAACGAAGTAATACAACTCTTAATCACCTCTTTCTTTGTAAATTCGAAACAACCAATGAAACAATATGAAGGTCTCCCTAAATGAAGACTTGTGTGAGATCTACGCATCGTTTTGGACGCGATAGTGATGGGATTCCTCCTTTTGATGCTAATTTCTACTAGAATGAAGTAATAGGACTCATAATCACCTATATTTTAACAATTTGAGAGAACTAATCAAACAATAAGCAGGTCTCCCTAAATGAAGACTTGTGTGAGATGTACGGATCGTTTTGAATGCATTAGTGATAGGATTGCTCTTTTTGATGCTAATCAAACTAAAACGAAGTCATAGGACTCATAATTACCTCTTTCTTTGACAATTTGAGAAAACCAATGAAATAATAAGAAGGTCTTCCTAAATCAAGACTTGTGTGAGATGTACGCATTGTTTTTAACGCGATAATCATTTATTTGGTCCTTTTGATGCTAATCAAATTAGAACGAATTAATAGGACTGATAATCACCACTTTCTTTGACAATTTTACAAAACCAATGAAATAATAAGAAGGTCTCCCTAAATGAAGATTTGTGTGAGACGTACGTATGATTTTGAACGCGATAGTCATGGGTTTCTACTTTTGACGCTAATCAAACTAGAATGAAGTAATACAACTCTTAATCACCTCTTTCTTTGTAAATTCGAAACAACCAATAAAACAATATGAAGGTCTCCCTAAATGAAGACTTGTGTGAGATCTACGCATCATTTTGGACGCGATATTGTTGATGGGATTGCTCCTGTTGATGCTAATTTCAACTAGAATGAAGTAATAGGACTTATAATCACCTATAATTTGACAATTTGAGAGAACAAATCAAACAATAAGAAGGTCTCCCTAAATGAAGACTTGTGTGAGATGTACGGATCGTTTTGAATGCACTAGTGATAGGATTGCTCCTTTTGATGTTAATCAAACTAGAACGAAGTCATAGGACTCATAATCACCTCTTTCTTTGACAATTTGAGAGAACCAATGAAACAATAAGAAGGTCTCTCTAAATCAAGACTTGTGTGAGATGTACGCATCATTGATTTGGTCCTTTTGATGCTGATCAAATTAGAACAAATTAATAGGACTGCTAATGACCTCTTTCATTAACAATTTTACAGAACAAATAAAACAATAAGAAGGTCTCCCTAAATGAAGATTTGTGTGAGATGTACGTATGATTTTGAACGCGATAGTCATGGGTTTCTACTTTTGACGCTAATCAAACTAGAACGAAATAATACAACTCTTAATCACCTATTTCTTTGTAAATTCGAAACAACCAATGAAACAATATGAAGGTCTCCCTAAATGAAGACTTGTGTGAGATCTACGCATCGTTTTGGACGCGATAGTGATGCGATTGCTCCTTTTGATGCTAATTTCAACTAGAACGAAGTAATAGGACTCATAATCACCTATAATTTGTTAATTTGAGAGAACTAATGAAATAATAAGAAGGTCTCCCAAAATAAAGACTTGTGTGAGATGTACACATGGTTTTGGACGAGATTGTCATTGGTTTCTCTTTTTTGACGTTAATCAAACTAGAACAAAATAACACAGTCTCTTAATCACCTCTTTCTTTGTAAATTCGAAAAAACCAATGAAATAATATGAAGGTCTCCCAAAATGAAGACTTGTGTGAGATCTACGCATCGTTTTGGACGCGATAGTGATGGGATTGCTCTATTTGATGCTAATTTCAACTAGAATGAAGTAATAGGACTCATAATCACCTATATTTTAACAATTTGAGAGAACTAATCAAACAATAAGAATGTCTCTCTAAATGAAGACTTGTGTGAGATGTACGGATCGTTTTGAATGCACTAGTGATATAGGATTGCTCCTTTTGATGCTAATCAAACTAGAACGAAGTCATAGGACACATAATCACCTCTTTCTTTGACTATTTGAGAGAACCAATGAAACAATAAGAAGGTCTTCCTAAATCAAGACTTGTGTGAGATGTACACATTGTTTTTAACGCGATAGTCATTGATTTGGTCCTTTTGATGCTAATCAAATTAGAACGAATTAATAGGACTGATAATCACCACTTTCTTTGACAATTTTACAAAACCAATGAAACAATAAGAAGGTCTCCCTAAATGAAGATTTGTGTGAGATGTACGTATGATTTTGAACGCGATAGTCATGGGTTTCTACTTTTGACGCTAATCAAACTAGAACGAAGTAATACAACTCTTAATCACCTCTTTCTTTGTAAATTCGAAACAACCAATGAAACAATATGAAGGTCTCCCTAAATGAAGACTTGTGTGAGATCTACGCATCGTTTTGGACGCGATTGTGATGTGATTGCTCCTTTTGATGCTAATTTCTACTAGAACGAAGTAATAGGACTCATCACCTATATTTTGACAATTTGAGATAACTAATGAAACAATAAGAAGGTCTCCCTAAATGAAGACTTGTGTGAGATGTACGCATGGTTTTGGACGCGATAGTTGTGGGTTTCTCTTTTTTGACGTTAATCAAACTAGAAAGAAGTAACACAGTCTCTTAATAACCTCTTTCTTTGTAAATTCGAAACAACCAATGAAACAATATGAAGGTCTCCCTAAATGAAGACTTGTGTGAGATCTACGCATCGTTTTGGGCGCGATAGTGATGCGATTGCTCCTTTTGATGCTAATTTCAACTAGAACGAAGTAATAGGACTCATAATCACCCATAATTTGTTAATTTGAGAGAACTAATGAAATAATAAGAAGGTCTCCCTAAATAAAGACATGTGTGAGATGTACGCATGGTTTTGGACGAGATTGTCATTGGTTTCTCTTTTTTGACGTTAATCAAACTAGAACAAAATAACACAGTCTCTTAATCACCTCTTTCTTTGTAAATTCGAAACAACCAATGAAATAATATGAAGGTCTCCCAAAATGAAGACTTGTGTGAGATCTACGCATCGTTTTGGACGCAATAGTGATGGATTGCTCTATTTGATGCTAATTTCAACTACAATGAAGTAATAGGACTCATAATCACCTATATTTTAACAATTTGAGAGAACTAATCAAACAATAAGAATGTCTCTCTAAATGAAGACTTGTGTGAGATGTACGGATCGTTTTGAATGCACTAGTGATAAGATTGCTTCTTTTGATGCTAATCAAACTAGAACGAAGTCATAGGACTCATAATCAACTCTTTCTTTGACAATTTGAGAAAACCAATGAAACAATAAGAAGGTCTCCCTAAATCAAGACTTGTGTGAGATGTACGCATCGTTTTTAACGCGATAATCATTTATTTGGTCCTTTTGATGCTAATCAAATTAGAACGAATTAATAGGACTCCTAATCACCTCTTTCTTTGACAATTTGAGAGAACCAATGAAACAATTAGAAGGTCTCCCGAAATGAAGACTTGTGTGAGATGTACGCATGGTTTTGGACGCGATAGTAATTGGTTTCTCCTTTTGACGCTAATCAAACTAAAACGAAATAATACAACTCTTAATCACCCTTTCTTTGTAAATTCGAAACAACCAATGAAACAATATGAAGGTCTACCTAAATGAAGACTTGTGTGAGATCTACGCATCGTTTTGAACATGATATTGATGATGGGATTGGTCCTGTTGATGCTAATTTCAACTAGAATTAAGTAATATGAGTCATAATCACCTATATTTTGACAATTTGAGTGAACTAATCAAACAATAAGTAGGTCTCCCTAAATGAAGACTTGTGTGAGATGTACGGATCGTTTTGAATGCACTAGTGATAGGATTGCTCTTTTTGATGCTAATCAAACTAGAAGGAAGTCATAGGACTCATAATCACCTCTTTCTTTGACAATTTGAGAGAACCAATGAAACAATAAGAAGGTCTCCCTAAATCAAGACTTGTGTGAGATGTACGCATCGTTTTTAACGCGATAGTCATTGATTTTGTCCTTTTGATGCTAATCAAATTAGAACGAATTAATAGGACTGATAATCACCACTTTCTTTGACAATTTTACAGAACCATTGAAACAATAAGAAGGTCTCCTTAAATGATGATTTGTGTGAGATGTACGTATGATTTTGAACGCGATAGTCATGGGTTTCTACTTTTGATGCTAATCAAACTAGAACGAAGTAATACAACTCTTAATCACCTCTTTCTTTGTAAATTCAAAACAACCAATGAAACAATATGAAGGTCTCCCTAAATGAAGACTTGTGTGAGATCTACGCATCGTTTTGGACGCAATAGTGATGGGATTGCTCCTTTTGATGCTAATTTCAACTAGAATGAAGTAATAGGACTCATAATCACCTATATTTTAACAATTTGAGAGAACTAATCAAACAATAAGAAGGTCTCTCTAAATGAAGACTTGTGTGAGATGTACGGATCGTTTTGAATGCACTAGTGATAAAGGATTGCTCCTTTTGATGCTAATCAAACTAGAACGAAGTCATAGGACACATAATCACCTCTTTCTTTGACAATTTGAGAGAACCAATGAAACAATAAGAAGGTCTTCCTAAATCAAGACTTGTGTGAGATGTACACATTGTTTTTAACGCGATAGTCATTGATTTGGTCCTTTTGATGCTAATCAAATTAGAACGAATTAATAGGACTGATAATCACCACTTTCTTTGACAATTTTACAAAACCAATGAAACAATAAGAAGGTCTCCCTAAATGAAGATTTGTGTGAGATGTACGTATGATTTTGAACGCGATAGTCATGGGTTTCTACTTTTGACGCTAATCAAACTAGAATGAAGTAATACAACTCTTAATCACCTCTTTCTTTGTAAATTCGAAACAACCAATGAAACAATATGAAGGTCTCCCTAAATGAAGACTTGTGTGAGATCTACGCATCGTTTTGGACGCGATTGTGATGTGATTGCTCCTTTTGATGCTAATTTTAACTAGAACGAAGTAATAGGACTCATAATCACCTATATTTTGACAATTTGAGATAACTAATGAAACAATAAGAAGGTCTCCCTAAATGAAGACTTGTGTGAGATGTACGCATGGTTTTGGACGCGATAGTTGTGGGTTTCTCTTTTTTGACGTTAATCAAACTAGAAAGAAGTAACACAGTCTCTTAATCACCTATTTCTTTGTAAATTCGAAAAAACCAATGAAACAATATGAAGGTCTCCCTAAATGAAGACTTGTGTGAGATCTACGCATCGTTTTGGACGCGATAGTGATGCGATTGCTCCTTTTGATGCTAATTTCAACTAGAACGAAGTAATAGGACTCATAATCACCTATAATTTGTTAATTTGAGAGAACTAATGAAATAATAAGAAGGTCTCCCTAAATAAAGACTTGTGTGAGATGTACACATGGTTTTGGACGAGATTGTCATTGGTTTCTCTTTTTTGACGTTAATCAAACTAGAACAAAATAACACAGTCTCTTAATCACCTCTTTCTTTGTAAATTCGAAACAACCAATGAAATAATATGAAGGTCTCCCAAAATGAAGACTTGTGTGAGATCTACGCGTCGTTTTGGACGCGATAGTGATGGATTGCTCTATTTGATTCTAATTTCAACTAGAATGAAGTAATAGGACTCATAATCACCTATATTTTAACAATTTGAGAGAACTAATCAAACAATAAGAATGTCTCTCTAAATGAAGACTTGTGTGAGATGTACGGATCGTTTTAAATGCACTAGTGATATAGGATTGCTCCTTTTGATGCTAATCAAACTAGAACGAAGTCATAGGACACATAATCACCTCTTTCTTTGACAATTTGAGAGAACCAATGAAACAATAAGAAGGTCTTCCTAAATCAAGACTTGTGTGAGATGTACACATTGTTTTTAACGCGATAGTCATTGATTTGGTCCTTTTGATGCTAATCAAATTAGAACGAATTAATAGGACTAATAATCACCACTTTCTTTGACAATTTTACAAAACCAATGAAACAATAAGAAGGTCTCCCTAAATGAAGATTTGTGTGAGATGTACGTATGATTTTGAACGCGATAGTCATGGGTTTCTACTTTTGACGCTAATCAAACTAGAACGAAGTAATACAACTCTTAATCACATATTTCTTTGTAAATTCGAAACAACAAATGAAATAATATGAAGGTCTCCCTAAATGAAGACTTGTGTGAGATCTACGCATCGTTTTGGACGCGATTGTGATGTGATTGCTCCTTTTGATGCTAATTTCAACTAGAACGAAGTAATAGGACTCATAATCACCTATATTTTGACAATTTGAGATAACTAATGAAACAATAAGAAGGTCTCCCTAAATGAAGACTTGTGTGAGATGTACGCATGGTTTTGGACGCGATAGTTGTGGGTTTCTCTTTTTTGACGTTAATCAAACTAGAAAGAAGTAACACAGTCTCTTAATCACCTCTTTCTTTGTAAATTCGAAACAACCAATGAAACAATATGAAGGTCTCCCTAAATGAAGACTTGTGTGAGATCTACGCATCGTTTTGGGCGCGATAGTGATGCGATTGCTCCTTTTGATGCTAATTTCAACTAGAACGAAGTAATAGGACTCATAATCACCTATAATTTGTTAATTTGAGAGAACTAATGAAATAATAAGAAGGTCTCCCTAAATAAAGACTTGTGTGAGATGTACACATGGTTTTGGACGAGATTGTCATTGGTTTCTCTTTTTTGACGTTAATCAAACTAGAACAAAATAACACAGTCTCTTAATCACCTCTTTCTTTGTAAATTCGAAACAACCAATGAAATAATATGAAGGTCTCTCAAAATGAAGACTTGTGTGAGATCTACGCATCGTTTTGGACGCGATAGTGATGGATTGCTCTATTTGATGCTAATTTCAACTAGAATGAAGTAATAGGACTCATAATCACCTATATTTTAACAATTTGAGAGAACTAATCAAACAATAAGAATGTCTCTCTAAATGAAGACTTGTGTGAGATGTACGGATCGTTTTGAATGCACTAGTGATATAGGATTGCTTCTTTTGATGCTAATCAAACTAGAACGAAGTCATAGGACACATAATCACCTCTTTCTTTGGCAATTTGAGAGAACCAATTAAACAATAAGAAGGTCTTCCTAAATCAAGACTTGTGTGAGATGTACACATTGTTTTTAACGCGATAGTCATTGATTTGGTCCTTTTGATGCTAATCAAATTAGAACGAATTAATAGGACTGATAATCACCACTTTCTTTGACAATTTTACAAAACCAATGAAACAATAAGAAGGTCTCCCTAAATGAAGATTTGTGTGAGATGTACGTATGATTTTGAACGCGATAGTCATGGGTTTCTACTTTTGACGCTAATCAAACTAGAATGAAGTAATACAACTCTTAATCACCTCTTTCTTTGTAAATTCGAAACAACCAATGAAACAATATGAAGGTCTCCCTAAATGAAGACTTGTGTGAGATCTACGCATCGTTTTGGACGCGATTGTGATGTGATTGCTCCTTTTGATGCTAATTTTAACTAGAACGAAGTAATAGGACTCATAATCACCTATATTTTGACAATTTGAGATAACTAATGAAACAATAAGAAGGTCTCCCTAAATGAAGACTTGTGTGAGATGTACGCATGGTTTTGGACGCGATAGTTGTGGGTTTCTCTTTTTTGACGTTAATCAAACTAGAAAGAAGTAACACAGTCTCTTAATCACCTATTTCTTTGTAAATTCGAAAAAACCAATGAAACAATATGAAGGTCTCCCTAAATGAAGACTTGTGTGAGATCTACGCATCGTTTTGGACGCGATAGTGATGCGATTGCTCCTTTTGATGCTAATTTCAACTAGAACGAAGTAATAGGACTCATAATCACCTATAATTTGTTAATTTGAGAGAACTAATGAAATAATAAGAAGGTCTCCCAAAATAAAGACTTGTGTGAGATGTACACATGGTTTTGGACGAGATTGTCATTGGTTTCTCTTTTTTGACGTTAATCAAACTAGAACAAAATAACACAGTCTCTTAATCACCTCTTTCTTTGTAAATTCGAAACAACCAATGAAATAATATGAAGGTCTCCCAAAATGAAGACTTGTGTGAGATCTACGCGTCGTTTTGGACGCGATAGTGATGGATTGCTCTATTTGATTCTAATTTCAACTAGAATGAAGTAATAGGACTCATAATCACCTATATTTTAACAATTTGAGAGAACTAATCAAACAATAAGAATGTCTCTCTAAATGAAGACTTGTGTGAGATGTACGGATCGTTTTAAATGCACTAGTGATATAGGATTGCTCCTTTTGATGCTAATCAAACTAGAACGAAGTCATAGGACACATAATCACCTCTTTCTTTGACAATTTGAGAGAACCAATGAAACAATAAGAAGGTCTTCCTAAATCAAGACTTGTGTGAGATGTACACATTGTTTTTAACGCGATAGTCATTGATTTGGTCCTTTTGATGCTAATCAAATTAGAACGAATTAATAGGACTAATAATCACCACTTTCTTTGACAATTTTACAAAACCAATGAAACAATAAGAAGGTCTCCCTAAATGAAGATTTGTGTGAGATGTACGTATGATTTTGAACGCGATAGTCATGGGTTTCTACTTTTGACGCTAATCAAACTAGAACGAAGTAATACAACTCTTAATCACCTATTTCTTTGTAAATTCGAAACAACAAATGAAATAATATGAAGGTCTCCCTAAATGAAGACTTGTGTGAGATCTACGCATCGTTTTGGACGCGATTGTGATGTGATTGCTCCTTTTGATGCTAATTTCAACTAGAACGAAGTAATAGGACTCATAATCACCTATATTTTGACAATTTGAGATAACTAATGAAACAATAAGAAGGTCTCCCTAAATGAAGACTTGTGTGAGATGTACGCATGGTTTTGGACGCGATAGTTGTGGGTTTCTCTTTTTTGACGTTAATCAAACTAGAAAGAAGTAACACAGTCTCTTAATCACCTCTTTCTTTGTAAATTCGAAACAACCAATGAAACAATATGAAGGTCTCCCTAAATGAAGACTTGTGTGAGATCTACGCATCGTTTTGGGCGCGATAGTGATGCGATTGCTCCTTTTGATGCTAATTTCAACTAGAACGAAGTAATAGGACTCATAATCACCTATAATTTGTTAATTTGAGAGAACTAATGAAATAATAAGAAGGTCTCCCTAAATAAAGACTTGTGTGAGATGTACACATGGTTTTGGACGAGATTGTCATTGGTTTCTCTTTTTTGACGTTAATCAAACTAGAACAAAATAACACAGTCTCTTAATCACCTCTTTCTTTGTAAATTCGAAACAACCAATGAAATAATATGAAGGTCTCCCAAAATGAAGACTTGTGTGAGATCTACGCGTCGTTTTGGACGCGATAGTGATGGATTGCTCTATTTGATTCTAATTTCAACTAGAATGAAGTAATAGGACTCATAATCACCTATATTTTAACAATTTGAGAGAACTAATCAAACAATAAGAATGTCTCTCTAAATGAAGACTTGTGTGAGATGTACGGATCGTTTTAAATGCACTAGTGATATAGGATTGCTCCTTTTGATGCTAATCAAACTAGAACGAAGTCATAGGACACATAATCACCTCTTTCTTTGACAATTTGAGAGAACCAATGAAACAATAAGAAGGTCTTCCTAAATCAAGACTTGTGTGAGATGTACACATTGTTTTTAACGCGATAGTCATTGATTTGGTCCTTTTGATGCTAATCAAATTAGAACGAATTAATAGGACTAATAATCACCACTTTCTTTGACAATTTTACAAAACCAATGAAACAATAAGAAGGTCTCCCTAAATGAAGATTTGTGTGAGATGTACGTATGATTTTGAACGCGATAGTCATGGGTTTCTACTTTTGACGCTAATCAAACTAGAACGAAGTAATACAACTCTTAATCACCTATTTCTTTGTAAATTCGAAACAACAAATGAAATAATATGAAGGTCTCCCTAAATGAAGACTTGTGTGAGATCTACGCATCGTTTTGGACGCGATTGTGATGTGATTGCTCCTTTTGATGCTAATTTCAACTAGAACGAAGTAATAGGACTCATAATCACCTATATTTTGACAATTTGAGATAACTAATGAAACAATAAGAAGGTCTCCCTAAATGAAGACTTGTGTGAGATGTACGCATGGTTTTGGACGCGATAGTTGTGGGTTTCTCTTTTTTGACGTTAATCAAACTAGAAAGAAGTAACACAGTCTCTTAATCACCTCTTTCTTTGTAAATTCGAAACAACCAATGAAACAATATGAAGGTCTCCCTAAATGAAGACTTGTGTGAGATCTACGCATCGTTTTGGGCGCGATAGTGATGCGATTGCTCCTTTTGATGCTAATTTCAACTAGAACGAAGTAATAGGACTCATAATCACCTATAATTTGTTAATTTGAGAGAACTAATGAAATAATAAGAAGGTCTCCCTAAATAAAGACTTGTGTGAGATGTACACATGGTTTTGGACGAGATTGTCATTGGTTTCTCTTTTTTGACGTTAATCAAACTAGAACAAAATAACACAGTCTCTTAATCACCTCTTTCTTTGTAAATTCGAAACAACCAATGAAATAATATGAAGGTCTCCCAAAATGAAGACTTGTGTGAGATCTACGCGTCGTTTTGGACGCGATAGTGATGGATTGCTCTATTTGATTCTAATTTCAACTAGAATGAAGTAATAGGACTCATAATCACCTATATTTTAACAATTTGAGAGAACTAATCAAACAATAAGAATGTCTCTCTAAATGAAGACTTGTGTGAGATGTACGGATCGTTTTAAATGCACTAGTGATATAGGATTGCTCCTTTTGATGCTAATCAAACTAGAACGAAGTCATAGGACACATAATCACCTCTTTCTTTGACAATTTGAGAGAACCAATGAAACAATAAGAAGGTCTTCCTAAATCAAGACTTGTGTGAGATGTACACATTGTTTTTAACGCGATAGTCATTGATTTGGTCCTTTTGATGCTAATCAAATTAGAACGAATTAATAGGACTGATAATCACCACTTTCTTTGACAATTTTACAAAACCAATGAAACAATAAGAAGGTCTCCCTAAATGAAGATTTGTGTGAGATGTACGTATGATTTTGAACGCGATAGTCATGGGTTTCTACTTTTGACGCTAATCAAACTAGAACGAAGTAATACAACTCTTAATCACCTATTTCTTTGTAAATTCGAAACAACAAATGAAATAATATGAAGGTCTCCCTAAATGAAGACTTGTGTGAGATCTACGCATCGTTTTGGACGCGATTGTGATGTGATTGCTCCTTTTGATGCTAATTTCTACTAGAACGAAGTAATAGGACTCATCACCTATATTTTGACAATTTGAGATAACTAATGAAACAATAAGAAGGTCTCCCTAAATGAAGACTTGTGTGAGATGTACGCATGGTTTTGGACGCGATAGTTGTGGGTTTCTCTTTTTTGACGTTAATCAAACTAGAAAGAAGTAACACAGTCTCTTAATAACCTCTTTCTTTGTAAATTCGAAACAACCAATGAAACAATATGAAGGTCTCCCTAAATGAAGACTTGTGTGAGATCTACGCATCGTTTTGGGCGCGATAGTGATGCGATTGCTCCTTTTGATGCTAATTTCAACTAGAACGAAGTAATAGGACTCATAATCACCCATAATTTGTTAATTTGAGAGAACTAATGAAATAATAAGAAGGTCTCCCTAAATAAAGACATGTGTGAGATGTACGCATGGTTTTGGACGAGATTGTCATTGGTTTCTCTTTTTTGACGTTAATCAAACTAGAACAAAATAACACAGTCTCTTAATCACCTCTTTCTTTGTAAATTCGAAACAACCAATGAAATAATATGAAGGTCTCCCAAAATGAAGACTTGTGTGAGATCTACGCATCGTTTTGGACGCAATAGTGATGGATTGCTCTATTTGATGCTAATTTCAACTACAATGAAGTAATAGGACTCATAATCACCTATATTTTAACAATTTGAGAGAACTAATCAAACAATAAGAATGTCTCTCTAAATGAAGACTTGTGTGAGATGTACGGATCGTTTTGAATGCACTAGTGATAAGATTGCTTCTTTTGATGCTAATCAAACTAGAACGAAGTCATAGGACTCATAATCAACTCTTTCTTTGACAATTTGAGAAAACCAATGAAACAATAAGAAGGTCTCCCTAAATCAAGACTTGTGTGAGATGTACGCATCGTTTTTAACGCGATAATCATTTATTTGGTCCTTTTGATGCTAATCAAATTAGAACGAATTAATAGGACTCCTAATCACCTCTTTCTTTGACAATTTGAGAGAACCAATGAAACAATTAGAAGGTCTCCCGAAATGAAGACTTGTGTGAGATGTACGCATGGTTTTGGACGCGATAGTAATTGGTTTCTCCTTTTGACGCTAATCAAACTAAAACGAAATAATACAACTCTTAATCACCCTTTCTTTGTAAATTCGAAACAACCAATGAAACAATATGAAGGTCTACCTAAATGAAGACTTGTGTGAGATCTACGCATCGTTTTGAACATGATATTGATGATGGGATTGGTCCTGTTGATGCTAATTTCAACTAGAATTAAGTAATATGAGTCATAATCACCTATATTTTGACAATTTGAGTGAACTAATCAAACAATAAGTAGGTCTCCCTAAATGAAGACTTGTGTGAGATGTACGGATCGTTTTGAATGCACTAGTGATAGGATTGCTCTTTTTGATGCTAATCAAACTAGAAGGAAGTCATAGGACTCATAATCACCTCTTTCTTTGACAATTTGAGAGAACCAATGAAACAATAAGAAGGTCTCCCTAAATCAAGACTTGTGTGAGATGTACGCATCGTTTTTAACGCGATAGTCATTGATTTTGTCCTTTTGATGCTAATCAAATTAGAACGAATTAATAGGACTGATAATCACCACTTTCTTTGACAATTTTACAGAACCATTGAAACAATAAGAAGGTCTCCTTAAATGATGATTTGTGTGAGATGTACGTATGATTTTGAACGCGATAGTCATGGGTTTCTACTTTTGATGCTAATCAAACTAGAACGAAGTAATACAACTCTTAATCACCTCTTTCTTTGTAAATTCAAAACAACCAATGAAACAATATGAAGGTCTCCCTAAATGAAGACTTGTGTGAGATCTACGCATCGTTTTGGACGCAATAGTGATGGGATTGCTCCTTTTGATGCTAATTTCAACTAGAATGAAGTAATAGGACTCATAATCACCTATATTTTAACAATTTGAGAGAACTAATCAAACAATAAGAAGGTCTCTCTAAATGAAGACTTGTGTGAGATGTACGGATCGTTTTGAATGCACTAGTGATAAAGGATTGCTCCTTTTGATGCTAATCAAACTAGAACGAAGTCATAGGACACATAATCACCTCTTTCTTTGACAATTTGAGAGAACCAATGAAACAATAAGAAGGTCTTCCTAAATCAAGACTTGTGTGAGATGTACACATTGTTTTTAACGCGATAGTCATTGATTTGGTCCTTTTGATGCTAATCAAATTAGAACGAATTAATAGGACTGATAATCACCACTTTCTTTGACAATTTTACAAAACCAATGAAACAATAAGAAGGTCTCCCTAAATGAAGATTTGTGTGAGATGTACGTATGATTTTGAACGCGATAGTCATGGGTTTCTACTTTTGACGCTAATCAAACTAGAATGAAGTAATACAACTCTTAATCACCTCTTTCTTTGTAAATTCGAAACAACCAATGAAACAATATGAAGGTCTCCCTAAATGAAGACTTGTGTGAGATCTACGCATCGTTTTGGACGCGATTGTGATGTGATTGCTCCTTTTGATGCTAATTTTAACTAGAACGAAGTAATAGGACTCATAATCACCTATATTTTGACAATTTGAGATAACTAATGAAACAATAAGAAGGTCTCCCTAAATGAAGACTTGTGTGAGATGTACGCATGGTTTTGGACGCGATAGTTGTGGGTTTCTCTTTTTTGACGTTAATCAAACTAGAAAGAAGTAACACAGTCTCTTAATCACCTATTTCTTTGTAAATTCGAAAAAACCAATGAAACAATATGAAGGTCTCCCTAAATGAAGACTTGTGTGAGATCTACGCATCGTTTTGGACGCGATAGTGATGCGATTGCTCCTTTTGATGCTAATTTCAACTAGAACGAAGTAATAGGACTCATAATCACCTATAATTTGTTAATTTGAGAGAACTAATGAAATAATAAGAAGGTCTCCCTAAATAAAGACTTGTGTGAGATGTACACATGGTTTTGGACGAGATTGTCATTGGTTTCTCTTTTTTGACGTTAATCAAACTAGAACAAAATAACACAGTCTCTTAATCACCTCTTTCTTTGTAAATTCGAAACAACCAATGAAATAATATGAAGGTCTCCCAAAATGAAGACTTGTGTGAGATCTACGCGTCGTTTTGGACGCGATAGTGATGGATTGCTCTATTTGATTCTAATTTCAACTAGAATGAAGTAATAGGACTCATAATCACCTATATTTTAACAATTTGAGAGAACTAATCAAACAATAAGAATGTCTCTCTAAATGAAGACTTGTGTGAGATGTACGGATCGTTTTAAATGCACTAGTGATATAGGATTGCTCCTTTTGATGCTAATCAAACTAGAACGAAGTCATAGGACACATAATCACCTCTTTCTTTGACAATTTGAGAGAACCAATGAAACAATAAGAAGGTCTTCCTAAATCAAGACTTGTGTGAGATGTACACATTGTTTTTAACGCGATAGTCATTGATTTGGTCCTTTTGATGCTAATCAAATTAGAACGAATTAATAGGACTAATAATCACCACTTTCTTTGACAATTTTACAAAACCAATGAAACAATAAGAAGGTCTCCCTAAATGAAGATTTGTGTGAGATGTACGTATGATTTTGAACGCGATAGTCATGGGTTTCTACTTTTGACGCTAATCAAACTAGAACGAAGTAATACAACTCTTAATCACATATTTCTTTGTAAATTCGAAACAACAAATGAAATAATATGAAGGTCTCCCTAAATGAAGACTTGTGTGAGATCTACGCATCGTTTTGGACGCGATTGTGATGTGATTGCTCCTTTTGATGCTAATTTCAACTAGAACGAAGTAATAGGACTCATAATCACCTATATTTTGACAATTTGAGATAACTAATGAAACAATAAGAAGGTCTCCCTAAATGAAGACTTGTGTGAGATGTACGCATGGTTTTGGACGCGATAGTTGTGGGTTTCTCTTTTTTGACGTTAATCAAACTAGAAAGAAGTAACACAGTCTCTTAATCACCTCTTTCTTTGTAAATTCGAAACAACCAATGAAACAATATGAAGGTCTCCCTAAATGAAGACTTGTGTGAGATCTACGCATCGTTTTGGGCGCGATAGTGATGCGATTGCTCCTTTTGATGCTAATTTCAACTAGAACGAAGTAATAGGACTCATAATCACCTATAATTTGTTAATTTGAGAGAACTAATGAAATAATAAGAAGGTCTCCCTAAATAAAGACTTGTGTGAGATGTACACATGGTTTTGGACGAGATTGCCATTGGTTTCTCTTTTTTGACGTTAATCAAACTAGAACAAAATAACACAGTCTCTTAATCACCTCTTTCTTTGTAAATTCGAAACAACCAATGAAATAATATGAAGGTCTCTCAAAATGAAGACTTGTGTGAGATCTACGCATCGTTTTGGACGCGATAGTGATGGATTGCTCTATTTGATGCTAATTTCAACTAGAATGAAGTAATAGGACTCATAATCACCTATATTTTAACAATTTGAGAGAACTAATCAAACAATAAGAATGTCTCTCTAAATGAAGACTTGTGTGAGATGTACGGATCGTTTTGAATGCACTAGTGATATAGGATTGCTTCTTTTGATGCTAATCAAACTAGAACGAAGTCATAGGACACATAATCACCTCTTTCTTTGGCAATTTGAGAGAACCAATTAAACAATAAGAAGGTCTTCCTAAATCAAGACTTGTGTGAGATGTACACATTGTTTTTAACGCGATAGTCATTGATTTGGTCCTTTTGATGCTAATCAAATTAGAACGAATTAATAGGACTGATAATCACCACTTTCTTTGACAATTTTACAAAACCAATGAAACAATAAGAAGGTCTCCCTAAATGAAGATTTGTGTGAGATGTACGTATGATTTTGAACGCGATAGTCATGGGTTTCTACTTTTGACGCTAATCAAACTAGAATGAAGTAATACAACTCTTAATCACCTCTTTCTTTGTAAATTCGAAACAACCAATGAAACAATATGAAGGTCTCCCTAAATGAAGACTTGTGTGAGATCTACGCATCGTTTTGGACGCGATTGTGATGTGATTGCTCCTTTTGATGCTAATTTTAACTAGAACGAAGTAATAGGACTCATAATCACCTATATTTTGACAATTTGAGATAACTAATGAAACAATAAGAAGGTCTCCCTAAATGAAGACTTGTGTGAGATGTACGCATGGTTTTGGACGCGATAGTTGTGGGTTTCTCTTTTTTGACGTTAATCAAACTAGAAAGAAGTAACACAGTCTCTTAATCACCTATTTCTTTGTAAATTCGAAAAAACCAATGAAACAATATGAAGGTCTCCCTAAATGAAGACTTGTGTGAGATCTACGCATCGTTTTGGACGCGATAGTGATGCGATTGCTCCTTTTGATGCTAATTTCAACTAGAACGAAGTAATAGGACTCATAATCACCTATAATTTGTTAATTTGAGAGAACTAATGAAATAATAAGAAGGTCTCCCAAAATAAAGACTTGTGTGAGATGTACACATGGTTTTGGACGAGATTGTCATTGGTTTCTCTTTTTTGACGTTAATCAAACTAGAACAAAATAACACAGTCTCTTAATCACCTCTTTCTTTGTAAATTCGAAACAACCAATGAAATAATATGAAGGTCTCCCAAAATGAAGACTTGTGTGAGATCTACGCGTCGTTTTGGACGCGATAGTGATGGATTGCTCTATTTGATTCTAATTTCAACTAGAATGAAGTAATAGGACTCATAATCACCTATATTTTAACAATTTGAGAGAACTAATCAAACAATAAGAATGTCTCTCTAAATGAAGACTTGTGTGAGATGTACGGATCGTTTTAAATGCACTAGTGATATAGGATTGCTCCTTTTGATGCTAATCAAACTAGAACGAAGTCATAGGACACATAATCACCTCTTTCTTTGACAATTTGAGAGAACCAATGAAACAATAAGAAGGTCTTCCTAAATCAAGACTTGTGTGAGATGTACACATTGTTTTTAACGCGATAGTCATTGATTTGGTCCTTTTGATGCTAATCAAATTAGAACGAATTAATAGGACTAATAATCACCACTTTCTTTGACAATTTTACAAAACCAATGAAACAATAAGAAGGTCTCCCTAAATGAAGATTTGTGTGAGATGTACGTATGATTTTGAACGCGATAGTCATGGGTTTCTACTTTTGACGCTAATCAAACTAGAACGAAGTAATACAACTCTTAATCACCTATTTCTTTGTAAATTCGAAACAACAAATGAAATAATATGAAGGTCTCCCTAAATGAAGACTTGTGTGAGATCTACGCATCGTTTTGGACGCGATTGTGATGTGATTGCTCCTTTTGATGCTAATTTCAACTAGAACGAAGTAATAGGACTCATAATCACCTATATTTTGACAATTTGAGATAACTAATGAAACAATAAGAAGGTCTCCCTAAATGAAGACTTGTGTGAGATGTACGCATGGTTTTGGACGCGATAGTTGTGGGTTTCTCTTTTTTGACGTTAATCAAACTAGAAAGAAGTAACACAGTCTCTTAATCACCTCTTTCTTTGTAAATTCGAAACAACCAATGAAACAATATGAAGGTCTCCCTAAATGAAGACTTGTGTGAGATCTACGCATCGTTTTGGGCGCGATAGTGATGCGATTGCTCCTTTTGATGCTAATTTCAACTAGAACGAAGTAATAGGACTCATAATCACCTATAATTTGTTAATTTGAGAGAACTAATGAAATAATAAGAAGGTCTCCCTAAATAAAGACTTGTGTGAGATGTACACATGGTTTTGGACGAGATTGTCATTGGTTTCTCTTTTTTGACGTTAATCAAACTAGAACAAAATAACACAGTCTCTTAATCACCTCTTTCTTTGTAAATTCGAAACAACCAATGAAATAATATGAAGGTCTCCCAAAATGAAGACTTGTGTGAGATCTACGCGTCGTTTTGGACGCGATAGTGATGGATTGCTCTATTTGATTCTAATTTCAACTAGAATGAAGTAATAGGACTCATAATCACCTATATTTTAACAATTTGAGAGAACTAATCAAACAATAAGAATGTCTCTCTAAATGAAGACTTGTGTGAGATGTACGGATCGTTTTAAATGCACTAGTGATATAGGATTGCTCCTTTTGATGCTAATCAAACTAGAACGAAGTCATAGGACACATAATCACCTCTTTCTTTGACAATTTGAGAGAACCAATGAAACAATAAGAAGGTCTTCCTAAATCAAGACTTGTGTGAGATGTACACATTGTTTTTAACGCGATAGTCATTGATTTGGTCCTTTTGATGCTAATCAAATTAGAACGAATTAATAGGACTAATAATCACCACTTTCTTTGACAATTTTACAAAACCAATGAAACAATAAGAAGGTCTCCCTAAATGAAGATTTGTGTGAGATGTACGTATGATTTTGAACGCGATAGTCATGGGTTTCTACTTTTGACGCTAATCAAACTAGAACGAAGTAATACAACTCTTAATCACCTATTTCTTTGTAAATTCGAAACAACAAATGAAATAATATGAAGGTCTCCCTAAATGAAGACTTGTGTGAGATCTACGCATCGTTTTGGACGCGATTGTGATGTGATTGCTCCTTTTGATGCTAATTTCAACTAGAACGAAGTAATAGGACTCATAATCACCTATATTTTGACAATTTGAGATAACTAATGAAACAATAAGAAGGTCTCCCTAAATGAAGACTTGTGTGAGATGTACGCATGGTTTTGGACGCGATAGTTGTGGGTTTCTCTTTTTTGACGTTAATCAAACTAGAAAGAAGTAACACAGTCTCTTAATCACCTCTTTCTTTGTAAATTCGAAACAACCAATGAAACAATATGAAGGTCTCCCTAAATGAAGACTTGTGTGAGATCTACGCATCGTTTTGGGCGCGATAGTGATGCGATTGCTCCTTTTGATGCTAATTTCAACTAGAACGAAGTAATAGGACTCATAATCACCTATAATTTGTTAATTTGAGAGAACTAATGAAATAATAAGAAGGTCTCCCTAAATAAAGACTTGTGTGAGATGTACACATGGTTTTGGACGAGATTGTCATTGGTTTCTCTTTTTTGACGTTAATCAAACTAGAACAAAATAACACAGTCTCTTAATCACCTCTTTCTTTGTAAATTCGAAACAACCAATGAAATAATATGAAGGTCTCCCAAAATGAAGACTTGTGTGAGATCTACGCGTCGTTTTGGACGCGATAGTGATGGATTGCTCTATTTGATTCTAATTTCAACTAGAATGAAGTAATAGGACTCATAATCACCTATATTTTAACAATTTGAGAGAACTAATCAAACAATAAGAATGTCTCTCTAAATGAAGACTTGTGTGAGATGTACGGATCGTTTTAAATGCACTAGTGATATAGGATTGCTCCTTTTGATGCTAATCAAACTAGAACGAAGTCATAGGACACATAATCACCTCTTTCTTTGACAATTTGAGAGAACCAATGAAACAATAAGAAGGTCTTCCTAAATCAAGACTTGTGTGAGATGTACACATTGTTTTTAACGCGATAGTCATTGATTTGGTCCTTTTGATGCTAATCAAATTAGAACGAATTAATAGGACTAATAATCACCACTTTCTTTGACAATTTTACAAAACCAATGAAACAATAAGAAAGTCTCCCTAAATGAAGATTTGTGTGAGATGTACGTATGATTTTGAACGCGATAGTCATGGGTTTCTACTTTTGACGCTAATCAAACTAGAACGAAGTAATACAACTCTTAATCACCTATTTCTTTGTAAATTCGAAACAACAAATGAAATAATATGAAGGTCTCCCTAAATGAAGACTTGTGTGAGATCTACGCATCGTTTTGGACGCGATTGTGATGTGATTGCTCCTTTTGATGCTAATTTCAACTAGAACGAAGTAATAGGACTCATAATCACCTATATTTTGACAATTTGAGATAACTAATGAAACAATAAGAAGGTCTCCCTAAATGAAGACTTGTGTGAGATGTACGCATGGTTTTGGACGCGATAGTTGTGGGTTTCTCTTTTTTGACGTTAATCAAACTAGAAAGAAGTAACATAGTCTCTTAATCACCTCTTTCTTTGTAAATTCGAAACAACCAATGAAACAATATGAAGGTCTCCCTAAATGAAGACTTGTGTGAGATCTACGCATCGTTTTGGGCGCGATAGTGATGCGATTGCTCCTTTTGATGCTAATTTCAACTAGAACGAAGTAATAGGACTCATAATCACCTATAATTTGTTAATTTGAGAGAACTAATGAAATAATAAGAAGGTCTCCCTAAATAAAGACTTGTGTGAGATGTACACATGGTTTTGGACGAGATTGTCATTGGTTTCTCTTTTTTGACGTTAATCAAACTAGAACAAAATAACACAGTCTCTTAATCACCTCTTTCTTTGTAAATTCGAAACAACCAATGAAATAATATGAAGGTCTCTCAAAATGAAGACTTGTGTGAGATCTACGCATCGTTTTGGACGCGATAGTGATGGATTGCTCTATTTGATGCTAATTTCAACTAGAATGAAGTAATAGGACTCATAATCACCTATATTTTAACAATTTGAGAGAACTAATCAAACAATAAGAATGTCTCTCTAAATGAAGACTTGTGTGAGATGTACGGATCGTTTTGAATGCACTAGTGATATAGGATTGCTTCTTTTGATGCTAATCAAACTAGAACGAAGTCATAGGACACATAATCACCTCTTTCTTTGGCAATTTGAGAGAACCAATTAAACAATAAGAAGGTCTTCCTAAATCAAGACTTGTGTGAGATGTACACATTGTTTTTAACGCGATAGTCATTGATTTGGTCCTTTTGATGCTAATCAAATTAGAACGAATTAATAGGACTGATAATCACCACTTTCTTTGACAATTTTACAAAACCAAAGAAACAATAAGAAGGTCTCCCTAAATGAAGATTTGTGTGAGATGTACGTATGATTTTGAACGCGATAGTCATGGGTTTCTACTTTTGACGCTAATCAAACTAGAACGAAGTAATGCAACTCTTAATCACCTCTTTCTTTGTAAATTCGAAACAACCAATGAAACAATATGAAGGTCTCCCTAAATGAAGATTTGTGTGAGATCTACGCATCGTTTTGGACGCGATTGTGATGTGATTGCTCCTTTTGATGCTAATTTCTACTAGAACGAAGTAATAGGACTCATAATCACCTATATTTTGACAATTTGAGATAAATAATGAAACAATAAGAAGGTCTCCCTAAATGAAGACTTGTGTGAGATGTACGCATGGTTTTGGACGCGATAGTTGTGGGTTTCTCTTTTTTGACGTTAATCAAACTAGAAAGAAGTAACACAGTCTCTTAATAACCTCTTTCTTTGTAAATTCGAAACAACCAATGAAACAATATGAAGGTCTCCCTAAATGAAGACTTGTGTGAGATCTACGCATCGTTTTGGACGCGATTGTGATGTGATTGCTCCTTTTGATGCTAATTTCAACTAGAACGAAGTAATAGGACTCATAATCACCTATATTTTGACAATTTGAGATAACTAATGAAACAATAAGAAGGTCTCCCTAAATGAAGACTTGTGTGAGATGTACGCATGATTTTGGACGCGATAGTTGTGGGTTTCTCTTTTTTGACGTTAATCAAACTAGAAAGAAGTAACACAGTCTCTTAATCACCTCTTTCTTTGTAAATTCGAAACAACCAATGAAACAATATGAAGGTCTCCCTAAATGAAGACTTGTGTGAGATCTACGCATCGTTTTGGGCGCGATAGTGATGCGATTGCTCCTTTTGATGCAAATTTCAACTAGAACGAAGTAATAGGACTCATAATCACCTATAATTTGTTAATTTGAGAGAACTAATGAAATAATAAGAAGGTCTCCCTAAATAAAGACTTGTGTGAGATGTACACATGGTTTTGGACGAGATTGTCATTGGTTTCTCTTTTTTGACGTTAATCAAACTAGAACAAAATAACACAGTCTCTTAATCACCTCTTTCTTTGTAAATTCGAAACAACCAATGAAATAATATGAAGGTCTCTCAAAATGAAGACTTGTGTGAGATCTACGCATCGTTTTGGACGCGATAGTGATGGATTGCTCTATTTGATGCTAATTTCAACTAGAATGAAGTAATAGGACTCATAATCACCTATATTTTAAAAATTTGAGAGAACTAATCAAACAATAAGAATGTCTCTCTAAATGAAGACTTGTGTGAGATGTACGGATCGTTTTGAATGCACTAGTGATATAGGATTGCTCTTTTTGATGCTAATCAAACTAGAACGAAGTCATAGGACACATAATCACCTCTTTCTTTGGCAATTTGAGAGAACCAATTAAACAATAAGAAGGTCTTCCTAAATCAAGACTTGTGTGAGATGTACACATTGTTTTTAACGCGATAGTCATTGATTTGGTCCTTTTGATGCTAATCAAATTAGAACGAATTAATAGGACTGATAATCACCACTTTCTTTGACAATTTTACAAAACCAATGAAACAATAAGAAGGTCTCCCTAAATGAAGATTTGTGTGAGATGTACGTATGATTTTGAACGCGATAGTCATGGGTTTCTACTTTTGACGCTAATCAAAGTAGAACGAAGTAATACAACTCTTAATCACCTCTTTCTTTGTAAATTTGAAACAACCAATGAAACAATATGAAGGTCTCCCTAAATGAAGACTTGTGTGAGATCTACGCATCGTTTTGGACATGATATTGATGATGGGATTGGTCCTGTTGATGCTAATTTCAACTAAAATTAAGTAATATGACTCATAATCACCTATATTTTGACAATTTGAGAGAACTAATCAAATAATAAGTAGGTCTCCCTAAATGAAGACTTGTGTGAGATGTACGGATCGTTTTGAATGCACTAGTGAGAGGATTGCTCTTTTTGATGCTAATCAAACTAGAAGGAAGTCATAGGACTCATAATCACCTCTTTCTTTGACAATTTGAGAGGGCCAATGAAACAATAAGAAGGTCTCCCTAAATCAAGACTTGTGTGAGATGAACGAATCGTTTTTAACGCGATAGTCATTGATTTTGTCCTTTTGATGCTAATCAAATTAGAACGAATTAATAGGACTGATAATCACCACTTTCTTTGACAATTTTACAGAACCATTGAAAAAATATGAAGGTCTCCTTAAATGATGATTTGTGTGAGATGTACGTATGATTTTGAACGCGATAGTCATGGGTTTCTACTTTTGACGGTAATCAAACTAGACGAAGTAATACAACTCTTAATCACCTCTTTCTTTGTAAATTCAAAACAACCAATGAAACAATATGAAGGTCTCCCTAAATGAAAACTTGTGTGAGATCTACGCATCGTTTTGGACGCGATAGTGATGGGATTGCTCCTTTTGATGCTAATTTCAACTAGAATGAAGTAATAGGACTCATAATCACCTATATTTTAACAATTTGAGAGAACTAATCAAACAATAAGAAGGTCTCTCTAAATGAAGACTTGTGTGAGATGTACGGATCGTTTTGAATGCACTAGTGATAGGATTGCTCCTTTTGATGCTAGTCAAACTAAAACGAAGTCATAGGACTCATAATCACCTCTTTCTTTGTTAATTTGAGAAAACCAATGAAACAATAAGAAGGTCTCCCAAAATCAAGACTTGTGTGAGATGTACGCATTGTTTTTAACGCGATAATCATTTATTTGGTCCTTTTGATGCTAATCAAATTAGAACGAATTAATAGGACTGATAATCACCACTTTCTTTGACAATTTTACAAAACCAATGAAACAATAAGAAGGTCTCCCTAAATGAAGATTTGTGTGAGATGTAAGTATGATTTTGAACGCGATAGTCATGGGTTTCTACTTTTGACGCTAATCAAACTAGAACAAAGTAATACAACTCTTAATCACCTCTTTCTTTGTAAATTCGAAACAACCAATGAAACAATATGAAGGTCTCCCTAAATGAAGACTTGTGTGAGATCTACGCATCGTTTTGGACGCGATAGTGATGGGATTCCTCCTTTTGATGCTAATTTCAACTAGAATGAAGTAATAGGACTCATAATCACCTATATTTTAACAATTTGAGAGAACTAATCAAACAATAAGCAGGTCTCCCTAAATGAAGACTTGTGTGAGATGTACGGATCGTTTTGAATGCATTAGTGATAGGATTGCTCTTTTTGATGCTAATCAAACTAAAACGAAGTCATAGGACTCATAATTACCTCTTTCTTTGACAATTTGAGAAAACCAATGAAATAATAAGAAGGTCTCCCTAAATCAAGACTTGTGTGAGATGTACGCATTGTTTTTAACGCGATAATCATTTATTTGGTCCTTTTGATGCTAATCAAATTAGAACGAATTAATAGGACTGATAATCACCACTTTCTTTGATAATTTTACAAAACCAATGAAATAATAAGAAGGTCTCCCTAAATGAAGATTTGTGTGAGATGTACGTATGATTTTGAACGCGATAGTCATGGGTTTCTACTTTTGACGCTAATCAAACTAGAATGAAGTAATACAACTCTTAATCACCTCTTTCTTTGTAAATTCGAAACAACCAATAAAACAATATGAAGGTCTCCCTAAATGAAGACTTGTGTGAGATCTACGCATCATTTTGGACGCGATATTGTTGATGGGATTGCTCCTGTTGATGCTAATTTCAACTAGAATGAAGTAATAGGACTTATAATCACCTATAATTTGACAATTTGAGAGAACTAATCAAACAATAAGAAGGTCTCCCTAAATGAAGACTTGTGTGAGATGTACGGATCGTTTTGAATGCACTAGTGATAGGATTGCTCCTTTTGATGTTAATCAAACTAGAACGAAGTCATAGGACTCATAATCACCTCTTTCTTTGACAATTTGAGAGAACCAATGAAACAATAAGAAGGTCTCTCTAAATCAAGACTTGTGTGAGATGTACGCATCATTGATTTGGTCCTTTTGATGCTAATCAAATTAGAACAAATTAATAGGACTGCTAATCACCTCTTTCATTAACAATTTTACAGAACAAATAAAACAATAAGAAGGTCTCCCTAAATGAAGATTTGTGTGAGATGTACGTATGATTTTGAACGCGATAGTCATGGGTTTCTACTTTTGACGCTAATCAAACTAGAACGAAATATTACAACTCTTAATCACCTATTTCTTTGTAAATTCGAAACAAGCAATGAAACAATATGAAGGTCTCCCTAAATGAAGACTTGTGTGAGATCTACGCATCGTTTTGGACGCGATAGTGATGCGATTGCTCCTTTTGATGCTAATTTCAACTAGAACGAAGTAATAGGACTCATAATCACCTATAATTTGTTAATTTGAGAGAACTAATGAAATAATAAGAAGGTCTCCCAAAATAAAGACTTGTGTGAGATGTACACATGGTTTTGGACGAGATTGTCATTGGTTTCTCTTTTTTGACGTTAATCAAACTAGAAAGAAGTAACACAGTCTCTTAATCACCTCTTTCTTTGTAAATTCGAAACAACCAATGAAACAATATGAAGGTCTCCCTAAATGAAGACTTGTGTGAGATCTACGCATCGTTTTGGGCGCGATAGTGATGCGATTGCTCCTTTTGATGCTAATTTCAACTAGAACGAAGTAATAGGACTCATAATCACCTATATTTTAACAATTTGAGAGAACTAATCAAACAATAAGAATGTCTCTCTAAATGAAGACTTGTGTGAGATGTACGGATCGTTTTGAATGCACTAGTGATATAGGATTGCTCCTTTTGATGCTAATCAAACTAGAACGAAGTCATAGGACACATAATCACCTCTTTCTTTGACTATTTGAGAGAACCAATGAAACAATAAGAAGGTCTTCCTAAATCAAGACTTGTGTGAGATGTACACATTGTTTTTAACGCGATAGTCATTGATTTGGTCCTTTTGATGCTAATCAAATTAGAACGAATTAATAGGACTGATAATCACCACTTTCTTTGACAATTTTACAAAACCAATGAAACAATAAGAAGGTCTCCCTAAATGAAGATTTGTGTGAGATGTACGTATGATTTTGAACGCGATAGTCATGGGTTTCTACTTTTGACGCTAATCAAACTAGAACGAAGTAATACAACTCTTAATCACCTCTTTCTTTGTAAATTCGAAACAACCAATGAAACAATATGAAGGTCTCCCTAAATGAAGACTTGTGTGAGATCTACGCATCGTTTTGGACGCGATTGTGATGCGATTGCTCCTTTTGATGCTAATTTCTACTAGAACGAAGTAATAGGACTCATAATCACTTATATTTTGACAATTTGAGATAACTAATGAAACAATAAGAAGGTCTCCCTAAATGAAGACTTGTGTGAGATGTACGCATGGTTTTGGACGCGATAGTTATGGGTTTCTCTTTTTTGACGTTAATCAAACTAGAAAGAAGTAACACAGTCTCTTAATCACCTCTTTCTTTGTAAATTCGAAACAACCAATGAAACAATATGAAGGTCTCCCTAAATGAAGACTTGTGTGAAATCTACGCATCGTTTTGGGCGCGATAGTGATGCGATTGCTCCTTTTGATGATAATTTCAACTAGAACGAAGTAATAGGACTCATAATCACCTATAATTTGTTAATTTGAGAGAACTAAAGAAATAATAAGAAGGTCTCCCTAAATAAAGACTTGTGTGAGATGTACACATGGTTTTGGACGAGATTGTCATTGGTTTCTCTTTTTTGACGTTAATCAAACTAGAACAAAATAACACAGTCTCTTAATCACCTCTTTCTTTGTAAATTCGAAACAACCAATGAAATAATATGAAGGTCTCTCAAAATGAAGACTTGTGTGAGATCTACGCATCGTTTTGGACGCGATAGTGATGGATTGCTCTATTTGATGCTAATTTCAATTAGAATGAAGTAATAGGACTCATAATCATCTATATTTTAAAAATTTGAGAGAACTAATCAAACAATAAGAATGTCTCTTTAAATGAAGACTTGTGTGAGATGTACGGATCGTTTTGAATGCACTAGTGATATAGGATTGCTCTTTTTGATGCTAATCAAACTAGAACGAAGTCATAGGACACATAATCACCTCTTTCTTTGGCAATTTGAGAGAACCAATTAAACAATAAGAAGGTCTTCCTAAATCAAGACTTGTGTGAGATGTACACATTGTTTTTAACGCGATAGTCATTGATTTGGTCCTTTTAATGCTAATCAAATTAGAACGAATTAATAGGACTGATAATCACCACTTTCTTTGACAATTTTACAAAACCAATGAAACAATAAGAAGGTCTCCCTAAATGAAGATTTATGTGAGATGTACGTATGATTTTGAACGCGATAGTCATGGGTTTCTACTTTTGACGCTAATCAAAGTAGAACGAAGTAATACAACTCTTAATCACCTCTTTCTTTGTAAATTCGAAACAACCAATGAAACAATATGAAGGTCTCCCTAAATGAAGACTTGTGTGAGATCTACGCATCGTTTTGGACATGATATTGATGATGGGATTGGTCCTGTTGATGCTAATTTCAACTAGAATTAAGTAATATGACTCATAATCACCTATATTTTGACAATTTGAGAGAACTAATCAAATAATAAGTAGGTCTCCCTAAATGAAGACTTGTGTGAGATGTACGGATCGTTTTGAATGCACTAGTGAGAGGATTGCTCTTTTTGATGCTAATCAAACTAGAAGGAAGTCATAGGACTCATAATCACCTCTTTCTTTGACAATTTGAGAGGGCCAATGAAACAATAAGAAGGTCTCCCTAAATCAAGACTTGTGTGAGATGAACGAATCGTTTTTAACGCGATAGTCATTGATTTTGTCCTTTTGATGCTAATCAAATTAGAACGAATTAATAGGACTGATAATCACCACTTTCTTTGACAATTTTACAGAACCATTGAAAAAATATGAAGGTCTCCTTAAATGATGATTTGTGTGAGATGTACGTATGATTTTGAACGCGATAGTCATGGGTTTCTACTTTTGACGGTAATCAAACTAGACGAAGTAATACAACTCTTAATCACCTCTTTCTTTGTAAATTCAAAACAACCAATGAAACAATATGAAGGTCTCCCTAAATGAAAACTTGTGTGAGATCTACGCATCGTTTTGGACGCGATAGTGATGGGATTGCTCCTTTTGATGCTAATTTCAACTAGAATGAAGTAATAGGACTCATAATCACCTATATTTTAACAATTTGAGAGAACTAATCAAACAATAAGAAGGTCTCTCTAAATGAAGACTTGTGTGAGATGTACGGATCGTTTTGAATGCACTAGTGATAGGATTGCTCCTTTTGATGCTAGTCAAACTAAAACGAAGTCATAGGACTCATAATCACCTCTTTCTTTGTTAATTTGAGAAAACCAATGAAACAATAAGAAGGTCTCCCAAAATCAAGACTTGTGTGAGATGTACGCATTGTTTTTAACGCGATAATCATTTATTTGGTCCTTTTGATGCTAATCAAATTAGAACGAATTAATAGGACTGATAATCACCACTTTCTTTGACAATTTTACAAAACCAATGAAACAATAAGAAGGTCTCCCTAAATGAAGATTTGTGTGAGATGTACGTATGATTTTGAACGCGATAGTCATGGGTTTCTACTTTTGACGCTAATCAAACTAGAACGAAGTAATACAACTCTTAATCACCTCTTTCTTTGTAAATTCGAAACAACCAATGAAACAATATGAAGGTCTCCCTAAATGAAGACTTGTGTGAGATCTACGCATCGTTTTGGACGCGATAGTGATGGGATTCCTCCTTTTGATGCTAATTTCAACTAGAATGAAGTAATAGGACTCATAATCACCTATATTTTAACAATTTGAGAGAACTAATCAAACAATAAGCAGGTCTCCCTAAATGAAGACTTGTGTGAGATGTACGGATCGTTTTGAATGCATTAGTGATAGGATTGCTCTTTTTGATGCTAATCAAACTAAAACGAAGTCATAGGACTCATAATTACCTCTTTCTTTGACAATTTGAGAAAACCAATGAAATAATAAGAAGGTCTCCCTAAATCAAGACTTGTGTGAGATGTACGCATTGTTTTTAACGCGATAATCATTTATTTGGTCCTTTTGATGCTAATCAAATTAGAACGAATTAATAGGACTGATAATCACCACTTTCTTTGACAATTTTACAAAACCAATGAAATAATAAGAAGGTCTCCCTAAATGAAGATTTGTGTGAGATGTACGTATGATTTTGAACGCGATAGTCATGGGTTTCTACTTTTGACGCTAATCAAACTAGAATGAAGTAATACAACTCTTAATCACCTCTTTCTTTGTAAATTCGAAACAACCAATAAAATAATATGAAGGTCTCCCTAAATGAAGACTTGTGTGAGATCTACGCATCATTTTGGACGCGATATTGTTGATGGGATTGCTCCTGTTGATGCTAATTTCAACTAGAATGAAGTAATAGGACTTATAATCACCTATAATTTGACAATTTGAGAGAACTAATCAAACAATAAGAAGGTCTCCCTAAATGAAGACTTGTGTGAGATGTACGGATCGTTTTGAATGCACTAGTGATAGGATTGCTCCTTTTGATGTTAATCAAACTAGAACGAAGTCATAGGACTCATAATCACCTCTTTCTTTGACAATTTGAGAGAACCAATGAAACAATAAGAAGGTCTCTCTAAATCAAGACTTGTGTGAGATGTACGCATCATTGATTTGGTCCTTTTGATGCTGATCAAATTAGAACAAATTAATAGGACTGCTAATCACCTCTTTCATTAACAATTTTACAGAACAAATAAAACAATAAGAAGGTCTCCCTAAATGAAGATTTGTGTGAGATGTACGTATGATTTTGAACGCGATAGTCATGGGTTTCTACTTTTGACGCTAATCAAACTAGAACGAAGTAATACAACTCTTAATCACCTCTTTCTTTGTAAATTCGAAACAAGCAATGAAACAATATGAAGGTCTCCCTAAATGAAGACTTGTGTGAGATCTACGCATCGTTTTGGACGCGATTGTGATGTGATTGCTCCTTTTGATGCTAATTTCTACTAGAACGAAGTAATAGGACTCATAATCACTTATATTTTGACAATTTGAGATAACTAATGAAACAATAAGAAGGTCTCCCTAAATGAAGACTTGTGTGAGATGTACGCATGGTTTTGGACGCGATAGTTGTGGGTTTCTCTTTTTTGACGTTAATCAAACTAGAAAGAAGTAACACAGTCTCTTAATCACCTCTTTCTTTGTAAATTCGAAACAACCAATGAAACAATATGAAGGTCTCCCTAAATGAAGACTTGTGTGAGATCTACGCATCGTTTTGGGCGCGATAGTGATGCGATTGCTCCTTTTGATGCTAATTTCAACTAGAACGAAGTAATAGGACTCATAATCACCCATAATTTGTTAATTTGAGAGAACTAATGAAATAATAAGAAGGTCTCCCTAAATAAAGACATGTGTGAGATGTACGCATGGTTTTGGACGAGATTGTCATTGGTTTCTCTTTTTTGACTTTAATCAAACTAGAACAAAATAACACAGTCTCTTAATCACCTCTTTCTTTGTAAATTCGAAACAACCAATGAAACAATATGAAGGTCTCCCTAAATGAAGACTTGTGTGAGATCTACGCATCGTTTTGGACGCGATAGTGATGGGATTGCTCCTTTTGATGCTAATTTCAAGTAGAATGAAGTAATAGGACTCATAATCACCTATATTTTAATAATTTGAGAGAACTAATCAAACAATAAGAAGGTCTCTCTAAATGAAGACTTGTGTGAGATGTACGGATCGTTTTGAATGCACTAGTGATAAAGGATTGCTCCTTTTGATGCTAATCAAACTAGAACGAAGTCATAGGACTCATAATCAACTCTTTCTTTGACAATTTGAGAAAACCAATGAAACAATAAGAAGGTCTCCCTAAATCAAGACTTGTGTGAGATGTACGCATCGTTTTTAACGCGATAATCATTTATTTGGTCCTTTTGATGCTAATCAAATTAGAACGAATTAATAGGACTCCTAATCACCTCTTTCTTTGACAATTTGAGAGAACCAATGAAACAATTAGAAGGTCTCCCGAAATGAAGACTTGTGTGAGATGTACGCATGGTTTTGGACGCGATAGTAATTGGTTTCTCCTTTTGACGCTAATCAAACTAAAACGAAATAATACAACTCTTAATCACCCTTTCTTTGTAAATTCGAAACAACCAATGAAACAATATGAAGGTCTACCTAAATGAAGACTTGTGTGAGATCTACGCATCGTTTTGAACATGATATTGATGATGGGATTGGTCCTGTTGATGCTAATTTCAACTAGAATTAAGTAATATGAGTCATAATCACCTATATTTTGACAATTTGACAGAACTAATCAAACAATAAGTAGGTCTCCCTAAATGAAGACTTGTGTGAGATGTACGGATTGTTTTGAATGCACTAGTGATAGGATTGCTCTTTTTGATGCTAATCAAACTAGAAGGAAGTCATAGGACTCATAATCACCTCTTTCTTTGACAATTTGAGAGAACCAATGAAACAATAAGAAGGTCTCCCTAAATCAAGACTTGTGTGAGATGTACGCATCGTTTTTAACGCGATAGTCATTGATTTTGTCCTTTTGATGCTAATCAAATTAGAACGAATTAATAGGACAGATAATCACCACTTTCTTTGACAATTTTACAGAACCATTGAAACAATAAGAAGGTCTCCTTAAATGATGATTTGTGTGAGATGTACGTATGATTTTGAACGCGATAGTCATGGGTTTCTACTTTTGACGCTAATCAAACTAGAACGAAGTAATACAACTCTTAATCACCTCTTTCTTTGTAAATTCAAAACAACCAATGAAACAATATGAAGGTCTCCCTAAATGAAGACTTGTGTGAGATCTACGCATCGTTTTGGACGCGATAGTGATGGGATTGCTCCTTTTGATGCTAATTTCAACTAGAATGAAGTAATAGGACTCATAATCACCTATATTTTAACAATTTGAGAGAACTAATCAAACAATAAGAATGTCTCTCTAAATGAAGACTTGTGTGAGATGTACGGATCGTTTTGAATGCACTAGTGATAAAGGATTGCTCCTTTTGATGCTAATCAAACTAGAACGAAGTCATAGGACACATAATCACCTCTTTCTTTGACAATTTGAGAGAACCAATGAAACAATAAGAAGGTCTTCCTAAATCAAGACTTGTGTGAGATGTACACATTGTTTTTAACGCGATAGTCATTGATTTGGTCCTTTTGATGCTAATCAAATTAGAACGAATTAATAGGACTAATAATCACCACTTTCTTTGACAATTTTACAAAACCAATGAAACAATAAGAAGGTCTCCCTAAATGAAGATTTGTGTGAGATGTACGTATGATTTTGAACGCGATAGTCATGGGTTTCTACTTTTGACGCTAATCAAACTAGAACGAAGTAATACAACTCTTAATCACCTATTTCTTTGTAAATTCGAAACAACAAATGAAATAATATGAAGGTCTCCCTAAATGAAGACTTGTGTGAGATCTACGCATCGTTTTGGACGCGATTGTGATGTGATTGCTCCTTTTGATGCTAATTTCAACTAGAACGAAGTAATAGGACTCATAATCACCTATATTTTGACAATTTGAGATAACTAATGAAACAATAAGAAGGTCTCCCTAAATGAAGACTTGTGTGAGATGTACGCATGGTTTTGGACGCGATAGTTGTGGGTTTCTCTTTTTTGACGTTAATCAAACTAGAAAGAAGTAACACAGTCTCTTAATCACCTCTTTCTTTGTAAATTCGAAACAACCAATGAAACAATATGAAGGTCTCCCTAAATGAAGACTTGTGTGAGATCTACGCATCGTTTTGGGCGCGATAGTGATGCGATTGCTCCTTTTGATGCTAATTTCAACTAGAACGAAGTAATAGGACTCATAATCACCTATAATTTGTTAATTTGAGAGAACTAATGAAATAATAAGAAGGTCTCCCTAAATAAAGACTTGTGTGAGATGTACACATGGTTTTGGACGAGATTGTCATTGGTTTCTCTTTTTTGACGTTAATCAAACTAGAACAAAATAACACAGTCTCTTAATCACCTCTTTCTTTGTAAATTCGAAACAACCAATGAAATAATATGAAGGTCTCCCAAAATGAAGACTTGTGTGAGATCTACGCGTCGTTTTGGACGCGATAGTGATGGATTGCTCTATTTGATTCTAATTTCAACTAGAATGAAGTAATAGGACTCATAATCACCTATATTTTAACAATTTGAGAGAACTAATCAAACAATAAGAATGTCTCTCTAAATGAAGACTTGTGTGAGATGTACGGATCGTTTTAAATGCACTAGTGATATAGGATTGCTCCTTTTGATGCTAATCAAACTAGAACGAAGTCATAGGACTCATAATCACCTCTTTCTTTGACAATTTGAGAGAACCAATGAAACAATAAGAAGGTCTTCCTAAATCAAGACTTGTGTGAGATGTACACATTGTTTTTAACGCGATAGTCATTGATTTGGTCCTTTTGATGCTAATCAAATTAGAACGAATTAATAGGACTAATAATCACCACTTTCTTTGACAATTTTACAAAACCAATGAAACAATAAGAAGGTCTCCCTAAATGAAGATTTGTGTGAGATGTACGTATGATTTTGAACGCGATAGTCATGGGTTTCTACTTTTGACGCTAATCAAACTAGAACGAAGTAATACAACTCTTAATCACCTCTTTCTTTGTAAATTCGAAACAACAAATGAAATAATATGAAGGTCTCCCTAAATGAAGACTTGTGTGAGATCTACGCATCGTTTTGGACGCGATTATGATGTGATTGCTCCTTTTGATGCTAATTTCAACTAGAACGAAGTAATAGGACTCATAATCACCTATATTTTGACAATTTGAGATAACTAATGAAACAATAAGAAGGTCTCCCTAAATGAAGACTTATGTGAGATGTACGCATGGTTTTGGACGCGATAGTTGTGGGTTTCTCTTTTTTGACGTTAATCAAACTAGAAAGAAGTAACACAGTCTCTTAATCACCTCTTTCTTTGTAAATTCGAAACAACCAATTAAACAATATGAAGGTCTCCCTAAATGAAGACTTGTGTGAGATCTACGCATCGTTTTGGGCGCGATAGTGATGCGATTGCTCCTTTTGATGCTAATTTCAACTAGAACGAAGTAATAGGACTCATAATCACCTATAATTTGTTAATTTGAGAGAACTAATGAAATAATAAGAAGGTCTCCCTAAATAAAGACTTGTGTGAGATGTACACATGGTTTTGGACGAGATTGTCATTGGTTTCTCTTTTTTGACGTTAATCAAACTAGAACAAAATAACACAGTCTCTTAATCACCTCTTTCTTTGTAAATTCGAAACAACCAATGAAATAATAAGAAGGTCTCTCAAAATGAAGACTTGTGTGAGATCTACGCATCGTTTTGGACGCGATAGTGATGGATTGCTCTATTTGATGCTAATTTCAACTAGAATGAAGTAATAGGACTCATAATCACCTATATTTTAACAATTTGAGAGAACTAATCAAACAATAAGAATGTCTCTCTAAATGAAGACTTGTGTGAGATGTACGGATCGTTTTGAATGCACTAGTGATATAGGATTGCTCCTTTTGATGCTAATCAAACTAGAACGAAGTCATAGGACACATAATCACCTCTTTCTTTGGCAATTTGAGAGAACCAATTAAACAATAAGAAGGCCTTCCTAAATCAAGACTTGTGTGAGATGTACACATTGTTTTTAACGCGATAGTCATTGATTTGGTCCTTTTGATGCTAATCAAATTAGAACGAATTAATAGGACTGATAATCACCACTTTCTTTGACAATTTTACAAAACCAATGAAACAATAAGAAGGTCTCCCTAAATGAAGATTTGTGTGAGATGTACGTATGATTTTGAACGCGATAGTCATGGGTTTCTACTTTTGACGCTAATCAAACTAGAACGAAGTAATACAACTCTTAATCACCTCTTTCTTTGTAAATTCGAAACAACCAATGAAACAATATGAAGGTCTCCCTAAATGAAGACTTGTGTGAGATCTACGCATCGTTTTGGACATGATATTGATGATGGGATTGGTCCTGTTGATGCTAATTTCAACTAGAATTAAGTAATATGACTCATAATCACCTATATTTTGACAATTTGAGAGAACTAATCAAACAATAAGTAGGTCTCCCTAAATGAAGACTTGTGTGAGATGTACGGATCGTTTTGAATGCACTAGTGATAGGATTGCTCTTTTTGATGCTAATCAAACTAGAAGGAAGTCATAGGACTCATAATCACCTCTTTCTTTGACAATTTGAGAGAACCAATGAAACAATATGAAGGTCTCCCTAAATCAAGACTTGTGTGAGATGTACGCATCGTTTTTAACGCAATAGTCATTGATTTTGCCCTTTTGATGCTAATCAAATTAGAACGAATTAATAGGACTGATAATCACCACTTTCTTTGACAATTTTACAGAACCATTGAAACAATAAGAAGGTCTCCTTAAATGATGATTTGTGTGAGATGTACGTATGATTTTGAACGCGATAGTAATGGGTTTCTACTTTTGACGCTAATCAAACTAGAATGAAGTAATACAACTCTTAATCACCTCTTTCTTTGTAAATTCAAAACAACCAATGAAACAATATGAAGGTCTCCCTAAATGAAAACTTGTGTGAGATCTACGCATCGTTTTGGACGCGATAGTGATGGGATTGTTCCTTTTGATGCTAATTTCAACTAGAATGAAGTAATAAGACTCATAATCACCTATATTTTAACAATTTGAGAGAACTAATCAAACAATAAGAAGGTCTCTCTAAATGAAGACTTGTGTGAGATGTACGGATTGTTTTGAATGCACTAGTGATAGGATTGCTCCTTTTGATGCTAATCAAACTAAAACGAAGTCATAGGACTCATAATCACCTCTTTCTTTGTTAATTTGAGAAAACCAATGAAATAATAAGAAGGTCTCCCTAAATCAAGACTTGTGTGAGATGTACGCATTGTTTTTAACGCGATAATCATTTATTTGGTCCTTTTGATGCTAATCAAATTAGAACTAATTAATAGGACTGATAATCACCACTTTCTTTGACAACTTTACCAATGAAACAATAAGAAGGTCTCCCTAAATGAAGATTTGTGTGAGATGTACGTATGATTTTGAACGCGATAGTCATGGGTTTCTACTTTTGACGCTAATCAAACTAGAACGAAGTAATACAACTCTTAATCACCTCTTTCTTTGTAAATTCGAAACAACCAATGAAACAATATGAAGGTCTCCCTAAATGAAGACTTGTGTGAGATCTACGCATCATTTTGGACGAGATATTGATGATGGGATTGCTCCTGTTGATGCTAATTTCAACTAGAATGAAGTAATAGGACTTATAATCACCTATAATTTGACAATTTGAGAGAACTAATCAAACAATAAGAAGGTCTTCCTAAATGAAGACTTGTGTGAGATGTACGGATCGTTTTGAATGCACTAGTGATAGGATTGCTCCTTTTGATGCTAATCAAACTAGAACGAAGTCATAGGACTCAGAATCACCTCTTTCTTTTACAATTTGAGAGAACCAATGAAACAATAAGAAGGTCTCCATAAATCAAGACTTGTGTGAGATGTACGCATCATTGATTTGGTCCTTTTGATGCTAATCAAATTAGAACGAATTAATAGGACTGCTAATCACCTCTTTCTTTGACAATTTTACAGAACAAATAAAACAATAAGAAGGTCTCCCTAAATGAAGATTTGTGTGAGATGTACGTATGATTTTGAACGCGATAGTCATGGGTTTCTACTTTTGACTCTAATCAAACTAGAACGAAATAATACAACTCTTAATCACCTCTTTCTTTGTAAATTCGAAACAACCAATGAAACAATATAAAGGTCTCCCTAAATGAAGACTTGTGTAAGATCTACGCATCGTTTTGGACTCGATAGTGATGCGATTGCTCCTTTGGATGCTAATTTCAACTAGAACGAAGTAATAGGACTCATAATCACCTATAATTTGTTAATTTGAGAGAACTAATGAAATAATAAGAAGGTCTCCCTAAATAAAGACTTGTGTGAGATGTACACATGGTTTTGGACGAGATTGTCATTGGTTTCTCTTTTTTGACGTTAATCAAACTAGAACAAAATAACACAGTCTCTTAATCACCTCTTTCTTTGTAAATTCGAAACAACCAATGAAATAATAAGAAGGTCTCTCAAAATGAAGACTTGTGTGAGATCTACGCATCGTTTTGGACGCGATAGTGATGGATTGCTCTATTTGATGCTAATTTCAACTAGAATGAAGTAATAGGACTCATAATCACCTATATTTTAACAATTTGAGAGAACTAATCAAACAATAAGAATGTCTCTCTAAATGAAGACTTGTGTGAGATGTACGGATCGTTTTGAATGCACTAGTGATATAGGATTGCTCCTTTTGATGCTAATCAAACTAGAACGAAGTCATAGGACACATAATCACCTCTTTCTTTGGCAATTTGAGAGAACCAATTAAACAATAAGAAGGCATTCCTAAATCAAGACTTGTGTGAGATGTACACATTGTTTTTAACGCGATAGTCATTGATTTGGTCCTTTTGATGCTAATCAAATTAGAACGAATTAATAGGACTGATAATCACCACTTTCTTTGACAATTTTACAAAACCAATGAAACAATAAGAAGGTCTCCCTAAATGAAGATTTGTGTGAGATGTACGTATGATTTTGAACGCGATAGTCATGGGTTTCTACTTTTGACGCTAATCAAACTAGAACGAAGTAATACAACTCTTAATCACCTCTTTCTTTGTAAATTCGAAACAACCAATGAAACAATATGAAGGTCTCCCTAAATGAAGACTTGTGTGAGATCTACGCATCGTTTTGGACATGATATTGATGATGGGATTGGTCCTGTTGATGCTAATTTCAACTAGAATTAAGTAATATGACTCATAATCACCTATATTTTGACAATTTGAGAGAACTAATCAAACAATAAGTAGGTCTCCCTAAATGAAGACTTGTGTGAGATGTACGGATCGTTTTGAATGCACTAGTGATAGGATTGCTCTTTTTGATGCTAATCAAACTAGAAGGAAGTCATAGGACTCATAATCACCTCTTTCTTTGACAATTTGAGAGAACCAATGAAACAATATGAAGGTCTCCCTAAATCAAGACTTGTGTGAGATGTACGCATCGTTTTTAACGCAATAGTCATTGATTTTGCCCTTTTGATGCTAATCAAATTAGAACGAATTAATAGGACTGATAATCACCACTTTCTTTGACAATTTTACAGAACCATTGAAACAATAAGAAGGTCTCCTTAAATGATGATTTGTGTGAGATGTACGTATGATTTTGAACGCGATAGTAATGGGTTTCTACTTTTGACGCTAATCAAACTAGAATGAAGTAATACAACTCTTAATCACCTCTTTCTTTGTAAATTCAAAACAACCAATGAAACAATATGAAGGTCTCCCTAAATGAAAACTTGTGTGAGATCTACGCATCGTTTTGGACGCGATAGTGATGGGATTGTTCCTTTTGATGCTAATTTCAACTAGAATGAAGTAATAGGACTCATAATCACCTATATTTTAACAATTTGAGAGAACTAATCAAACAATAAGAAGGTCTCTCTAAATGAAGACTTGTGTGAGATGTACGGATTGTTTTGAATGCACTAGTGATAGGATTGCTCCTTTTGATGCTAATCAAACTAAAACGAAGTCATAGGACTCATAATCACCTCTTTCTTTGTTAATTTGAGAAAACCAATGAAATAATAAGAAGGTCTCCCTAAATCAAGACTTGTGTGAGATGTACGCATTGTTTTTAACGCGATAATCATTTATTTGGTCCTTTTGATGCTAATCAAATTAGAACTAATTAATAGGACTGATAATCACCACTTTCTTTGACAACTTTACCAATGAAACAATAAGAAGGTCTCCCTAAATGAAGATTTGTGTGAGATGTACGTATGATTTTGAACGCGATAGTCATGGGTTTCTACTTTTGACGCTAATCAAACTAGAACGAAGTAATACAACTCTTAATCACCTCTTTCTTTGTAAATTCGAAACAACCAATGAAACAATATGAAGGTCTCCCTAAATGAAGACTTGTGTGAGATCTACGCATCATTTTGGACGAGATATTGATGATGGGATTGCTCCTGTTGATGCTAATTTCAACTAGAATGAAGTAATAGGACTTATAATCACCTATAATTTGACAATTTGAGAGAACTAATCAAACAATAAGAAGGTCTTCCTAAATGAAGACTTGTGTGAGATGTACGGATCGTTTTGAATGCACTAGTGATAGGATTGCTCCTTTTGATGCTAATCAAACTAGAACGAAGTCATAGGACTCAGAATCACCTCTTTCTTTTACAATTTGAGAGAACCAATGAAACAATAAGAAGGTCTCCATAAATCAAGACTTGTGTGAGATGTACGCATCATTGATTTGGTCCTTTTGATGCTAATCAAATTAGAACGAATTAATAGGACTGCTAATCACCTCTTTCTTTGACAATTTTACAGAACAAATAAAACAATAAGAAGGTCTCCCTAAATGAAGATTTGTGTGAGATGTACGTATGATTTTGAACGCGATAGTCATGGGTTTCTACTTTTGACTCTAATCAAACTAGAACGAAATAATACAACTCTTAATCACCTCTTTCTTTGTAAATTCGAAACAACCAATGAAACAATATAAAGGTCTCCCTAAATGAAGACTTGTGTAAGATCTACGCATCGTTTTGGACTCGATAGTGATGCGATTGCTCCTTTGGATGCTAATTTCAACTAGAACGAAGTAATAGGACTCATAATCACCTATAATTTGTTAATTTGAGAGAACTAATGAAATAATAAGAAGGTCTCCCTAAATAAAGACTTGTGTGAGATGTAGACATGGTTTTGGACGAGATTGTCATTGGTTTCTCTTTTTTGACGTTAATCAAACTAGAACAAAATAACACAGTCTCTTAATCACCTCATTCTTTGTAAATTCGAAACAACCAATGAAATAATATGAAGGTCTCCCAAAATGAAGACTTGTGTGAGATCTACGCATCGTTTTGGACGCGATAGTGATGGGATTGCTCTATTTGATGCTAATTTCAACTAGAATGAAGTAATAGGACTCATAATCACCTATATTTTAACAATTTGAGAGAACTAATCAAACAATAAGAATGTCTCTCTAAATGAAGACTGGTGTGAGATGTACGAATCGTTTTGAATGCACTAGTGATATAGGATTGCTCCTTTTGATGCTAATCAAACTAGAACGAAGTCATAAGACACATAATCACCTCTTTCTTTGACAATTTGAGATAACTAATGAAATAATAAGAAGGTCTCCCTAAATGAAGATTTGTGTGAGATGTACGCATGGTTTTGGACGCGATAGTCGTGGGTTTCTCTTTTTTGACGTTAATCAAACTAGAACGAAGTAACACAGTCTCTTAATCACCTCTTTCTTTGTAAATTCGAAACAACCAATGAAACAATATGAAGGTCTCCCTAAATGAAGACTTGTGTGAGATCTACGCATCGTTTTGGACGCGATAGTGATGGGATTGCTCCTTTTGATGCTAATTTCAAGTAGAATGAAGTAATAAGACTCATAATCACCTATATTTTAACAATTTGAGAGAACTAATCAAACAATAAGAAGGTCTCTCTAAATGAAGACTTGTGTGAGACGTACGGATCGTTTTGAATGCACTAGTGATAGGATTGCTTTTTTTGATTCTAATCAAACTAGAACGAAGTCATAGGACTCATAATCAACTCTTTCTTTGATAATTTGAGAGAACCAATGAAACAATAAGAAGGTCTCCCTAAATCAAAACTTGTGTGAGATGTACGCATCGTTTTTAATGCGATAGTCATTTATTTGGTCCTTTTGATGCTAATCAAATTAGAACGAATTAATAGGACTCCTAATCACCTCTTTCTTTGACAATTTTAGAGAACCAATGAAACAATAAAAAGGTCTCCCTAAATGAAGACTTGTGTGAGATGTACGCACGGTTTTGGAAGCGATAGTAATGGGTTTCTCCTTTTGACGCTAATCAAACTAGAACGAAGTAATATAACTCTTAATCACCTCTTTATTTGTAAATTCAAAACTACCAATGAAACAATATGAATGTCTCCCTAAATGAAGACTTGTGTGAGATGTACGCATGATTTTGAAAGTGATAGTTATGGGTTTCAACTTTTGACGCTAATCAAACTAGAACGAACTAATAAAACTCTTAATCACCTCTTTCTTTGTAAATTCAAAACAACCAATGAAACAATATGAAGGTCTCCCTAAATGAAGACTTGTGTGAGATCTACGCATCGTTTTGGACGCGATAGTGATGTGATTGCTTCTTTTTATGCTAACTTCAACTAGAACGAAGTAATAGGACACCTAATCACTTCTTTCTTTGACAATTTTAGAGAACCAATGAAACAATAAGAAGGTCTCCCTAAATGAAGACTTGTATGAGATGTACGCATGGTTTTGGACGCGATAGTCATGGGTTTCTCCTTTTGACGCTAATCAAACTAGAACGAAGTAATACAACTCTTCATCACCTCTTTATTTGTAAATTCGACACAACCAATGAAACAATATAAAGGTCTCCCTAAATGAAGACTTGTGTGAGATGTACGCTTGGTTTTGGACGCGATAGTCATGGATTTCTACTTTTGACGCTAATCAAACTATAACGAAGTAATACAACTCTTAATCACCTCTTTCTTTGTAAATTCGAAACAACCAATGAAACAATATGAAGGTCTCCCTAAATGAAGACTTGTGTGAGATCTACGCATCGTTTTGGACGCGATAGTGATGTGATTGCTCCTTTTGATGCTAATTTCAACTAGAACGAAGTAATAAGACTCATAATCATCTATATTTTGACAATTTGAGATAACTAATGAAAATAATAAGATGGTCTCCCTAAATGAAGATTTGTGTCAGATGTATGCATGGTTTTGGACGCGATAGTCGTGGGTTTCTCTTTTTTGACGTTAATCAAACTATAACGAAGTAACACAGTCTCTTAATCACCTCTTTCTTTGTAAATTCGAAACAACCAATGAAACCATATGAAGGTCTCCCTAAATGAAGACTTGTGTGAGATCTACGCATCGTTTTGGACGCGATAGTGATGGGATTGCTCCTTTTGATGCTAATTTCAACTAGAATGAAGTAATAAGACTCATAATCACCTATATTTTAACAATTTGAGAGAACTAATGAAACAATAAGAAGGTCTCTCTAAATGAAGACTTGTGTGAGATGTACGGATCATTTTGAATGCACTAGTGATATAGGATTTCTCTTTTTGATGCTAATCAAACTAGAACGAAGTCATAGGACTCATAATCACCTCTTTCTTTGACAATTTGAGAGAACCAATGAAACAATAAGAAGGTCTCCCGAAATCAAGACTTGTGTGAGAGTACGCATCGTTTTGAACGCAATAGTCATTGATTTGGTCATTTTGATGCTAATCAAATTAGAACGAATTCATAGGACTGATAATCACCACTTTCTTTGACAATTTACAGAACCAATGAAACAATAAGGTCTCCCAAAATGAAGATTTGGGTTTCTACTTTTGACGCTAATCAAACTAGAACGAAGTAATACAACTCTTAATCACCTCTTTCTTTGTAAATTTAAAACAACCAATGAAACAATATGAAGGTCTCCCAAAATGAAGACTTGTGTGAGATCTACGCAACATTTTGGACGCGATAGTGATGTGATTGCTCCTTTTGATGCTAATTTCAACTAGGACGAAGTAATAGGACTCATAATCACCTATATTTTAACAATTTATGAGAACTAATGAAACAATAAGAAGGTCTCCCTAAATGAAGATTTGTGTGAGATGTACGTATGGTTTTGGACGCGATAATTGTGGGTTTCTCTTTTTTGGCGTTACTCAAACTAGAAAGAAGTAACATAGTCTCTTAATCACCTCTTTCTTTGTAAATTCGAAACAACCAATTAAACAATATGAAGGTCTCCCTAAATGAAGACTTGTGTGAGATCTACGCATCGTTTTGGACGCGATAGTGATGGGATTGCTCCTTTTGATGCTAATTTCAACTAGAATGAAGTAATAAGACTCATAATCACCTATATTTTAACAATTTGAGAGAACTAATGAAACAATAAGAAGGTCTCTCTAAATGAAGACTTGTGTGAGATGTACGGATCATTTTGAATGCACTAGTGATATAGGATTTCTCTTTTTGATGCTAATCAAACTAGAACGAAGTCATAGGACTCATAATCACCTCTTTCTTTGACAATTTGAGAGAACCAATGAAACAATAAGAAGGTCTCCCGAAATCAAGACTTGTGTGAGAGTACGCATCGTTTTGAACGCGATAGTCATTGATTTGGTCATTTTGATGCTAATCAAATTAGAACGAATTCATAGGACTGATAATCACCACTTTCTTTGACAATTTACAGAACCAATGAAACAATAAGGTCTCCCAAAATGAAGATTTGGGTTTCTACTTTTGACGCTAATCAAACTAGAACGAAGTAATACAACTCTTAATCACCTCTTTCTTTGTAAATTTAAAACAACCAATGAAACAATATGAAGGTCTCCCAAAATGAAGACTTGTGTGAGATCTACGCAACATTTTGGACGCGATAGTGATGTGATTGCTCCTTTTGATGCTAATTTCAACTAGGACGAAGTAATAGGACTCATAATCACCTATATTTTAACAATTTATGAGAACTAATGAAACAATAAGAAGGTCTCCCTAAATGAAGATTTGTGTGAGATGTACGCATGGTTTTGGACGCGATAATTGTGGGTTTCTCTTTTTTGGCGTTACTCAAACTAGAAAGAAGTAACACAGTCTCTTAATCACCTCTTTCTTTGTAAATTCGAAACAACCAATTAAACAATATGAAGGTCTCCCTAAATGAAGACTTGTGTGAGATCTACGCATCGTTTTGGACGCGATAGTGATGGGATTGCTCCTTTTGATGCTAATTTCAACTAGAATGAAGTAATAGGACTCATAATCACCTATGTTTTAACAATTTGAGAGAACTAATCAAATAATAAGATGGTTTTCCTAAATGAAGACTTGTGTGAGATGTACGGATCGTTTTGAGTGCACTAGTGATAAGATTGCTTCTTTTTATGCTAATCAAACTAGAACGAAGTCATAGGACTCATAATCAACTCTTTCTTTGACAATTTGAGAGAACCAATGAAACAATAAGAAGGTCTCCCTAAATCAAGACTTGTGTGAGATGTACGCATCGTTTTAACGCGATAATCATTTATTTGGTCCTTTTGATGCTAATCAAATTAGAACGAATTAATAGGACTCCTAATCACCTCTTTCTTTCACAATTTAACAGAAAGAATGAAACAATTAGAAGGTCTCCCGAAATGAAGACTTGTGTGAGTTGTACGCATGGTTTTGGACGCGATAGTAATTGGTTTCTCCTTTTGACGCAAATTAAACTAGAACGAAATAATACAACTCTTAATCACCCTTTCTTTGTAAATTCGAAACAACCAATGAAACAATATGAAGGTCTCCCTAAATGAAAACTTGTGTGAGATCTACGCATCGTTTTGGACACGATATTGATGATGGGATTGGTCCTGTTGATGCTAATTTCAACTAGAATTAAGTAATATGACTCATAATCACCTATATTTTGACAATTTGAGAGAACTAATCAAACAATAAGTAGGTCTCTTTAATTGAAGACTTGTGTGAGATGTACGGATCGTTTTGAATGCACTAGTGATATGATTGCTCTTTTTGATGCTAATCAAACTAGAAGGAAGTCATAGGACTCATAATCACCTCTTTCTTTGACAATTTGAGATAACCATTGAAACAATAAGAAGGTCTCCCTAAATCAAGACGTGTGTGAGATGTACGCATCATTTTTAACGCGATAGTCATTTATTGGTCCTTTTGATTCTAATCAAATTAGAACGAATTAATAGGACTCCTAATCACCTCTTTCTTTGACAATTTTAGAGAACCAATGAAACAATAAGAAGGTCTCCCTAAATGAAGACTTGTGTGAGATGTACGCATGATTTTGGTCCTTTTGATGCTAATTAAATTAGAACGAATTAATAGGACTGCTAATCATCTCTTTCTTTGACAATTTTACAGATCAATGAAACAATTAGAAAGTCTCCCTAAATGAAGACTTGTGTGAGATGTACGCATGTTTTGGATGCGATAGTAATGGGTTTCTCCTTTTGACGCTAATCAAACTAGAACGAAGTAATACAACTCTTAATCACCTCTTTATTTGTAAATTCGAAACAACCAAAGAAACAATATGAAGGTCTCCTAAATGAAGACTTGTGTGAGATGTACGCATGATTTTGGTCCTTTTGATGCTAATTAAATTAGAACGAATTAATAGGACTGCTAATCATCTCTTTCTTTGACAATTTTACAGAACCAATGAAACAATTAGAAAGTCTCCCTAAATGAAGACTTGTGTGAGATGTACGCATGTTTTGGATGCGATAGTAATGGGTTTCTCCTTTTGACGCTAATCAAACTAGAACAAAGTAATACAACTCTTAATCACCTCTTTATTTGTAAATTCGAAACAACCAAAGAAACAATATGAAGGTCTCCTAAATGAAGACTTGTGTGAGATGTACGCATGATTTTGAACGTGATAGTCATGGGTTTCAACTTTTGACGCTAATCAAACTAGAACGAAGTAATAGAACTCTTAATCACCTCTTTCTTTGTAAATTCAAAACAACCAATGAAACAATATGAAGGTCTCCCTAAATGAAGACTTGTGTGAGATCTACGCATCGTTTTGAAAGCGATAGTGATGTGATTGCTTCTATTGATGCTAACTTCAACTAGAACGAAGTAATAGGACTCCTAATCACCTCTTTCTTTGACAATTTTAGAGAACCAATGAAACAATAAGAAAGTCTCGCTAAATGAAGACTTGTGTGAGATGTACGCATGATTTTGGACGCGATAGTCATGGGTTTCTCCTTTTGATGCTAATCAAACTAGAACGAAGTAATACAACTCTTCATCACCTCTTTATTTGTAAATTCGAAACAACCAATGAAACAATATGAAGGCCTCCCTAAATGAAGACTTGCGTGAGATGTACGCTTGGTTTTGGACGCGATAGTCATGGATTTCTACTTTTGATGCTAATCAAACTATAACGAAGTAATATAACTCTTAATCACATCTTTCTTTGTAAATTCGAAACAACCAATGAAACAATATGAAGGTCTCCCTAAATGAAGACTTGTGTGAGATCTACGCATCGTTTTGGACGCGATAGTGATGTGATTGCTCTTTTTGATGCTAATTTCAACTAGAACGAAGTAATAGGACTCATAATCACCTATATTTTGACAATTTGAGATAACTAATGAAAACAATAAGATGGTCTCCCTAAATAAAGATTTGTGTGAGATGTACGCATGGTTTTGGACGCGATAGTCGTGGGTTTCTCTTTTTTTGACGTTAATCAAACTAGAACGAAGTAACACAGTCTCTTAATCACCTCTTTCTTTGTAAATTCGAAACAACAAATGAAACAATATGAATGTCTCCCTAAATGAAGACTTGTGTGAGATCTACGCATCGTTTTGGACGCGATAGTGATGGGATTGCTCCTTTTGATGCTAATTTCAACTAGAATGAAGTAATAGGACTCATAATCACCTATATTTTAACAATTTGAGAGAACTAATGAAACAATAAGAAGGTCTCTCTAAATAAAAACATGTGTGAGATGTACGGATCATTTTGAATGCACTAGTGATATAGGATTGCTCTTTTTGATGCTAATCAAACTAGAACGAAGTCATAGGACTCATAATCACCTCTTTCTTTGACAATTTGAGAGAACCAATGAAACAATAAGAAGGTCTCCCTAAATCAAGACTTGTGTGAGAAGTACGCATCGTTTTGAACGCGATAGTCATTGATTTGGTCATTTTGATGCTAATCAAATTAGAACGAATAAATAGGACTGATAATCACCACTTTCTTTGACAATTTACAGAACCAATGAAACAATAAGAAGGTCTCCCTAAATGAATATTTGTGTGAGATGTACGTATGATTTTGAACGCGATAGTCATGGGTTTCTACTTTTGACGCTAATCAAACTAGAACGAAGTAATACAACTCTTAATCACCTCTTTCGTTGTAAATTTGAAACGACCAATGAAACAATATGAAGGTCTCCCTAAATGAAGACTTGTGTGAGATCTACGCATCATTTTGGACGCGATAGTGATGCGATTGCTCCTTTTGATGCTAATTTCAACTAGGACGAAGTAATAGGACTCATAATCACCTATATTATAACAATTTGTGAGAACTAATGAAACAATGAGAAGGTCTCCCTAAATGAAGACTTGTGTGAGATGTACGCATGGTTTTGGACGCGATAGTCATGGGTTTCTCTTTTTTGACGCTAATCAAACTAGAAAGAAGTAACACAGTTTCTTAATCACCTCTTTCTTTGTAAATTCGAAACAACCAATGAAACAATATGAAGGTCTTCCTAAATGAAGACTTGTGTGAGATCTACGCATCGTTTTGGACGCGATAGTGATGGAATTGCTCCTTTTGATGCTAATTTCAACTAGAATGAAGTAATAGGACTCATAATCTCCTATATTTTAACAATTTGAGAGAACTAATCAAACAATAAGATGGTTTCCCTAAATGAAGACTTGTGTGAGATGTACGGATCGTTTTGAATGCACTAGTGATAAGATTGCTTCTTTTAATGCTAATCAAACTAGAACGAAGTCATAGGACTCATAATCAACTCTTTCTTTGACAATTTGAGAGAACCAATGAAACAAAAAGAAGGTCTCCCTAAATCAAGACTTGTGTGAGATGTACGCATCGTTTTTAACGCGATAGTCATTTATTTGGTCCTTTTGATGCTAATCAAATTAGAACGAATTAATAGGACTCCTAATCACCTCTTTCTTTGACAATTTGAGAGAACCAATGAAACAATTAGAAGGTTTCTCGAAATGAAGACTTGTGTGAGATGTACGCATGGTTTTGGATGCGATAGTAATTGGTTTCTCCTTTTGACGCTAATCAAACTAGAACGAAATAATATAACTCTTAATCACCCTTTCTTTGTAAATTCGAAACAACCAATGAAACAATATGAAGGTCTCCCAAAATGAAGACTTGTGTGAGATCTACGCATCGTTTTGGACACGATATTGATGATGGGATTGGTCCTATTGATGCTAATTTCAACTAGAATTAAGTAATATGACTCATAATCACCTATATGTTGACAATTTGAGAGAACTAATCAAACAATAAGTAGGTCTCCCTAAATGAAGACTTGTGTGAGATGTACGGATCGTTTTGAATGCACTAGTGATAGGATTGCTCTTTTTGACGCTAATCAAACTAGAACGAAGTCATAGGACTCATAATCACCTCTTTCTTTGACAATTTGAAAGAACCATTGAAACAATAAGAAGGTCTCCCTAAATCAAGACATGTGTGAGATGTACGCATCATTTTTAACGCTGGTCATTGATTTGGTCCTTTTGATGCTAATCAAATTAGAACGAATTAATAGGACTACTAATCACCTCTTTCTTTGTAAATTCGAAACAACCAATGAAACAATATGAAGGTCTCCCTAAATGAAGACTTGTGTGAGATCTACGCATCGTTTTGGACGCGATAGTGATGGGATTACTCCTTTTGATGCTAATTTCAACTAGAATGAAGTAATAGGACTCATAATCACCTATATTTTAACAATTTGAGAGAACTAATCAAACAATAAGAAGGTTTCCCTAAATGAAGACTTGTGTGAGATGAACGGATCGTTTTGAATGCACTAGAGATAGGATTGCTTCTTTTGATTCTAATCAAACTAGAACGAAGTCATAGGACTCATAATCAACTCTTTCTTTGATAATTTGAGAGAACCAATGAAACAATAAGAAGGTCTCCCTAAATTAAGACTTGTGTGAGATGTACGCATCGTTTTTAACGCGATAGTCATTTATTGGTCCTTTTGATTCTAATCAAATTAGAACGAATTAATAGGACTCCTAATCACCTCTTTCTTTGACAATTTTAGAGAACCAATGAAACAATAAGAAGGTCTCCCTAAATGAAGACTTGTGTGAGATGTACGCATGGTTTTGGACGCGATAGTCATGGGTTTCTCCTTTTGACGCTAATCAAACTAGAACGAAGTAATACAACTCTTAATCACCTCTTTTTATTTGTAAATTCGAAACAACCAATGTAACAATATGAAGGTCTCCCTAAATGAAGACTTGTGTGAGATGTACGCATAATTTTGAACGTGATAGTCATGGGTTTCAACTTTTGACGCTAATCAAACTAGAACGTGATGTGATTGCTCCTTTTGATGCTAATTTCAACTAGAACGAAGTAATAGGACTCATAATCACCTATATTTTGACAATTTGAGAGAACTAATACAACAATAAGATGGTCTCCCTAAATGAAGAATTGTGTGAGATGTACGCATGGTTTTGGACACGATAGTCATGGGTGTATCCTTTTTAACGCTAATCAAACTAGAACGAAGTAACACAGTCTCTTAATCACCTCTCTTTTTGTAAATTCGAAACAACCAATGAAACAATGTGAAGGTATTTCTAAATGAAGACTTGTGTGAGATCTACGCATCGTTTAGGACGCGATAGTGATGGAATTGCTCCTTTTGATGCTAATTTCAACTAGAACGAAGTAATAGGACTCATAATCACCTATATTTTAATAATTTGAGAGAACTAATCAAACAATAAGAAGGTCTCTCTAAATGAAGACTTGTGTGAGATGTACGGATCGTTTTGAATGCAGTAGTGATAGGATTGCTCCTTTTGATGCTAATCAAACTAAAACGAAGTCATAGGACTCATAATCACCTCTTTCTTTGACAATTTGAGAGAACCAATGAAACAATAAGAAGGTCTCGGTAAATCAAGACTTGTGTGAGATGTACGCATCGTTTTTAATGCGATAGTAATTGATTTGGTCCTTTTGATGCTAATCAAATTGGAACGAATTAATAGGACTGATAATCACCACTTTCTTTGACAATTTTACAAAACCAATAAAACAATAAGAAGGTCTCCCTAAATGAAGATTTGTGTGAGATGTACGTATGATTTTGAAAGCGATAGTCATGGGTTTCTAATTTTGACGCTAATCAAACTAGAACGAAGTAATACAACTCTTAATCACCTCTTTCTTTGTAATTCGAAACAACCAATGAAACAATATGAAGGTCTCCCTAAATGAAGACTTGTGTGAGATCTACGCATCATTTTGGACGCGATATTGATGATGGGATTGGTCCTGTTGATGCTAATTTCAACTAGGACGAAGTAATAGGACTCATAATCACCTATATTATAACAATTTGTGAGAACTAATGAAACAATGAGAAGGTCTCCCTAAATGAAGACTTGTGTGAGATGTACGCATGGTTTTGGACGCGATAGTCATGGGTTTCTCTTTTTTGACGTTAATCAAACTAGAAAGAAGTAACACAGTCTCTTAATCACCTCTTTCTTTGTAAATTCGAAACAACCAATGAAACAATATGAAGGTCTTCCTAAATGAAGACTTGTGTGAGATCTACGCATCGTTTTGGACGCGATAGTGATGGAATTGCTCCTTTTGATGCTAATTTCAACTAGAATGAAGTAATAGGACTCATAATCTCCTATATTTTAACAATTTGAGAGAACTAATCAAACAATAAGATGGTTTCCCTAAATGAAGACTTGTGTGAGATGTACGGATCGTTTTGAATGCACTAGTGATAAGATTGCTTCTTTTAATGCTAATCAAACTAGAACGAAGTCATAGGACTCATAATCAACTCTTTCTTTGACAATTTGAGAGAACCAATGAAACAAAAAGAAGGTCTCCCTAAATCAAGACTTGTGTGAGATGTACGCATCGTTTTTAACGCGATAGTCATTTATTTGGTCCTTTTGATGCTAATCAAATTAGAACGAATTAATAGGACTCCTAATCACCTCTTTCTTTGACAATTTGAGAGAACCAATGAAACAATTAGAAGGTTTCTCGAAATGAAGACTTGTGTGAGATGTACGCATGGTTTTGGATGCGATAGTAATTGGTTTCTCCTTTTGACGCTAATCAAACTAGAACGAAATAATATAACTCTTAATCACCCTTTCTTTGTAAATTCGAAACAACCAATGAAACAATATGAAGGTCTCCCAAAATGAAGACTTGTGTGAGATCTACGCATCGTTTTGGACACGATATTGATGATGGGATTGGCCCTATTGATGCTAATTTCAACTAGAATTAAGTAATATGACTCATAAGCACCTATATGTTGACAATTTGAGAGAACTAATCAAACAATAAGTAGGTCTCCCTAAATGAAGACTTGTGTGAGATGTACGGATCGTTTTGAATGCACTAGTGATAGGATTGCTCTTTTTGACGCTAATCAAACTAGAACGAAGTCATAGGACTCATAATCACCTCTTTCTTTGACAATTTGAAAGAACCATTGAAACAATAAGAAGGTCTCCCTAAATCAAGACATGTGTGAGATGTACGCATCATTTTTAACGCTGGTCATTGATTTGGTCCTTTTGATGCTAATCAAATTAGAACGAATTAATAGGACTGCTAATCACCTCTTTCTTTGTAAATTCGAAACAACCAATGAAACAATATGAAGGTCTCCCTAAATGAAGACTTGTGTGAGATCTACGCATCGTTTTGGACGCGATAGTGATGGGATTACTCCTTTTGATGCTAATTTCAACTAGAATGAAGTAATAGGACTCATAATCACCTATATTTTAACAATTTGAGAGAACTAATCAAACAATAAGAAGGTTTCCCTAAATGAAGACTTGTGTGAGATGAACGGATCGTTTTGAATGCACTAGAGATAGGATTGCTTCTTTTGATTCTAATCAAACTAGAACGAAGTCATAGGACTCATAATCAACTCTTTCTTTGATAATTTGAGAGAACCAATGAAACAATAAGAAGGTCTCCCTAAATTAAGACTTGTGTGAGATGTACGCATCGTTTTTAACGCGATAGTCATTTATTGGTCCTTTTGATTCTAATCAAATTAGAACGAATTAATAGGACTCCTAATCACCTCTTTCTTTGACAATTTTAGAGAACCAATGAAACAATAAGAAGGTCTCCCTAAATGAAGACTTGTGTGAGATGTACGCATGGTTTTGGACGCGATAGTCATGGGTTTCTCCTTTTGACGCTAATCAAACTAGAACGAAGTAATACAACTCTTAATCACCTCTTTATTTGTAAATTCGAAACAACCAATGTAACAATATGAAGGTCTCCCTAAATGAAGACTTGTGTGAGATGTACGCATAATTTTGAACGTGATAGTCATGGGTTTCAACTTTTGACGCTAATCAAACTAGAACGTGATGTGATTGCTCCTTTTGATGCTAATTTCAACTAGAACGAAGTAATAGGACTCATAATCACCTATATTTTGACAATTTGAGAGAACTAATACAACAATAAGATGGTCTCCCTAAATGAAGAATTGTGTGAGATGTACGCATGGTTTTGGACACGATAGTCATGGGTGTATCCTTTTTAACGCTAATCAAACTAGAACGAAGTAACACAGTCTCTTAATCACCTCTCTTTTTGTAAATTCAAAACAACCAATGAAACAATGTGAAGGTCTTCCTAAATGAAGACTTGTGTGAGATCTACGCATCGTTTAGGACGCGATAGTGATGGAATTGCTCCTTTTGATGCTAATTTCAACTAGAACGAAGTAATAGGACTCATAATCACCTATATTTTAATAATTTGAGAGAACTAATCAAACAATAAGAAGGTCTCTCTAAATGAAGACTTGTGTGAGATGTACGGATCGTTTTGAATGCAGTAGTGATAGGATTGCTCCTTTTGATGCTAATCAAACTAAAACGAAGTCATAGGACTCATAATCACCTCTTTCTTTGACAATTTGAGAGAACCAATGAAACAATAAGAAGGTCTCGGTAAATCAAGACTTGTGTGAGATGTACGCATCGTTTTTAATGCGATAGTAATTGATTTGGTCCTTTTGATGCTAATCAAATTGGAACGAATTAATAGGACTGATAATCACCACTTTCTTTGACAATTTTACAGAACCAATAAAACAATAAGAAGGTCTCCCTAAATGAAGATTTGTGTGAGATGTACGTATGATTTTGAAAGCGATAGTCATGGGTTTCTAATTTTGACGCTAATCAAACTAGAACGAAGTAATACAACTCTTAATCACCTCTTTCTTTGTAATTCGAAACAACCAATGAAACAATATGAAGGTCTCCCTAAATGAAGACTTGTGTGAGATCTACGCATCATTTTGGACGCGATATTGATGATGGGATTGGTCCTGTTGATGCTAATTTCAACTAGGACGAAGTAATAGGACTCATAATCACCTATATTATAACAATTTGTGAGAACTAATGAAACAATGAGAAGGTCTCCCTAAATGAAGACTTGTGTGAGATGTACGCATGGTTTTGGACGCGATAGTCATGGGTTTCTCTTTTTTGACGTTAATCAAACTAGAAAGAAGTAACACAGTCTCTTAATCACCTCTTTCTTTGTAAATTCGAAACAACCAATGAAACAATATGAAGGTCTTCCTAAATGAAGACTTGTGTGAGATCTACGCATCGTTTTGGACGCGATAGTGATGGAATTGCTCCTTTTGATGCTAATTTCAACTAGAATGAAGTAATAGGACTCATAATCTCCTATATTTTAATAATTTGAGAGAACTAATCAAACAATAAGATGGTTTCCCTAAATGAAGACTTGTGTGAGATGTACGGATCGTTTTGAATGCACTAGTGATAAGATTGCTTCTTTTAATGCTAATCAAACTAGAACGAAGTCATAGGACTCATAATCAACTCTTTCTTTGACAATTTGAGAGAACCAATGAAACAAAAAGAAGGTCTCCCTAAATCAAGACTTGTGTGAGATGTACGCATCGTTTTTAACGCGATAGTCATTTATTTGGTCCTTTTGATGCTAATCAAATTAGAACGAATTAATAGGACTCCTAATCACCTCTTTCTTTGACAATTTGAGAGAACCAATGAAACAATTAGAAGGTTTCTCGAAATGAAGACTTGTGTGAGATGTACGCATGGTTTTGGATGCGATAGTAATTGGTTTCTCCTTTTGACGCTAATCAAACTAGAACGAAATAATATAACTCTTAATCACCCTTTCTTTGTAAATTCGAAACAACCAATGAAACAATATGAAGGTCTCCCAAAATGAAGACTTGTGTGAGATCTACGCATCGTTTTGGACACGATATTGATGATGGGATTGGTCCTATTGATGCTAATTTCAACTAGAATTAAGTAATATGACTCATAATCACCTATATGTTGACAATTTGAGAGAACTAATCAAACAATAAGTAGGTCTCCCTAAATGAAGACTTGTGTGAGATGTACGGATCGTTTTGAATGCACTAGTGATAGGATTGCTCTTTTTGACGCTAATCAAACTAGAACGAAGTCATAGGACTCATAATCACCTTTTTCTTTGACAATTTGAAAGAACCATTGAAACAATAAGGAGGTCTCCCTAAATCAAGACATGTGTGAGATGTACGCATCATTTTTAACGCTGGTCATTGATTTGGTCCTTTTGATGCTAATCAAATTAGAACGAATTAATAGGACTGCTAATCACCTCTTTCTTTGTAAATTCGAAACAACCAATGAAACAATATGAAGGTCTCCCTAAATGAATACTTGTGTGAGATCTACGCATCGTTTTGGACGCGATAGTGAAGGGATTACTCCTTTTGATGCTAATTTCAACTAGAATGAAGTAATAGGACTCATAATCACCAATATTTTAACAATTTGAGAGAACTAATCAAACAATAAGAAGGTTTCCCTAAATGAAGACTTGTGTGAGATGAACGGATCGTTTTGAATGCACTAGAGATAGGATTGCTTCTTTTGATTCTAATCAAACTAGAACGAAGTCATAGGACTCATAATCAACTCTTTCTTTGATAATTTGAGAGAACCAATGAAACAATTAGAAGGTCTCCCTAAATTAAGACTTGTGTGAGATGTACGCATCGTTTTTAACGCGATAGTCATTGATTTGGTCCTTTTGATGCTAATCAAATTAGAACGAATTAATAGGACTCCTAATCACCTCTTTCTTTGACAATTTTATAGAACCAATAAAACAATAAGATGGTCTCCCTAAATGAAGACTTGTGTGAGATGTACGCATGGTTTTGGACGCGATAGTCATGGGTTTCTCCTTTTGACGCTAATCAAACTAGAACGAAGTAATACAACTCTTAATCACCTCTTTATTTGTAAATTCAAAACAACCAATGTAACAATATGAAGGTCTCCCTAAATGAAGACTTGTGTGAGATGTACGCATAATTTTGAACGTGATAGTCATGGGTTTCAACTTTTGACGCTAATCAAACTAGAACGTGATGTGATTGCTCCTTTTGATGCTAATTTCAACTAGAACGAAGCAATAGGACTCATAATCACCTATATTTTGATAATTTGAGAGAACTAATACAACAATAAGATGGTCTCCCTAAATGAAGAATTGTGTGAGATGTACGCATGGTTTTGGACACGATAGTCATGGGTGTATCCTTTTTAACGCTAATCAAACTAGAACGAAGTAACACAGTCTCTTAATCACCTCTCTTTTCGTAAATTCGAAACAACCAATGAAACAATGTGAAGGTCTCCCTAAATGAAGACTTGTGTGAGATCTACGCATCGTTTTGGACGCGATAGTGATGGAATTGCTCCTTTTGATGCTAATTTCAACTAGAACGAAGTAATAGGACTCATAATCACCTATATTTTAACAATTTGAGAGAACTAATCAAACAATAAGAAGGTCTCTCTAAATGAAGACTTGTGTGAGATGTACGGATCGTTTTGAATGTAGTAGTGATAGGATTGCTCCTTTTGATGCTAATCAAACTAAAACGAAGTCATAGGACTCATAATCACCTCTTTCTTTGACAATTTGAGAGAACCAATGAAACAATAAGAAGGTCTCGGTAAATCAAGACTTGTGTGAGATGTACGCATCGTTTTTAATGCGATAGTAATTGATTTGGTCCTTTTGATGCTAATCAAATTGGAACGAATTAATAGGACTGATAATCACCACTTTCTTTGACAATTTTACAGAACCAATAAAACAATAAGAAGGTCTCCCTAAATGAAGATTTGTGTGAGATGTACGTATGATTTTGAAAGCGATAGTGTAATACCCGAGAATTTCCATATATTATTAAATAAATATATTAATGGAAATGAGAATTTATTTGAATATAAATGATTTTGTGTTATGAGATGAATTAATTCAATTATATATAATTGAATAATTATAATAATTGAGAAATTGGTGGAGTTTGTGATAAACTCGTTGATTGCCTTGTGTGGCACAGTGGCGTAATATAAGAAGGATTATATTAATTTAAGCGAACAATTAATCTATATTAATTGTTAATCGAAGAATATTAATTAACTGTTATAAAATACTAATGAGGATCGATTAACAATATGTGATTATTATTATTGCAAGAAACTTAATAATAATGAGCAACGTGTTTATAAATACAATAAGATTTATATCAAAGTGATAATTAATCATATAAGGGTTAATTAAATTGTTATGGAGGTTAACAATTATATTGATGGATGTAGGATATGTGTATATTATTAATTAATATTCAAATTATAAGATGAGAAATTATATGTGCAAGCATGCGAATTAAATGTATAGTAACTATATGTTATGATATGTGTAGGTGACAAATGATGTGTGGATATACATTAAAATAATGTATCATGGATCTATTATAAATAATTGTTGAGTAATACAATTTAATAATATATGATATAATGTAATGTGGTAGTATCCGATGGTATTATATCAGTAAGATAAACGTACCTGGATTATATGTGTGTAAATTACACTTATTACATTATGTGAAGTACATTGTGATTTAAATTATAACCTAAGAGTACATATATATATAACATATGTATATGGTGTGTATATACAAGTGTAGTATTTGCAAATGCTGAGGAGTTAAATCAATTGTCTCATTTTAAGTGTCCCATTTGCTCTTCACGTGCTTGACATACAGCTAAGGCCTATTCCTTCTTCTTCTCCCCAAACTCAGCAACTAGCATTTCATAGCTCATGATTGTGGAGGGAGTGGGATTCATGATGAATCCAACCACTAATTACCTACCCTTTGATAACCTTCATGCATTCCTATAATCCGTTAGTTTGATATGGGATACAATTGCTTTGTCTGTATAATGGGAGTTCTATAAATATAGCCTCATCTCCTTCACATTTCTTTTGCTGAGCATTTTGGCTAAGTGAGACTAGAGAGCATATATATATATATATCAGTGTTATTGAGATAGCAGCAAGCTTAAATCATTTACAGAGGTATAAATCCTCTTCGTATCTTCATTGTCATTTTCTGTCAAAATTTCTATTCGTGAATTCTTGATTTCAGTTGGAAGTTATGGTTTTGTGAATTGAGAATAATAATTAGTTGTTTAAAGGACTTATATATGTGATTAGAATTACTATATATGCTTCATTGCTCTTCAATTTCATTTTTGGTGTTTCCATTTCTGAGATTTCTGTAAAAACATCAAATATCGTGAAATTAGTTGGTGTTCATGAAATTGGGAATTGATAATTGCTATTGACTATTATATAAGCATATATGTACGTGTTAGTAAGTTAAACAAGTCTAATAGCATTTGGGTATGTTGAAATCGATGAAATGGGAGGTTTTTGGTCGGATTTCGCTGCAGTCTGAACTGCAGAAAACTGCCTCGACGCCGCAGCGCCGCAGCCCGCGCCGCAGCGCCACTCGCGCCGCAGCCCGCGCCGCAGCGCCGCACGCAGCGCCACTCGCGCCGCAGCGCCAGTAGTGAGCTGCTGTGCCGCGCCGCAGCGCCAGCCTCTGTGTTCAGTTTTTCTGCATTCTGCAACAAAACTGTTATGAACTAATTGTTTGATTTTTGTTTAAACAAGCATGAAAGCATGATTAATACTTATATATAAACCTAATGAGGCAATGTGAGCATGTTTTAGTATATTAGCATGCATGGTTAACCAAACGACATATAGTTTGAAAACGAACTTAAAGTTTCATGAACGACGTTAACATATATGAAGCATGTTAATATTCTGACTTTCGAGACATGTTAGTATGACCTAGAAACACATGAAATGCATACTAACTTATGTATATAGGTTCCGTGATATAATATGGACATGTGAACCCAACTAGTGCACCTTTCTAACAAAAATACAAGTTTTGAAGGTTGATATTGACATGTAAAGACCATGTATACATTCTGACTTTTCGAGCATGTTTATAGGGCCTTGAAATACATGAAAAGCATGTTAACTTGTGTATATGGGTTTCATAAGGAAGCATGAACATGATAGACCTTATTAATGAACTATACTAACAAAGTATAAGCTTTGAACGTGAACGTTGGTATGTTATGACGAGAATTAGAATTTGACATTTATGAACACATGTGATAGTACTCTTAGACTCATTCATGTGTCATGCATGTATATATACCATGATTAGTTGCCATGATTAAAGTTTAGCATGAACAAAGCATGTTTTCAAGATAATAACAATGCTAGCTACATATATGCAATACGAGTACTCATGAGCATGACTAATACAAGTTATATGAATATCTTATGTGTTTAAAAGCGACCATGTTAGACCATATGAGTTCGTGTCCTTGAATGGCTTTAAGTATTAACTTAAGAACCTATACCATGTACGATTGGATTTGGAAAAGTTATACAAGCATGTAAAGTATCCTTTAAATATGAATACATGCTACGTGATATTATATGATGTTACTTGAACCCGATTTTGACGGTTAACTTAAGGAGATGCCGTAACTTGCTAAAATGAAATATATTTAGTATTGATTGTGGTCTTATGAGATATTAATAATATGCAAGCATGTTTGCTAATTGTTGAGATCTTATATAATATGAGAATGCGTTTAAACTCTAAAGAAGGAACGTTAAGGATAGAAATTATATTCTATATAACTGTGTAGCTAGGTAAAACTTAGCTTATGTGTTGATCGTATATTCAAAGAGAAAATGTGAAGTTAAATTATATGACTAATGAATATCATATATATACGTAACTGTATTACGATAGGAATTCGAAAGTGTTGATTTGCTTTTCGTGGATAAACTACGCTAAAGGCAAGTTCTCTTACTTACACTCTTTTAAAGTGCAAGTATCCTAACCGACGCATTTACTTTATGCAAGGAAATCTATGATTGTGAAGGTTTCCTAACTTATACTCTTTTACTATGCAAGTATCCTATCTTGTGTATTGCGAACTAGTTTCCTATTTAATCGGTTGAATCGAATTAGCATACTTGAACTCTTATTTCATTAAAGCTATTATTCATGTTGAACTTAGTATTGTTCTTGAATATTGTGAAAGTGTCTATGCCATTTGATTCGGCTAGACTTATATTATTGAAAAGCGACCCAAACTAATTGATTGGTGCGGGATCTTGTATTTGACTGAGAAGAACAACCTTCTTTGAAGGGAATATATAATTGTCGGAGAACCGACGTGCACACTTGAGTATGGTTGATTGTTATGCATAACAAGGGTACTTTAGGCTGATCACCTGTTGTACCTGTTTTTGTTGGATTTTCAGTTTATTACTGTCAATTCTAGTAGAAGTTCATAGTCCGTAGTGACTACTCAGTATTCAATTATTTGAAATCTTGAATTGACTTATTATTGAATCATATTGATATTATCCTGTCCTTAGCGACTGATATTGAGAACTATTGATATTCTTGTTATTCTTGAACTATCAAATCTTGTTATACCCTTTCGAGAATTGAGAATCTTATTACTCACCCTTATTGTATATTACTTGCTGGGCAATTTGTGCTCATTCTTGCTTTCCCTAAAACATTTCAGTTAAGGCAGAGCATGGTGAACCTTCGGGCGTTGATAAGGGCAAGGGCAAAGCTACCAACTAGCTTATGTCTGTTATGTTTTAAATATATTCATATTGTATGAAGATGATGTAGTAAGACTGGATTTGATTATGTTTAAGCTTAAGTTAGATTATGTAATAAGTCGTTAACTGATATTATTAGGTAATCTATTAAGTACTGTAGGTTGCGAGACTTGGGGGAATAATTATAATAAATCATTGTAAATTATTCTAAATAGATTTTCCGCTGTGATCGTATGATATTTAATTATTATTATTGTGATGTATTACCATGAGCACGTGATGAACCGAATTCGAGAGACCAAGTGGCGGTCCTGGAATTTGGGGGCGTCACAGGTTGGTATCAAAGCTGTAGTTATAAACCTTAGGAACGAGTGTCCTTAGACTATAACTTAGGCGAACTTAGAAGTTAGGAAGGAGATAAAACTCATGTAGAGTTTTCCTTGAGAGACTTAGTCTGTTATGAAATGTAACTTCATTCTATACAATGAACTTATATTTTGTTTAACATTCTAATGGAGATGCTATTTCTTGTCTTGTGTTTGTGAGTGTAGGATGACAGACACAGGGGTACCTAGTAGAGTTGTAGAGGAGGAGCCCAGGGATATACACGTAGTATACGAGGCACCTCTAGAGGCTACACCAGTGCAGGCAGTTGCACCATCCGAGTTTGATGACGAGGATGAGATCGAGATTGAGATAGAGACTGATCCAGAGGAGGAGCCGATGGAGGATGAGCCAGTAGAGGACTCTGATGAGGCTACTATAGAGGAACAGATGTTAGGCGAGTACGAGGAGCGTATTCTAGAGTTAGACTGTAGAGTTCAGGAGCTGGAGGCAGAGGCCCACGAGAGAGAGTCTGAGTTCCAGAAGCTGAGGGACGAGGACCACCAGAGGAAGCTGGCTATGCAAGAGTTAGAGGTGGAGATTGCCTACCGTAGGGAGGCAGGGATCCAGATGGGGACTCTATTTCACAGGTCAGTGGCTAGGAATGTAGATTTGGCAGAGAAGCTAGAAGAGGTTGAGCAGAGGGAGCTGAGTGAGAAGACTGAGAAAGAGGCACTCCGTACTCAGCTAGAGTTGGAGGTGATGGATAGGTTACACTTCGAGGAGAAGTGGGAAGCGTCTAATGAGAGAGCCGACGACCTTGAGGACGAGGTCAGGTGCAAGAAGAGAAAGATGAACAAGATGGGGTATGTGTTCCGTTCAGCTTTTGAAAGGGTGATTGATGGTGTGTACCACTACCCGGCAGAACAGGGACAGACTCTACATACCTTGAGCCGAGAGCTGGTTGCGTATATAGCACAGTTGGAGTACAAGAGCGCAGTGGAGCGCGGGATGATGGGATGAGATTTCCTTAGTCAGTCTAGTGGTAGTACTAGTTGTGTCTTTATGTATTGTATATACTATGTTGTAATCCCGATCTTTTGTGTAAGATGTGGGATGATGATGTAAACCCCGAGTTAGCTTTTGTTAGAGGGGTAGTATGGTAGTAGGTTGGTATATTCCCCGTCTTTTGTGATATTAGGGGATATATGTGATAACATTTATAGCAGTATGCTGGGGAAATCATGTAATGAAATGAAATGGCATATGAATATAAATGGAGTTGATTTTAGAAACGTGTTATAAATTTATTCTTTTAGTATTAAAAGAAATACTTAAGTAATATACTTGAATAATAATAAAATGAAAACTTGTGATGCAGATAATGCCGCCCAGACGTAGATTGACAGCACCCGAAGAATCTGTTAACAATGAGAGAGAACAAGTAGACCCGATCCAGAAACTGGTAGACTTGTTAGGAGAAGCCTTAAGGGGAAGGAACAATGAACCCGTTCGCCCGAACCCTCAAACTGTGCCAGTAACAACCTTTAAAGACTTTAAGAGTGTAGGACCCCCGGAGTTCGAGGGAACTACCGACCCAATCATCGCACAAACGTGGATCAAAGAGATCGAAAAAGCTTTCACTATAGCTAGCGTAGGCGAAGATCAGAAGACGGTGTTTGCCACGTACATGATGAGGGGAGAAGCGAACTACTGGTGGGAGGCTAATCAACAAAGAGCTGGAGAAGGGATAATAGCTTGGGATAAGTTTAAGACACTGTTCTTCGAAAATTACTTTCCAAAAAGTATGAAGAATAGGATGGAGGTGAAATTCCTAGAGTTAAAACAAGGTGAGATGACGGTGGCGCAATACGCGGCTAGGTTTAACGAACTAGCGCGATTTGCGGAGCACCAAGTTGGTGATGAAGAGAGGAAGGCTAGACGCTTTGAACAAGGGTTGAAGCCATGGCTGTTCAATAAGGTATCAGTTCTTCAAATTGATTCCTTTGCAACATTACTGGAGAAGGCAATCATTGCGGAAGGCGGCAGTGAGGCCTTAAGTCAGTATAACAAAGAAAAGAAAGGAAAGAATACTGGAGGAGAGAATCGTACGGGAGGAAGTAGTAGCGGAGGAAGCAACTTGGGAAAGAGAAAGTGGGAGAATAATAACAACAACAAAAACAACAATAATCAATCAGGGAATTTTCGTGGAGGTTTCAAGAAGAGGGCTGAAGGATGCCCGAAGTGTGGGAAGAATCACCAGGGCGAGTGCTGGAAGGGACGTGGCACTTGCTACAACTGCGGACAGGAAGGGCACATCTCGCCTAACTGTTTGAAACCGAAGAAGATACAAGGATGCTTTGCTTGTGGCTCGACGGAGCACCGAATTAAGGACTGCCCAAAGAAGGGAAGTGGCGGGGGTAGTAATCAGCAAGGAGGCAACAAGCTGATGATCGGTGGACCGGCACAATCCAACCGCCCAACCGCCAGAACTTTTAACATGACCGTCCAAGACGCAGTGGCTGCGAAGGATGTGGTGTCAGGTATAATCCCAATCAATGATATAAATGCTTATGTATTATTTGATTCGGGTGCCACCTGTTCTTTTGTATCTGAAGAATTTGCTAGTAGACTTAGTACACCTCGAGAACTATTAGAAAATCCTTTGATCATAGAAGTTGCTAATAAGGAAGTGATCCCTGTAGAATACGTTTATCGAAATTGTCGCGCAAATATTAGTAAACATGAACTGAGCGTAGACTTGATTCCTATTAGACTGGGAGAATTTGACGTAATACTGGGAATGGATTGGTTGTATAACCATGCTGCGATAATTGACTGTCAGAACAAATGTGTGAACCTTCAGACTCCGAGTAAGTCTAAGGTAGTGTTTTATGGTAGCTCATCGCTTAAGCAATCGTGTTGCGTTACGATGATGCAGGCCAAGAAATTGTTAAGGAAAGGATGTGGAGGATATTTAGCTTACATCGTTGATACTCGGAAGAAGGGAGTAGAAATTAAGGATATATACGTAGTTAATGAATTCCAAGATGTGTTTCCGGACGATCTGCCTGGTCTTCCGCCAGACAGAGAAATCGAATTCGTAATAGACTTAGCACCGGGAACGGCACCGATTTCGAAAGCTCCATATCGTATGGCGCCAGTAGAAATGAAGGAATTAATGATGCAATTGCAAGAATTATTGGATAAGGGTTACATTCGACCGAGTGTTTCTCCTTGGGGAGCACCAGTACTATTCGTTAAGAAGAAGGACGGATCGATGAGGCTCTGTATCGATTATCGAGAATTGAATAGAGTAACGATCAAGAACCGGTATCCGCTACCGAGGATAGACGACTTGTTTGATCAACTGAAGGGAGCAAAGTGTTTCTCGAAGATCGACCTACGAACAGGATATCATCAACTGAAGGTACGGGATGAGGACATACCAAAGACTGCGTTTCGAACCCGTTATGGACACTACGAGTTTTTGGTAATGTCATTCGGATTGACTAATGCTCCGGCAGCATTTATGGACTTGATGAACCGAGTTTTCAAGCCATACTTGGATAAATTTGTAGTGGTTTTTATCGACGACATTTTGATCTACTCAAAGACAGAGGAAGAACACGCCGAACATCTGAAGATTGTTTTGGAGGCACTAAGGAAGGAGAAGATGTATGCAAAATTTTCTAAGTGCGAATTTTGGATGGAGAAGGTTCAATTCTTAGGCCACGTGGTGGATAAGAATGGAATCTCTGTAGACCCTGCGAAGGTTGAAGCAGTAAGTAATTGGGAACAACCGAGAACACCGACGGAGGTGAGAAGCTTTCTAGGGTTAGCTGGGTACTATCGAAGATTCATCCAAGATTTTTCTAAGATAGCAACCCCGCTGACCAATTTGACTAGAAAGACGGTGAAATTTGTATGGACCGACAAATGCGAAGAAAGTCTTCAAGAACTGAAAAGGAGATTGAGCGAAGCACCTGTATTATCATTACCAGATGATGCGGGAAATTTTGTGGTGTATAGTGATGCATCGCACAAGGGGCTTGGCTGTGTGCTCATGCAACATGGCAAGGTCATTGCATATGCATCACGACAATTAAAGGATTACGAAAAACGATACCCTACTCACGACTTAGAGTTAGCGGCAGTAGTTTTTGCGTTAAAGATATGGAGGCATTATCTATACGGAGAAAAATGTGAGATATACACGGACCACAAAAGTCTGAAATATATCTTCACACAGAAGGAGTTAAACATGCGACAGAGAAGGTGGTTAGAATTAATCAAAGACTATGACTGCGATATTCTTTATCACCCGGGAAAGGCAAATGTGGTTGCCGACGCTCTGAGCAGGAAAGGAAGGGAGAAGTTGTTTAATTTGACGACTCAGGAAGAGTTGATAAGAGAGATGGAGAAATTGGAGATAGAAGTAAAAGGACCAGAAAAGTCTGGTGAGAAGTTAATTGTAATGGAAGCTTGTCCGACGTTGTTGAATAGAGTAAAGGAAGCTCAGGAAAAGGATGAAGAGTGTGAGAAAATCCGAAAGAGGATCACAGAAAGTGAGGGAGAAAAATTTCGAATGGATAAAGACGGTATTTTGAGATTTGAAGGGAGAGTGTGGGTACCAGCGGTAACTGAGTTGAGGGAAGAGATTTTGCACGAGGCACACAATACGACATATTCCGTTCATCCGGGAGGCACAAAGATGTACCGAGATCTAAGGCAACATTTTTGGTGGCCTAATTTGAAACGGGAAGTCGCAGAGTGCGTCAGTAAATGCTTGACTTGCCAACGCGTTAAAGCAGAACATCAGCGGCCAAGTGGTTTACTACAACCATTAGAAATACCAGAGTGGAAATGGGAGCATATTACCATGGACTTCGTGGTAGGACTTCCAGTTACACAGAAAGGTTATGATGCTATTTGGGTTATCGTGGATCGACTAACGAAGACCGCACACTTTCTACCAATCAAGATCCGCTACAGTTTGAACCAATTAGCAAGCCTATATGTAAAAGAAATTATTTCACGACATGGAGTGCCGGTGTCAATTGTCTCTGATCGAGATCCGCGCTTCACGTCCAATTTTTGGAAGAGTTTGCAAGAAAGAATGGGAACGCAGTTGAGGTTGAGTACAGCTTATCATCCTCAAACAGACGGACAAAGTGAGCGAACAATACAAACGCTAGAAGACATGCTTAGGACTTGCGTGATGGATTTTAAGGGAAATTGGGACGACCACCTACCCTTAGTAGAATTCGCATATAATAATAGCTACCATGCGAGTATTGGCATGCCACCGTACGAAGCTCTTTACGGGAGAAAGTGCAGAACGCCGTTATGTTGGGACGAAGTCGGAGAACGACGAATACTCGGACCAGAGTTAGTTCAACAAACCGCAGACGTGGTGACAGTGATAAGAGCCAGACTTGTAGCAGCTCAAGATCGCCAGAAGAAATACGCAGATTTGCATCGGCAGGACCGAGACTTCAAAGTCGGCAGTTTCGTATTCTTAAAGGTATCTCCATGGAAGGGAAAAATCCGTTTCGGCAAGAAAGGAAAATTGAGTCCAAGATTCATAGGACCGTTCGAGATACTGAAGCGAGTGGGCGAAGTGGCATACAAAGTTGCGTTGCCACCCGAACTGGAGCATATCCACAACGTGTTCCACATTTCCGTGTTGCGACCGTACAAGGCCGACTACAAGCACGTGATTTCTTACGAGCCCATTCAAGTGGAGAAGAACTTGGCGTATGAAGAAATTCCTGTCCAAATATTAGATAGGAAAGAACAAACTTTGAGAAATAAAGTTATTTCATCTGTAAAAGTACTTTGGCGTAACCACGATGTCGAGGAGGCAACGTGGGAGTTAGAAGATAGGATGATGAGGGACTATCCCCATCTATTTGTGTAACCTTGTAGCAATTCCGGGACGGAATTTTTATAAGGGGGGGAGGATGTAATACCCGAGAATTTCCATATATTATTAAATAAATATATTAATGGAAATGAGAATTTATTTGAATATAAATGATTTTGTGTTATGAGATGAATTAATTCAATTATATATAATTGAATAATTATAATAATTGAGAAATTGGTGGAGTTTGTGATAAACTCGTTGATTGCCTTGTGTGGCACAGTGGCGTAATATAAGAATGATTATATTAATTTAAGCGAACAATTAATCTATATTAATTGTTAATCGAAGAATATTAATTAACTGTTATAAAATACTAATGAGGATCGATTAACAATATGTGATTATTATTATTGCAAGAAACTTAATAATAATGAGCAACGTGTTTATAAATACAATAAGATTTATATCAAAGTGATAATTAATCATATAAGGGTTAATTAAATTGTTATGGAGGTTAACAATTATATTGATGGATGTAGGATATGTGTATATTATTAATTAATATTCAAATTATAAGATGAGAAATTATATGTGCAAGCATGCGAATTAAATGTATAGTAACTATATGTTATGATATGTGTAGGTGACAAATGATGTGTGGATATACATTAAAATAATGTATCATGGATCTATTATAAATAATTGTTGAGTAATACAATTTAATAATATATGATATAATGTAATGTGGTAGTATCCGATGGTATTATATCAGTAAGATAAACGTACCTGGATTATATGTGTGTAAATTACACTTATTACATTATGTGAAGTACATTGTGATTTAAATTATAACCTAAGAGTACATATATATATAACATATGTATATGGTGTGTATATACAAGTGTAGTATTTGCAAATGCTGAGGAGTTAAATCAATTGTCTCATTTTAAGTGTCCCATTTGCTCTTCACGTGCTTGACATACAGCTAAGGCCTATTCCTTCTTCTTCTCCCCAAACTCAGCAACTAGCATTTCATAGCTCATGATTGTGGAGGGAGTGGGATTCATGATGAATCCAACCACTAATTACCTACCCTTTGATAACCTTCATGCATTCCTATAATCCGTTAGTTTGATATGGGATACAATTGCTTTGTCTGTATAATGGGAGTTCTATAAATATAGCCTCATCTCCTTCACATTTCTTTTGCTGAGCATTTTGGCTAAGTGAGACTAGAGAGCATATATATATATATATCAGTGTTATTGAGATAGCAGCAAGCTTAAATCATTTACAGAGGTATAAATCCTCTTCGTATCTTCATTGTCATTTTCTGTCAAAATTTCTATTCGTGAATTCTTGATTTCAGTTGGAAGTTATGGTTTTGTGAATTGAGAATAATAATTAGTTGTTTAAAGGACTTATATATGTGATTAGAATTACTATATATGCTTCATTGCTCTTCAATTTCATTTTTGGTGTTTCCATTTCTGAGATTTCTGTAAAAACATCAAATATCGTGAAATTAGTTGGTGTTCATGAAATTGGGAATTGATAATTGCTATTGACTATTATATAAGCATATATGTACGTGTTAGTAAGTTAAACAAGTCTAATAGCATTTGGGTATGTTGAAATCGATGAAATGGGAGGTTTTTGGTCGGATTTCGCTGCAGTCTGAACTGCAGAAAACTGCCTCGACGCCGCAGCGCCGCAGCCCGCGCCGCAGCGCCACTCGCGCCGCAGCCCGCGCCGCAGCGCCGCACGCAGCGCCACTCGCGCCGCAGCGCCAGTAGTGAGCTGCTGTGCCGCGCCGCAGCGCCAGCCTCTGTGTTCAGTTTTTCTGCATTCTGCAACAAAACTGTTATGAACTAATTGTTTGATTTTTGTTTAAACAAGCATGAAAGCATGATTAATACTTATATATAAACCTAATGAGGCAATGTGAGCATGTTTTAGTATATTAGCATGCATGGTTAACCAAACGACATATAGTTTGAAAACGAACTTAAAGTTTCATGAACGACGTTAACATATATGAAGCATGTTAATATTCTGACTTTCGAGACATGTTAGTATGACCTAGAAACACATGAAATGCATACTAACTTATGTATATAGGTTCCGTGATATAATATGGACATGTGAACCCAACTAGTGCACCTTTCTAACAAAAATACAAGTTTTGAAGGTTGATATTGACATGTAAAAACCATGTATACATTCTGACTTTTCGAGCATGTTTATAGGGCCTTGAAATACATGAAAAGCATGTTAACTTGTGTATATGGGTTTCATAAGGAAGCATGAACATGATAGACCTTATTAATGAACTATACTAACAAAGTATAAGCTTTGAACGTGAACGTTGGTATGTTATGACGAGAATTAGAATTTGACATTTATGAACACATGTGATAGTACTCTTAGACTCATTCATGTGTCATGCATGTATATATACCATGATTAGTTGCCATGATTAAAGTTTAGCATGAACAAAGCATGTTTTCAAGATAATAACAATGCTAGCTACATATATGCAATACGAGTACTCATGAGCATGACTAATACAAGTTATATGAATATCTTATGTGTTTAAAAGCGACCATGTTAGACCATATGAGTTCGTGTCCTTGAATGGCTTTAAGTATTAACTTAAGAACCTATACCATGTACGATTGGATTTGGAAAAGTTATACAAGCATGTAAAGTATCCTTTAAATATGAATACATGCTACGTGATATTATATGATGTTACTTGAACCCGATTTTGACGGTTAACTTAAGGAGATGCCGTAACTTGCTAAAATGAAATATATTTAGTATTGATTGTGGTCTTATGAGATATTAATAATATGCAAGCATGTTTGCTAATTGTTGAGATCTTATATAATATGAGAATGCGTTTAAACTCTAAAGAAGGAACGTTAAGGATAGAAATTATATTCTATATAACTGTGTAGCTAGGTAAAACTTAGCTTATGTGTTGATCGTATATTCAAAGAGAAAATGTGAAGTTAAATTATATGACTAATGAATATCATATATATACGTAACTGTATTACGATAGGAATTCGAAAGTGTTGATTTGCTTTTCGTGGATAAACTACGCTAAAGGCAAGTTCTCTTACTTACACTCTTTTAAAGTGCAAGTATCCTAACCGACGCATTTACTTTATGCAAGGAAATCTATGATTGTGAAGGTTTCCTAACTTATACTCTTTTACTATGCAAGTATCCTATCTTGTGTATTGCGAACTAGTTTCCTATTTAATCGGTTGAATCGAATTAGCATACTTGAACTCTTATTTCATTAAAGCTATTATTCATGTTGAACTTAGTATTGTTCTTGAATATTGTGAAAGTGTCTATGCCATTTGATTCGGCTAGACTTATATTATTGAAAAGCGACCCAAACTAATTGATTGGTGCGGGATCTTGTATTTGACTGAGAAGAACAACCTTCTTTGAAGGGAATATATAATTGTCGGAGAACCGACGTGCACACTTGAGTATGGTTGATTGTTATGCATAACAAGGGTACTTTAGGCTGATCACCTGTTGTACCTGTTTTTGTTGGATTTTCAGTTTATTACTGTCAATTCTAGTAGAAGTTCATAGTCCGTAGTGACTACTCAGTATTCAATTATTTGAAATCTTGAATTGACTTATTATTGAATCATATTGATATTATCCTGTCCTTAGCGACTGATATTGAGAACTATTGATATTCTTGTTATTCTTGAACTATCAAATCTTGTTATACCCTTTCGAGAATTGAGAATCTTATTACTCACCCTTATTGTATATTACTTGCTGGGCAATTTGTGCTCATTCTTGCTTTCCCTTAAAACATTTCAGTTAAGGCAGAGCATGGTGAACCTTCGGGCGTTGATAAGGGCAAGGGCAAAGCTACCAACTAGCTTATGTCTGTTATGTTTTAAATATATTCATATTGTATGAAGATGATGTAGTAAGACTGGATTTGATTATGTTTAAGCTTAAGTTAGATTATGTAATAAGTCGTTAACTGATATTATTAGGTAATCTATTAAGTACTGTAGGTTGCGAGACTTGGGGGAATAATTATAATAAATCATTGTAAATTATTCTAAATAGATTTTCCGCTGTGATCGTATGATATTTAATTATTATTATTGTGATGTATTACCATGAGCACGTGATGAACCGAATTCGAGAGACCAAGTGGCGGTCCTGGAATTTGGGGGCGTCACAGGTTGGTATCAAAGCTGTAGTTATAAACCTTAGGAACGAGTGTCCTTAGACTATAACTTAGGCGAACTTAGAAGTTAGGAAGGAGATAAAACTCATGTAGAGTTTTCCTTGAGAGACTTAGTCTGTTATGAAATGTAACTTCATTCTATACAATGAACTTATATTTTGTTTAACATTCTAATGGAGATGCTATTTCTTGTCTTGTGTTTGTGAGTGTAGGATGACAGACACAGGGGTACCTAGTAGAGTTGTAGAGGAGGAGCCCAGGGATATACACGTAGTATACGAGGCACCTCTAGAGGCTACACCAGTGCAGGCAGTTGCACCATCCGAGTTTGATGACGAGGATGAGATCGAGATTGAGATAGAGACTGATCCAGAGGAGGAGCCGATGGAGGATGAGCCAGTAGAGGACTCTGATGAGGCTACTATAGAGGAACAGATGTTAGGCGAGTACGAGGAGCGTATTCTAGAGTTAGACTGTAGAGTTCAGGAGCTGGAGGCAGAGGCCCACGAGAGAGAGTCTGAGTTCCAGAAGCTGAGGGACGAGGACCACCAGAGGAAGCTGGCTATGCAAGAGTTAGAGGTGGAGATTGCCTACCGTAGGGAGGCAGGGATCCAGATGGGGACTCTATTTCACAGGTCAGTGGCTAGGAATGTAGATTTGGCAGAGAAGCTAGAAGAGGTTGAGCAGAGGGAGCTGAGTGAGAAGACTGAGAAAGAGGCACTCCGTACTCAGCTAGAGTTGGAGGTGATGGATAGGTTACACTTCGAGGAGAAGTGGGAAGCGTCTAATGAGAGAGCCGACGACCTTGAGGACGAGGTCAGGTGCAAGAAGAGAAAGATGAACAAGATGGGGTATGTGTTCCGTTCAGCTTTTGAAAGGGTGATTGATGGTGTGTACCACTACCCGGCAGAACAGGGACAGACTCTACATACCTTGAGCCGAGAGCTGGTTGCGTATATAGCACAGTTGGAGTACAAGAGCGCAGTGGAGCGCGGGATGATGGGATGAGATTTCCTTAGTCAGTCTAGTGGTAGTACTAGTTGTGTCTTTATGTATTGTATATACTATGTTGTAATCCCGATCTTTTGTGTAAGATGTGGGATGATGATGTAAACCCCGAGTTAGCTTTTGTTAGAGGGGTAGTATGGTAGTAGGTTGGTATATTCCCCGTCTTTTGTGATATTAGGGGATATATGTGATAACATTTATAGCAGTATGCTGGGGAAATCATGTAATGAAATGAAATGGCATATGAATATAAATGGAGTTGATTTTAGAAACGTGTTATAAATTTATTCTTTTAGTATTAAAAGAAATACTTAAGTAATATACTTGAATAATAATAAAATGAAAACTTGTGATGCAGATAATGCCGCCCAGACGTAGATTGACAGCACCCGAAGAATCTGTTAACAATGAGAGAGAACAAGTAGACCCGATCCAGAAACTGGTAGACTTGTTAGGAGAAGCCTTAAGGGGAAGGAACAATGAACCCGTTCGCCCGAACCCTCAAACTGTGCCAGTAACAACCTTTAAAGACTTTAAGAGTGTAGGACCCCCGGAGTTCGAGGGAACTACCGACCCAATCATCGCACAAACGTGGATCAAAGAGATCGAAAAAGCTTTCACTATAGCTAGCGTAGGCGAAGATCAGAAGACGGTGTTTGCCACGTACATGATGAGGGGAGAAGCGAACTACTGGTGGGAGGCTAATCAACAAAGAGCTGGAGAAGGGATAATAGCTTGGGATAAGTTTAAGACACTGTTCTTCGAAAATTACTTTCCAAAAAGTATGAAGAATAGGATGGAGGTGAAATTCCTAGAGTTAAAACAAGGTGAGATGACGGTGGCGCAATACGCGGCTAGGTTTAACGAACTAGCGCGATTTGCGGAGCACCAAGTTGGTGATGAAGAGAGGAAGGCTAGACGCTTTGAACAAGGGTTGAAGCCATGGCTGTTCAATAAGGTATCAGTTCTTCAAATTGATTCCTTTGCAACATTACTGGAGAAGGCAATCATTGCGGAAGGCGGCAGTGAGGCCTTAAGTCAGTATAACAAAGAAAAGAAAGGAAAGAATACTGGAGGAGAGAATCGTACGGGAGGAAGTAGTAGCGGAGGAAGCAACTTGGGAAAGAGAAAGTGGGAGAATAATAACAACAACAAAAACAACAATAATCAATCAGGGAATTTTCGTGGAGGTTTCAAGAAGAGGGCTGAAGGATGCCCGAAGTGTGGGAAGAATCACCAGGGCGAGTGCTGGAAGGGACGTGGCACTTGCTACAACTGCGGACAGGAAGGGCACATCTCGCCTAACTGTTTGAAACCGAAGAAGATACAAGGATGCTTTGCTTGTGGCTCGACGGAGCACCGAATTAAGGACTGCCCAAAGAAGGGAAGTGGCGGGGGTAGTAATCAGCAAGGAGGCAACAAGCTGATGATCGGTGGACCGGCACAATCCAACCGCCCAACCGCCAGAACTTTTAACATGACCGTCCAAGACGCAGTGGCTGCGAAGGATGTGGTGTCAGGTATAATCCCAATCAATGATATAAATGCTTATGTATTATTTGATTCGGGTGCCACCTGTTCTTTTGTATCTGAAGAATTTGCTAGTAGACTTAGTACACCTCGAGAACTATTAGAAAATCCTTTGATCATAGAAGTTGCTAATAAGGAAGTGATCCCTGTAGAATACGTTTATCGAAATTGTCGCGCAAATATTAGTAAACATGAACTGAGCGTAGACTTGATTCCTATTAGACTGGGAGAATTTGACGTAATACTGGGAATGGATTGGTTGTATAACCATGCTGCGATAATTGACTGTCAGAACAAATGTGTGAACCTTCAGACTCCGAGTAAGTCTAAGGTAGTGTTTTATGGTAGCTCATCGCTTAAGCAATCGTGTTGCGTTACGATGATGCAGGCCAAGAAATTGTTAAGGAAAGGATGTGGAGGATATTTAGCTTACATCGTTGATACTCGGAAGAAGGGAGTAGAAATTAAGGATATATACGTAGTTAATGAATTCCAAGATGTGTTTCCGGACGATCTGCCTGGTCTTCCGCCAGACAGAGAAATCGAATTCGTAATAGACTTAGCACCGGGAACGGCACCGATTTCGAAAGCTCCATATCGTATGGCGCCAGTAGAAATGAAGGAATTAATGATGCAATTGCAAGAATTATTGGATAAGGGTTACATTCGACCGAGTGTTTCTCCTTGGGGAGCACCAGTACTATTCGTTAAGAAGAAGGACGGATCGATGAGGCTCTGTATCGATTATCGAGAATTGAATAGAGTAACGATCAAGAACCGATATCCGCTTACCGAGGATAGACGACTTATTTGATCAACTGAAGGGAGCAAAGTGTTTCTCAAAGATCGACCTACGAACAGGATATCATCAACTGAAGGTACGGGATGAGGACATACCAAAGACTGCGTTTCGAACCCGTTATGGACACTACGAGTTTTTGGTAATGTCATTCGGATTGACTAATGCTCCGGCAGCATTTATGGACTTGATGAACCGAGTTTTCAAGCCATACTTGGATAAATTTGTAGTGGTTTTTATCGACGACATTTTGATCTACTCAAAGACAGAGGAAGAACACGCCGAACATCTGAAGATTGTTTTGGAGGCACTAAGGAAGGAGAAGATGTATGCAAAATTTTCTAAGTGCGAATTTTGGATGGAGAAGGTTCAATTCTTAGGCCACGTGGTGGATAAGAATGGAATCTCTGTAGACCCTGCGAAGGTTGAAGCAGTAAGTAATTGGGAACAACCGAGAACACCGACGGAGGTGAGAAGCTTTCTAGGGTTAGCTGGGTACTATCGAAGATTCATCCAAGATTTTTCTAAGATAGCAACCCCGCTGACCAATTTGACTAGAAAGACGGTGAAATTTGTATGGACCGACAAATGCGAAGAAAGTCTTCAAGAACTGAAAAGGAGATTGAGCGAAGCACCTGTATTATCATTACCAGATGATGCGGGAAATTTTGTGGTGTATAGTGATGCATCGCACAAGGGGCTTGGCTGTGTGCTCATGCAACATGGCAAGGTCATTGCATATGCATCACGACAATTAAAGGATTACGAAAAACGATACCCTACTCACGACTTAGAGTTAGCGGCAGTAGTTTTTGCGTTAAAGATATGGAGGCATTATCTATACGGAGAAAAATGTGAGATATACACGGACCACAAAAGTCTGAAATATATCTTCACACAGAAGGAGTTAAACATGCGACAGAGAAGGTGGTTAGAATTAATCAAAGACTATGACTGCGATATTCTTTATCACCCGGGAAAGGCAAATGTGGTTGCCGACGCTCTGAGCAGGAAAGGAAGGGAGAAGTTGTTTAATTTGACGACTCAGGAAGAGTTGATAAGAGAGATGGAGAAATTGGAGATAGAAGTAAAAGGACCAGAAAAGTCTGGTGAGAAGTTAATTGTAATGGAAGCTTGTCCGACGTTGTTGAATAGAGTAAAGGAAGCTCAGGAAAAGGATGAAGAGTGTGAGAAAATCCGAAAGAGGATCACAGAAAGTGAGGGAGAAAAATTTCGAATGGATAAAGACGGTATTTTGAGATTTGAAGGGAGAGTGTGGGTACCAGCGGTAACTGAGTTGAGGGAAGAGATTTTGCACGAGGCACACAATACGACATATTCCGTTCATCCGGGAGGCACAAAGATGTACCGAGATCTAAGGCAACATTTTTGGTGGCCTAATTTGAAACGGGAAGTCGCAGAGTGCGTCAGTAAATGCTTGACTTGCCAACGCGTTAAAGCAGAACATCAGCGGCCAAGTGGTTTACTACAACCATTAGAAATACCAGAGTGGAAATGGGAGCATATTACCATGGACTTCGTGGTAGGACTTCCAGTTACACAGAAAGGTTATGATGCTATTTGGGTTATCGTGGATCGACTAACGAAGACCGCACACTTTCTACCAATCAAGATCCGCTACAGTTTGAACCAATTAGCAAGCCTATATGTAAAAGAAATTATTTCACGACATGGAGTGCCGGTGTCAATTGTCTCTGATCGAGATCCGCGCTTCACGTCCAATTTTTGGAAGAGTTTGCAAGAAAGAATGGGAACGCAGTTGAGGTTGAGTACAGCTTATCATCCTCAAACAGACGGACAAAGTGAGCGAACAATACAAACGCTAGAAGACATGCTTAGGACTTGCGTGATGGATTTTAAGGGAAATTGGGACGACCACCTACCCTTAGTAGAATTCGCATATAATAATAGCTACCATGCGAGTATTGGCATGCCACCGTACGAAGCTCTTTACGGGAGAAAGTGCAGAACGCCGTTATGTTGGGACGAAGTCGGAGAACGACGAATACTCGGACCAGAGTTAGTTCAACAAACCGCAGACGTGGTGACAGTGATAAGAGCCAGACTTGTAGCAGCTCAAGATCGCCAGAAGAAATACGCAGATTTGCATCGGCAGGACCGAGACTTCAAAGTCGGCAGTTTCGTATTCTTAAAGGTATCTCCATGGAAGGGAAAAATCCGTTTCGGCAAGAAAGGAAAATTGAGTCCAAGATTCATAGGACCGTTCGAGATACTGAAGCGAGTGGGCGAAGTGGCATACAAAGTTGCGTTGCCACCCGAACTGGAGCATATCCACAACGTGTTCCACATTTCCGTGTTGCGACCGTACAAGGCCGACTACAAGCACGTGATTTCTTACGAGCCCATTCAAGTGGAGAAGAACTTGGCGTATGAAGAAATTCCTGTCCAAATATTAGATAGGAAAGAACAAACTTTGAGAAATAAAGTTATTTCATCTGTAAAAGTACTTTGGCGTAACCACGATGTCGAGGAGGCAACGTGGGAGTTAGAAGATAGGATGATGAGGGACTATCCCCATCTATTTGTGTAACCTTGTAGCAATTCCGGGACGGAATTTTTATAAGGGGGGGAGGATGTAATACCCGAGAATTTCCATATATTATTAAATAAATATATTAATGGAAATGAGAATTTATTTGAATATAAATGATTTTGTGTTATGAGATGAATTAATTCAATTATATATAATTGAATAATTATAATAATTGAGAAATTGGTGGAGTTTGTGATAAACTCGTTGATTGCCTTGTGTGGCACAGTGGCGTAATATAAGAATGATTATATTAATTTAAGTGAACAATTAATCTATATTAATTGTTAATCGAAGAATATTAATTAACTGTTATAAAATACTAATGAGGATCGATTAACAATATGTGATTATTATTATTGCAAGAAACTTAATAATAATGAGCAACGTGTTTATAAATACAATAAGATTTATATCAAAGTGATAATTAATCATATAAGGGTTAATTAAATTGTTATGGAGGTTAACAATTATATTGATGGATGTAGGATATGTGTATATTATTAATTAATATTCAAATTATAAGATGAGAAATTATATGTGCAAGCATGCGAATTAAATGTATAGTAACTATATGTTATGATATGTGTAGGTGACAAATGATGTGTGGATATACATTAAAATAATGTATCATGGATCTATTATAAATAATTGTTGAGTAATACAATTTAATAATATATGATATAATGTAATGTGGTAGTATCCGATGGTATTATATCAGTAAGATAAACGTACATGGATTATATGTGTGTAAATTACACTTATTACATTATGTGAAGTACATTGTGATTTAAATTATAACCTAAGAGTACATATATATATAACATATGTATATGGTGTGTATATACAAGTGTAGTATTTGCAAATGCTGAGGAGTTAAATCAATTGTCTCATTTTAAGTGTCCCATTTGCTCTTCACGTGCTTGACATACAGCTAAGGCCTATTCCTTCTTCTTCTCCCCAAACTCAGCAACTAGCATTTCATAGCTCATGATTGTGGAGGGAGTGGGATTCATGATGAATCCAACCACTAATTACCTACCCTTTGATAACCTTCATGCATTCCTATAATCCGTTAGTTTGATATGGGATACAATTGCTTTGTCTGTATAATGGGAGTTCTATAAATATAGCCTCATCTCCTTCACATTTCTTTTGCTGAGCATTTTGGCTAAGTGAGACTAGAGAGCATATATATATATATATCAGTGTTATTGAGATAGCAGCAAGCTTAAATCATTTACAGAGGTATAAATCCTCTTCGTATCTTCATTGTCATTTTCTGTCAAAATTTCTATTCGTGAATTCTTGATTTCAGTTGGAAGTTATGGTTTTGTGAATTGAGAATAATAATTAGTTGTTTAAAGGACTTATATATGTGATTAGAATTACTATATATGCTTCATTGCTCTTCAATTTCATTTTTGGTGTTTCCATTTCTGAGATTTCTGTAAAAACATCAAATATCGTGAAATTAGTTGGTGTTCATGAAATTGGGAATTGATAATTGCTATTGACTATTATATAAGCATATATGTACGTGTTAGTAAGTTAAACAAGTCTAATAGCATTTGGGTATGTTGAAATCGATGAAATGGGAGGTTTTTGGTCGGATTTCGCTGCAGTCTGAACTGCAGAAAACTGCCTCGACGCCGCAGCGCCGCAGCCCGCGCCGCAGCGCCACTCGCGCCGCAGCCCGCGCCGCAGCGCCGCACGCAGCGCCACTCGCGCCGCAGCGCCAGTAGTGAGCTGCTGTGCCGCGCCGCAGCGCCAGCCTCTGTGTTCAGTTTTTCTGCATTCTGCAACAAAACTGTTATGAACTAATTGTTTGATTTTTGTTTAAACAAGCATGAAAGCATGATTAATACTTATATATAAACCTAATGAGGCAATGTGAGCATGTTTTAGTATATTAGCATGCATGGTTAACCAAACGACATATAGTTTGAAAACGAACTTAAAGTTTCATGAACGACGTTAACATATATGAAGCATGTTAATATTCTGACTTTCGAGACATGTTAGTATGACCTAGAGACACATGAAATGCATACTAACTTATGTATATAGGTTCCGTGATATAATATGGACATGTGAACCCAACTAGTGCACCTTTCTAACAAAAATACAAGTTTTGAAGGTTGATATTGACATGTAAAAACCATGTATACATTCTGACTTTTCGAGCATGTTTATAGGGCCTTGAAATACATGAAAAGCATGTTAACTTGTGTATATGGGTTTCATAAGGAAGCATGAACATGATAGACCTTATTAATGAACTATACTAACAAAGTATAAGCTTTGAACGTGAACGTTGGTATGTTATGACGAGAATTAGAATTTGACATTTATGAACACATGTGATAGTACTCTTAGACTCATTCATGTGTCATGCATGTATATATACCATGATTAGTTGCCATGATTAAAGTTTAGCATGAACAAAGCATGTTTTCAAGATAATAACAATGCTAGCTACATATATGCAATACGAGTACTCATGAGCATGACTAATACAAGTTATATGAATATCTTATGTGTTTAAAAGCGACCATGTTAGACCATATGAGTTCGTGTCCTTGAATGGCTTTAAGTATTAACTTAAGAACCTATACCATGTACGATTGGATTTGGAAAAGTTATACAAGCATGTAAAGTATCCTTTAAATATGAATACATGCTACGTGATATTATATGATGTTACTTGAACCCGATTTTGACGGTTAACTTAAGGAGATGCCGTAACTTGCTAAAATGAAATATATTTAGTATTGATTGTGGTCTTATGAGATATTAATAATATGCAAGCATGTTTGCTAATTGCTGAGATCTTATATAATATGAGAATGCGTTTAAACTCTAAAGAAGGAACGTTAAGGATAGAAATTATATTCTATATAACTGTGTAGCTAGGTAAAACTTAGCTTATGTGTTGATCGTATATTCAAAGAGAAAATGTGAAGTTAAATTATATGACTAATGAATATCATATATATACGTAACTGTATTACGATAGGAATTCGAAAGTGTTGATTTGCTTTTCGTGGATAAACTACGCTAAAGGCAAGTTCTCTTACTTACACTCTTTTAAAGTGCAAGTATCCTAACCGACGCATTTACTTTATGCAAGGAAATCTATGATTGTGAAAGTTTCCTAACTTATACTCTTTTACTATGCAAGTATCCTATCTTGTGTATTGCGAACTAGTTTCCTATTTAATCGGTTGAATCGAATTAGCATACTTGAACTCTTATTTCATTAAAGCTATTATTCATGTTGAACTTAGTATTGTTCTTGAATATTGTGAAAGTGTCTATGCCATTTGATTCGGCTAGACTTATATTATTGAAAAGCGACCCAAACTAATTGATTGGTGCGGGATCTTGTATTTGACTGAGAAGAACAACCTTCTTTGAAGGGAATATATAATTGTCGGAGAACCGACGTGCACACTTGAGTATGGTTGATTGTTATGCATAACAAGGGTACTTTAGGCTGATCACCTGTTGTACCTGTTTTTGTTGGATTTTCAGTTTATTACTGTCAATTCTAGTAGAAGTTCATAGTCCGTAGTGACTACTCAGTATTCAATTATTTGAAATCTTGAATTGACTTATTATTGAATCATATTGATATTATCCTGTCCTTAGCGACTGATATTGAGAACTATTGATATTCTTGTTATTCTTGAACTATCAAATCTTGTTATACCCTTTCGAGAATTGAGAATCTTATTACTCACCCTTATTGTATATTACTTGCTGGGCAATTTGTGCTCATTCTTGCTTTCCCTAAAACATTTCAGTTAAGGCAGAGCATGGTGAACCTTCGGGCGTTGATAAGGGCAAGGGCAAAGCTACCAACTAGCTTATGTCTGTTATGTTTTAAATATATTAATATTGTATGAAGATGATGTAGTAAGACTGGATTTGATTATGTTTAAGCTTAAGTTAGATTATGTAATAAGTCGTTAACTGATATTATTATGTAATCTATTAAGTACTGTAGGTTGCGAGACTTGGGGGAATAATTATAATAAATTATTGTAAATTATTCTAGAATAGATTTTCCGCTGTGATCGTATGATATTTAATTATTATTATTGTGATGTATTACCATGAGCACGTGATGAACCGAATTCGAGAGACCAAGTGGGGGTCCTGGAATTTGGGGGCGTCACACGTACTGTAAAGATGTATTAGATAATACATAGAGGATATTAAGTTAAGATGTATACGATTATACAGAAATTTGAATAGAGTGAATCATGATATAGTTTGATTTAGGAAAATGTAATGGATTCAAGTTATGGAATCAATAAAAGATTATATTCAAAGAAAATTGAAAAAGTTTAAATTATTCCGCATTTTAGTAACATCGAATATGATGTAAAGACGAGATCTTGGATATGAATAGAATTTATATTTTAAATTGTAATAAGCAAAGTTGTATTCTTTTACTAATAATTAAAAGATGTAATAGTTCCGCGTTAGTATTTGGTTAGTAGTATCGTGACTGCACCGGATCTGAGAAAAGAGAGGAACTCGGATTTAGGGGCGTCACAAGTTGGTATCAAAGCTGTAGATTATAAACCTTAGGTAAGTGTACCTTAGACTATAACCTGAGAGAGTGAAAGATAAGATTAAAATATATCTAAGTGAAGATTCAAAAAAGAATCTCGAAATATCTAGAGAATGAGAATCAGGAGTTTCCTAACTCCGGTAATAAAAATGTTAAGACGATGTCTATAATATGTATATGATAAAGATAGTGAGAATAAACTCAGATGGAGTTTGGTTGATAATAGGGAAAGAACCCTAAGGTAAACCGATGATCACGACGTGATCAGATTGAACTGTGAAATGATAGATAGTCTGTAACGACTAAGTATGTATAGCTTGATGCTATAAGTGAATGTATTATGAAAAGTACGAGATGAACTCGTGAGGAGTTGTATGTGATGAAACATAGAAAGTTCATAACGAGGAAGTGATAGAGTAAGATAGAGTTAAGTGTTGGACTTCCATTGAGGACTCACGTGATGGCTTAGTTGCACAAACTTTTGTATGGGCAGATGTAATACCCGAGAATTTCCTAATATTATTAAATAAATATATTAATGGAAATGAGAATTTATTTAATATAAATAATTTTGTGTTATGAGATGAATTAATTCAATTATATAAAATTAAATAATTATAATAATTGAGAAATTTATGGAGTTTGCGATAAACTCGTTGATAGCCTTGTGTGGCACAGTGATGAGGATTATTAATGATTATATTAATTAACGAATGAATTATTAAGTAAACAATTAATCTATATTAATTATTAATTGCTATTGTAGAATATTAATTAATGGTTATGGAATATTAACTGTGATTAATTAATAATACGTGATTATTATTATTGCAAGAAATATAATAATAATAAACCACTTGGTTATAAATATGCTGGAAATTATATTTGTTAATGTGATAATTAATCCTATGATTATTAATTAAGTGTTATTAATAATTACGAGGAATGAATTAATTAATATTATTGTTAATTAATTGATAAGGTGGATAATTTATTTATTTGACATTATGAATAATGAAACAAATAAGTAAAGTTATTAATATAATAAGATTATATTAATTGTTATGTGCAAGTATATTATACTATATGATTGTACATATTAAAGCTATGTGTTATGAATACATCATGTGTAGATATATATTGTAAACAATTATTGAATTAATAGAATTTAATAATGAATGAGATAATATAATGTGGTAATATTTGATTTGAATTATATCCGGTAAAACAAATGTACATGGATTATATGTGTGTAAATTACACTTATTACATTATGTGAAGTACATTGTGATTTAAATTATAACCTAGGAGTACATATAATATATAACATAAGTATATGGTGTATATATACAAGTGTAGCATGTAGTCCATTTGTAAAAATGCTGAGATTTGCTTTGCTTATCCCATAATGAGAGACACATTTCTCTTCACGTGATACACTCAAACCTATGTCTACTCTCTATTACTCAATTTCAGCCAACCTTAGCTAGCTACTCCCTATTCTTCCTTAAACTCAGCAACATAGGCTAGCAAATGATGAGCAAGGGTGTGGCTATCATGATGGATTTCAACCACCATTACCAACCCCTTAATAACCTCCCTGCAATTCAAATTTTCGTTGGTTTGAAATGGTAGGCAATTGCATTATCTGTATAATGGGAGTTCTATAAATATAGCCTCATCTCTTCATATTTTTCTTTGCTGAGAATTGGTTAAGTTTGAAATTGAGAGCATATATACTTTAGCAATATCATTCTAGAAGAGGGAGATTTCAGTAGCAACAAGATTAATTCATAGAAGAGGTATAAATCCTTCGTTCTTGGTTCATCATTTGGTTTTCTGTCAAAGATTTCAATTATTGATTATAGTTGCCATTTATGCTAAAGTTGATTAGGACATGTTTCTTAGTTGCTATATAGCCTTATAAGCATGTTTAAACTATAACGTAGTTGTGTAAAAATGAAATCGTTGTAAAATTCTGAAATTGGCCTAGTATTCTGCCGTAGCAGACTGCTGTCTGGGTTGAACCAGTGGTGGTGAAGCTGCGCCGGTTTAACCCAGGGATGCTGCGCAGCTGTGCCGGCACCCTGCTGTAGATTTTGAATTTTTGATTCCTGCTTGATTGCTGCTAAGTAATAGTTATTGAAATGAATTAGAACAAGCATGATGGTATGATTAATACATATGTATGGACTTGTTAAAATAGTATGAGCATGTTACATTCGGATCACTTACGTGAATGATGAAGTTATAGATTTTCGAGATAAACTTAGTATTCTAAAAACAAACTTTGAAGTAATACTTGTTCTACAAGTTCTGAACTTAGTGATTCATACACATGATTGATTTCAAATATAAAGGAGCATGATATAGTGTTTATAGTGTCCTTGTTCATGACCAAACTTATCAGACCTTGTGTTAGAGAAATTATTAAGAAAAAGCTTGATATGCTAAAGCTAATATGCTGAATACTAAATGATATGCACGCTGATCTTGCGAAAGTGTTAACATGGCTTGACTACATACCTTAAGAACTTTGAAGTTGCCTTGTATGTGTTAAATTGCGTTATTCAAGTTTAAAATGGTTTCAAAAGCAAACTTAGATATGTTTTCGAACCAAGTGCATTAAGTATGAGTAGTTAAGTTCTTAGAATGTAAAATGACATGTTTACATTCATTATGTCTCTAAGCATGACTCTTATATGTTTGATATAACGGTAGTAAACCAAGCATGAGTATAGGTATGTTTTAAAGTAATGAACAATGCTAGTTATGAATAAATAACGTGAACACTATAAGCATGTGTATTAACAGATTATGTGACATCTATGTAAACATATAGCCGAGTTATAAAGCATGATAACCATATGGCTTTTCTATCCCTTAATACCATGTAAAATGTAAGTTAAAATTTGTGACAATGAACTCAAGAATGATTATATGCTACGATGTTACTTGAACCCGATTTTGACGGTTAACTTATGGAAATTCCATAACTTGCTAAAATGAAATATATTTAGTATTGATTGTGGTCTTATGTGATATTAATAATATGCGAGTATGTTTGCTAATTGTGGTAGTCTCAAATGATAGTAATGATGTATGAATATGATCAACTTGAGAAAAGAGGAAGTTAAGGATAGAAATTAGATACTAAATAACTGTGTAGCTAGGTTAAAACTTAGCTTGTGTGTTAATCGTATATTAGAAGATAAAATGTGAAGTTAAATTATATGACTAATGAATATCATATATATACGTAACTATATTACGATAGGAATTCAAAAGTGTTGATTTGCTTTTCGTGGATAAACTACACTAAATGCAAGTTCTCTAACTTACACTCTTTTAAAGTGCAAGTTTCCTTACTTACACTCATTTATAGTGCAAGTATCCTAGACCTTCGTATTTAATTTATTCAAGGAACGTTGTAAGCAAGTTCTTAACTCTACTCTTTATTGAACATTCAATTGGCTTATGCTATTATTGTCGTACAAGTAAACTCTTGAGATTCAAATTCAGATATTATGAATCATATACTTCATGAATAAGATAAAAGTCGAACTATATTCTTCGGACTTAAATCCTGAAATTTAAATTATAGCTGTTGTGATATATGCCATTTGATTCGACTAGACTTATATTATTGAAAGGCGACCCAAACCGATTGATTGGTGCAGGATCTTGTATTTGACTGAGAAGAACAAAATATAATTGTCGGAGAACCGACGCGCGCACATTAGTATGATTGAGTGTTATGCATAACATAGGGTACTTTAGGCTGATCACCTATTGTACTTATTTTTGTTGGATTTTCAGTTTATTACTGTCAATTCTTGTGGAAGTTCATAGTCCTTAGTGACTGCTCAGTATTCAGTTATCTTGAAATCTTGAATCGATTTATTATTGAATCACATTGATATTATTCTGTCCTTAGCGACTGTTATTGAGAACTATTGATATTCTTGTTATCCTTGGACTATCAAACCTTGCTATACCCTTTCGAGAATTGAGAATTATATTACTTACCCTATTGTATATTACTTGCTGAGCAAATTGTGCTCATTCTTGCTTACCCTAAAAATATTTCAGTTAAGGCCGAGCAGTGCGGACCCTCGAGTACCGACAAGGGCAAGGGAAAGGCTACTGAGTAGCTTTGTTTATGTAGGACTTTATGATTGAAATAAAGAACTTATGATATTATGTACTAGTTAAGGTTATTTATGCTTAAGATATGTCTAAGCTATGTAATCACTGTTTAAGTTACGAGACCTTGGGACGTGAATTAATTATATTATTTAAATGTAATCTATTCGGTATTAGTTGTGTATTATTCCACTGTGCGATGCTACATTTAGTTGTATTATTATTATAATGATGTATTACCACGAGCACGTGACGAACCGAATTCGAGCGACCCCGTGACGGTCCTGGAATTTGGGGGTGTCACAGCAGAAGTTTTGTGCTTGCACTGAGTGCGTCACATTGATAATCGTTGGAATGTTAGTGTCGCGGTATCATTATACATATGGTGAAAAGGTGATTCTTTTCTCATGTTTATTTTGATAGGTAGAGATTTCTAAGATGTAATTAGATAATATTAAGATTAGGTGCAAGTTCTTAAAACTCATGCCTATGACGAGTTCGTGACTCATAATCGTATGGTGGGACCCCTCAGCGAATGGACGACTTTGGTCTGACTAGGATAAGTTTCTACACCCAAATGATTGTGGTAAGTTCTTGAACTTCCATGGTGTGGTAAGTTGGTGAATTGTACTGAGAATAGATATATTATATAATAGTTTTGGAATAGTGAGCATTGATGGTGGTAAGAGATTGAAGTGATAGGAGAAATTGGATTTTCCTAAATCTTCTAGCTACGCTAGATTTTCAATATTTATTGACTTTGTGCTAGTGTTTGTACTTCTATTTTCTTGATAAAAACATTGGGTCAGATGACTGAACCAATGAGTTTTAAAAAAATAAATACAAAAAACGATACCGTTATTCGAATGTCTAAGCTATTTGTTTCGGCTAAGACAAAAATAAATTTGAAAATCTTTAAAAATATATTTTGACCATGTGCATCATTTGATATAGTGTATGATGGTAAAACGATGGAGTCATTAATGCAATCGAACCTAGTGTCGGAAGTGATCGTAAGATCGTCAGCCCATTATGGTATGATGTATTATGGCAAAGTCACAAAATGACGGAATCCTAAACGTACTGCTAAGTTGGTACGGCATCATGACGTAATAAAATGATTTTTGATTTTCTTTCGAATTATGAAAAGTTGACTAAATTATTTCGATTGATGTCCGAATTGTTAATGAGAGTCTAAGCTATTTGATTTGGCTAGGCGACTTTGAAAAGAGATTATAGAATTTAAGCATTCTTGTGTATTTATGCCAAACCAGATTGCTCTGGTGCGGATTCAGATGTTGAAAAGCTGAGGTGAATAACCCTATAAGGGGAAATGTTTTCGGGACAATGGTTCAGAGCGTAACGCATATAGTCATTACAAAACACTACGTTGCGGCCCAACGTAGTGGTACAATAGGCTAGCCACCTAGAGTACGCGTGGAGGGTGTTTTCAATCTTTGTGATTGATAAACACTCTGGTTTGCGGTGTGAAGAATTGTGTTGAAGCATTAGTAAACCTGGAAAAAATTTCACGGTCTTGTAACCCCTCAGCATAATTTAAAATCTGAGTTATTCATACTACTTCCCGATTATTGAAAAATCGTGGAAGATTCTTCTTCTTCTGAAGGATGAATGTGGTAGTGGAATGTTCCTTAGAAAGGAGAAAGTGATAGAATGCGATTGAGAAAGTTATAATAATAAAACTTCCAAAAAGAGAATGAATAAAATTATTCAAAAGAATATGTAATATTCAGAATAGCACAGACTAGAGGAGGTTTTGCTGATTCCGATGACGAAATCCTTAAAAAGGGGAGAGGATGTAAGAACCCGAATTTTCAAAAATTATTAAATAAGGATTTAATAAATAAAATTCTTAAAATGTGAGATGGGTTCAAATAAAAGTATATATATGTGATATGAGGTATGTAGTATTATATTACGTAGGGTAATATGGACTATCTAATATGTGTTTTTGTGATTTATAAATATATTATTAATATATATTTGTTACTTAGCGTAGAGACGATTCAGTTGAGATAAAGAAAGTGGATAAATTCCTATCGGTATTAAATAATTTATAGAATTATTTTATCATAGTAAGTTGGTGACGTTAAATATCTTTAATGTATAATCACCATATTCTTGTGTATGTGTATTAATAACTAGTATGCTTATAATGTAGGTTATTGATAAATCTTAAGCTATCCGTGAATGGATTTGGATAGTGAAATATGAGTTAGTTAAGGGAATTAACTAATAAGAATAAATATTGGTTAATTTAAGTTGAAAGTTATATTAGGGAATAATATAATGTGAGTATTGAATCTTAATTAACTATGATGATATGGTGCAGTGTTTAATTTACTTAAGTAAAGAAGTGGATTAATATATGCGTTGAATATATGATTATAGTTGCTACTTTTTATATATATTACTTAGAATGGTAATATGTGAAAAAGTCTAAAGTACGAATAACGTTAATAAATATACATACGTTATTAAAGGGAGATGAAAATCATTATATGAATATTTAATATTTGAAGAAATTGTTTTGGGAACAATTTATAGAAAAGAAAGAGCAATAATTATTATATATTTCTAATATAGGGTATTAAAATAATTTTTAATATTGAATTATTTTAATAAAAAGGAGAAAATGTTATTTTTGAATAATAATATTACCTTATATGTTTTTGTATGAGGTGTGATTAGTTAATATAGTAAATATATTAAAACGTATTTGCTATATGTAAATAAATTGATGGAAACAATTTATTATAAAATAAACTTATTACCTATTTTCTATATATAATGTACATGTGTCGTACATGTGATTATTTCTAATAGATATTATATTAATTATAATATCTTGAGACAATAAGTAAATTATTTTCTAATAATGAATGTGCTTATTTGGAGAAAACATAATATTTTATGTTATGACTAAATACATAATTTCTAATGTATTTCCAAGAGAGTTTAATTTATAAAAAGAAACTAAGTTATTTTAATAACTTGAGTTGCTATAGTACCGTAAGTGTTATAAATAATATTTGAATATTCTATTCATAATATATTTATATGTGGACCTTAGACTTAATAGTTCTAATTATATTGAACATGTTATAAGTACTAAGTGATGGGAATAATAATAAGCTTGAGATTAAACTTATGAGAAATGCCTTGTGTGGCACGATAATAGATTCGGTAATGAATTGATTAATTCGAGGATGGAAGAATTATTAATTAAACAATTAGTCTATATTAATTGTTATTATATTAATATGTTGATAGTATAATAATAAGAAAATTGATTATAGATATAATCGAAATTGTATTGATGAGGAATGAGATATATTGTCTTATAATATTAATTATTATTATGAACAATATACTATTATCAAGTAATTATTTGATAATATGTTGATTAATGAGTAAATGATTTATAAATATAATAAGATTTATATTTATTTAACATGATAATAAATCATATAAAGTGTTAATCAATTAGTGTGGAAATTATAATTCATTGATTAATGAGAAATAGATTAATTAATATTATTATTAATTAATTGATGAGATAAGTAAATTATTTACTTCTATATGCAAGAATGCGAATAAAATGTATAGCATATAGTAACTAACTATATATTATATGAAGTGTGAAGTGTAGTGCAACTATATTATATAGTGTGGTGCAATAATTATGTGACTATACTATATATAGGGACCATGTATCAAGACTAATTAAACTATGTGAGTTACATGAAATGTGGGTGTGACAATGTGTATATTAAGTATACAATAAAATAATATATCATGAATATATGGTAAACAATTATTGAATTAATGAAATTTAATAATAAAGGAGACAATACACTGTGATGGTACCCGAAAGAATTATATCTGGCGGGATGAACTGTACATGGATTTTATATGTGTGAGTTAAAATTTACTACATAATAGTAGTATTTATTTATTAGGATTACATGGTAACCCCATTTATAACCTATGTGTTTATCAAATGCAGTGTGACATTGCCTTACTAAGTTGTAGACTATATATATATAACATTAGTATGTGGTAATTGTAACCAAGTCGCTGAGGTACAATGCCTTGTCCCAAATTATAGTCACAATTCTTCCTCACGTGAACTCTAGAAGCTAGCTACTATACCACTATTTCTCTCAAACTCAGCAATAATCTAGCTAATGAGTGTAAGGTGAGTGGGATTCATGATTGAATTCACCAACTCTCAACCACTCCCTCTTATCCATTATACACTCTTGCAATCCTGTGATTTTATTTGGAAGATTTATGCATTGTCTGGTTATTCAAATGTTTATAAGAGTAAGCTCTTCTCCTCCCATTTTAAATTGTTGGGATATTGTTAAGTGTTATATAGTAATCAGAGAGTGAGTTTGTATCAATAGTGAGAATTTGAAATTGAAGGAGGCTTGATACAATAGCATAATACATTAGCAGAGGTACACTCATGTTGACCAGTTTCTGTAAAAATTCTAATATCTTAATTCTTGAATTAAGCATAGATTATTTGATAACTTGATTGGAGTAATGTATTTAGTTGCTATGGTAGCTTACTAGTATGTTAGAACTGTGTTAGAATATATCTGGAATGAATTTTGTAGGAAATTTCTGAGATAGGGTGTAATACCCGAGAATTTCCGAATATTATTAAATAAATAAATTATTGGAAATGAGAATTTATTTAATATAAATGATTTGGTGTTATGAGATGAATTAATTCAATTATATAAAATTGAATAATTATAATAAGTGAGAATATGTGGAGTTTGCGATAAACTCGTTGATAGCCTTGTGTGGCACAGTGACGTAATATAAGAATGATTATATTAATTTAAGCAAACAATTAATCTATATTAATTGTTAATCGTAGAATTATTAATTAATTGTCATCGTAGAATAATTGTTATAGATGATTAATTAATAATATGTGATTATTATTATTGCACGAAATATAATATTAATAATGAGCAACGTGTCTATAGTATAATAAGATTTATATTCATTTAATGTGATATTTAATCATATAAGTGTTAATTGATTATTATGGAAATTAATAATCAATGAGGAATGGATTAATTAATATTATCATTAATTAATTAAGGAGATAAATAATTTATTTATTTGACAAATAAGTAAGTATTAATCTAATAAGATTATACTTAATTGATATGTGCAATACTTGAATATATAAAGTATATGAAATACAACTATATTATAGTATAGAGAGACACTTAAGTGTGACCATGCATGTATACATAAACTATGTTATATAATGCAATGTGAATATATTACACATGGAAACCATGTATTAGGATTGATTGAAATATATAAACTACATGTTTATGCTTGTGTGACAATATGTATGCAAGTATACATTAACATAATATGAATATATTGTAACAAATTGTTGATTGTAGAATTTAATAATGTGATAGTATCCGATTAAATTATATCGGTAGGATAAAATGTACTTGGATTATATATGTACAACTTACATTGAAGTACTATTTATGTGAGTTGCAGTGGGACATTTAAATTATAACCTATGCATATATTGCATGAAATTGTACAAAGCCTTGATATTAATACACTTCATGTTGCTAGAATGCTGAGTTTCTAATTGGTTTGTCCCATATTGATAGTCATACTCCTTGCACACGTGAATGCTCCAAGACTAGTCTACTCCCTATTTCTTCCTCAAACTCAGTATTTCATAGCTCATGATGAGCAAGGGAGTGGGAATCATGATGGGTTCTAACAACCAATTACCTACCATCTCTTAACCTCCATACAAATCAATTTTTTGTTGGTTTGATTCATGGGTAGATTGCATTCTCTGGTTATGAAATTCTTCTATAAATAATGGCTCTTCTCCTCTCTATTCATTTGCTGAGATGTTTGTCTAAGTATTGGAATGAGAGCATACTGTGAAGTGATAGCAAGAGAATTCACAGAGAGAGTGAATTCAAATTTAGCAAGCTTAATTCATAGCAAAGGTATAATTTCATGATTCATGTTCTTCATTTTCATTTCTGTCAAAACTCCATTTCTTGTTTTCTGTCAAGTTCAAATTCTTGACTATGATGAATTAGATTGCAATTGGATTATAGGATGATTATTAGTTGTTATATAGACTTGGTAACATGTTAGTATATAATGTAGCATGTTTAAAAATCGAATCGGTGAAGTAATTTTGTGAATTGGGCTGATAACTGCCGAAGCAGACTGCCTTCCGGCCAGGACCAGGGGTGGCGCAGTTGCGCCGGTTTGGCCTTGGCATGCTGCGTAGCTGCGCAGGACACTGTCTGCAGTTTTTGATTTCCTGCTCGATTCTGCTAAGTGTAAATTGTTGAGATAAATTAGAACAAGCATGCTAGCATGAGTGGTACATATATATGGGTATACTAAGGCAATGTAAGCATGTTTTACTAAGAGTTACACGCATACTTATAGTTTGAGATAAACTTAGCGTTTTATAAAAAAACTTTCGAAATTGAAAACGAACTCGATATGTATACTTGCCATGTTAACATTCTGACATTGCAAACATATTAGTATGATTAAAGGATGTATGAAAAGCATGCTAACTGTACTACTGTAGGTTGCGAGACTTGGGAGAATAATTATAATAAATCATTGTAAATTATTCTAGATTAGATTTTCAGCTGTGATTGTGTGGTTTTTAGTTATTATTATTGTGACGTATTACCATGAGCACGTGATGAACCGAATTTGAGAGACCAAGTGGCGGTCCTGGAATTTGGGGGCGTCATAGGTTGGTATCAAATCGGTAGTTATAAACCTTAGGAACGAGTGTCCTTAGACTATAACTTAGGCGAACTTAGAAGTTGGAAAGGAGATAAAACTCATATAGAGTTTTCCTTAGAGCGAGACTTAGTGTGTTATGAAATATAACTTCATTCTATACAATGAACTTATGTTTTATTCAATATTCTAATAGAGTTGCTATTTATTTGTCTTGTGTTTGTGATTGTAGGATGACAGACACATGTGTACCTAGTAGAGTGGCAGAGGAGGAGCCCAGGGATATACATGTAGTATACGAGGCACCCCTAGAGGCTAACCCAGTGCAGGCTGTTGTACCGTTCAAGTTTGACGACGAGGACGAGTTTGAGATAGAGTCTGATGCAGAGGAGGAGCCGATGGAGGACGAGCCGGTGGGGGATGAGCCAGTAGAGGACTCTGATGAGGCTACTATAGAGGAGAAGATGCTACGCGAGTATGAGGAGCGGATCCTAGAGTTAGACTGCAGAGTACAAGAGCTAGAGGAAGAGGCCAAAGAGAGAGAGTCTAAGTTCCAGAAGCTGAGGGACGAGGACCACCAGAGGAAGCTGGCCATGCAGGAGTTAGAGGTGGAGATTGCCTACCGTAGGGTGGCAGGGTTCCAGATGGGGACTCTGTTTTACAGGTCAGTGGCTCGGAATGTGGATCTGGCAGGAAAGCTGGGAGAAGTAGAACAGAGGGAATTGAGTGAGAAGACTGAGAAAGAGGCACTCTGTACTCAGCTAGAGTTGGAGGTGATGGATAGGATACACTTCGAGGAAAAGTGGGAAGCGGCCAATGAGAGAGCTGACGACCTAGAGGATGAGGTCAGGTGCAAGAAGAGAAAGATGAACAAGATGGGGTATATGTTCCATTCAGCTTTTGAGAGGGTGATTGATGGTGTGTACCACTACCCGGCAGAACAGGGACAGACTCTACATACTTTGAGCCGAGAGCTGGTTACGTATATAGCACAGTTGGAGTACAAGAGCGCAGTGGATCGCGGGATGATGGGATGAGATTCCCTTAGTCAGGCTAGTAGTAGTTAGTAGCATTTTATCTTTATGGGTTGTATATTCTATGTTGTAATCCCGATCTTTTGTGTAAGATATGGGATAGTGATGTAAACCCCGTATTAGCTTTTGTTAGAGGGGTAGTATGGTAATAGGTTTGTATATTCCCCGTCTTTTGTGATATTAGGGGATATATGTGATAACATTTATAGCAGTATGCTAGGGAAATCATGTAATGAAACGATTTGGCATATGAATATAAATGGAGTTTATTTCTGAAATATGTTATAAATTTATTCCTTTAGTATTAAAAGAAATACTTAAGTAATATACTTGAATAATAATAAAATGAAAATTTGTGATGCAGATAATGCCACCCAGACATAGATTGACTGCACCCGAAGAATCTGTTAATAATGAGAGGGAACAAGTTGACCCGATCTAAAAACTGGTAGACTTGTTAGGAGAAGCCTTAAGAGGAAGGAACAATGAACCCGTTCGCCCAAACCCTCAAGCTGTGCCAGTAACAACCTTCAAAGACTTTAAGAGTGTAGGACCCCCGGAGTTCGAGGGAACTACTGACCCAATCGTCTCACAAATGTGGATCAAGGAGATCAAAAAAGCTTTCACTATATCTCGCGTAGGCGAAGATCAGAAGACGGTATTTGCCACATACATGATGAGGGGAGAAGCGAACTACTGGTGGGAGGCTAATCAACAAAGAGCTGGAGAAGGGATTATAGCTTGGGATAAGTTTAAGACGCTATTTTTCGAGAATTACTTCCCGAAGAGTATGAAGAATAGGATGGAGGTGACATTCCTAGAGTTAAAACAAGGTGAGATGACGGTGGCGCAATACGCGGCTAGGTTTAACGAACTAGCGCAATTTGCGGAGCACCAAGTTAGGGATGAAGAGAGGAAGGCCAGACGCTTCGAATAAGGGTTGAAGTCGTGGCTGTTCAATAAGGTATCAGTTCTTTAAATTGATTCCTTTGCAACATTACTGTAGAAGGCAATCATTGTGGAAGGTGGCAGTGAGGCCTTAAGTCTGTATAACAAAGAGAATAAAGGAAAGAATGCTGGTGGAGAGAATCGTACTGGAGGAAGCAGTAGTGGAGGAAGTAATTTGGGAAAGAGAAAATGGGAGAATAACAACAACAACAACAAAAACAACAATAATCAATCAGGGAATTTTCGTGGAGGTTTCAAGAAGAGGGCTGAAGGATGCCCAAAGTGTGGGAAGAATCACCAGGGCGAGTGCTGGAAGGGGCGTGGCACTTGCTACAACTACGGACAGGAAGGGCACATCTCGCCCAACTGTCCGAAGCCAAAGAGGATCCAAGGATGTTTTGTTTGCGGCTCAACTGTGCACCGTATTAAGGATTGCCCAAAGAAGGGAAGTGGCGGGGGTAGCAATCAGCAAGGAGGCAACAAGCTGATGATCAGCGGGCCGACATAATCCAACAGCCCAACCGCCAGAACCTTTAACATGACCGTCCAGGACGTCGTGGCTGCGAAGGACGTGGTGTCAGGTATAATCCCAATCAATGATATAAATGCTTATGTATTATTTGATTCGGGTGCCACCTGTTCTTTTATATCTGAAGAATTTGCTAGTAAACTTAGTACACCCCGAGAACGATTAGAAAATCCTTTGAACATAGAAGTTGTGAATAAGGAAGTAATCTCTGTAGAATACGTTTATCGAAATTGTCGCGCAAACATTAGAGAACAAAAACTGAGCGTAGACTTGATTCCTATTAGACTGGGAGAATTTGACGTAATACTGGGGATGGATTGGTTGTATAACCATGCTGCAATTATTGACTGTCAGAACAAGTGTGTGAACCTTCAGACTCTGAATAAGTTTAAGGTAGTGTTTTATGGTAGCTCATTGCTTAAGCAATCGTGTTACGTTACGATGATGCAGGCCAAGAAATTATTAAGGAAAGGATGTGTAGGTTATTTAGCTTACATCGTTGATACTCGGAAAAAGAGAGTAGAAATTAAGGATATATCCGTAGTTAATGAATTTTAAGATGTGTTTTCGGACGATCTGCCTGGTCTTCCGCCAGACGGAGAAATCGAATTCGTAATAGACTTAGCACCGGGAACGACACCGATTTCGAAAGCTCTATATCGTATGGCGCCAGTAGAAATGAAGGAATTGATGATACAATTGCAAGAATTATTGGATAAGGGTTACATTCGACCGAGTGTTTCTCCTTGGGGAGCACCAGTACTATTCGTTAAGAAGAAGGACGGATCGATGAGGCTCTGTATCGATTATCGAGAATTGAACAGAGTAACGATCAAGAACCGATATCCGCTACCGAGGATAGACGACCTGTTTGATCAACTGAAGGGAGCAAAGTGTTTCTCAAAAATTGACCTGCGAACAGGATATCATCAACTGAAAGTGAGGGATGAGGACATACCAAAGACTGCGTTTCGAACCCGTTATGGACACTACGAGTTTTTGGTAATGTCATTTGGATTGACTAATGCTCCGGCAGTATTTATGGACTTGATGAACCGAGTTTTCAAGCCATACTTGGATAAATTTGTAGTGGTTTTTATCGACGACATTTTGATCTACTCGAAGACAGAGGAAGAACACGCCGAACATCTGAAGATTGTTTTGGAGGCACTAAGAAAGGAGAAGATGTATGCAAAATTTTCAAAGTGCGAATTTTGGATGGAGAAGGTTCAATTCTTAGGCCATATGGTGGATAAGAATGGAATCTCTGTAGACCCTGCGAAGGTTGAATGCAGTAAGTATTTGGGAACAACCGAGAACACCGACGGATGTAAGAAGTTTTTTAGGTTTAGCTGGATACTATCGAAGATTCATCCAAGATTTTTCTAAGATAGCAACCCCGTTGACCAATTTGACTAGAAAGACAGTGAAATTTGTATGGACCGACAAATGCGAAGAGAGTTTTCAGGAGTTGAAGAAGAGATTGAGCGAAGCACCTGTATTAACATTACCAGATGATGCGGGAAATTTTGTGGTGTATAGTGATGCATCGCACAAGGGACTTAGCTGTGTGCTTATGCAGCACGGCAAGGTCATTGCGTATACGTCAATGCAATTGAAGGATTACGAAAAACGATACCCTACTCACCACTTAGAGTTAGCGGCAGTAGTTTTTGCGTTAAAGATATGGAGGCATTATTTGTATGGAGAAAAATGTGAGATATACACGGACCACAAGAGTCTGAAATATATTTTCACACAGAAGGAGTTGAACATGCATCAGAGGAGGTGGTTAGAATTGATCAAGGATTATGACTGCGATATTCTTTATCACTCGAGAAAGGCAAACGTGGTTGCCGATGCTCTGAGCAGAAAAGGAAGAGAAAAGTTGTTTAATTTAACGACTCAGGAAGAATTGATAAGAGAGATGGAGAAATTGGAGATAGAAGTGAAAAGACCAGAAAAGTCTGGTGAGAAGTTAATTGTAATGGAAGCTTGTCCGACGTTGTTGGATAGAGTGAAGGAAGCCCAGGAAAAGGATGAAGAGTGTGAGAAAATCCGAAAGAGGATCACAAAAAATGAGGAAGAGAAATTTGAATGAATAAAGATGGTATCTTAAGATTCGAAGGAAGAGTATGGGTACCAGTGGTAACCGAATTGAGGGAAGAAATTTTGCACGAGGCACACAATACGACATATTCCGTTCATCTGGGAGGCACGAAGATGTACCGAGATCTAAGGCAACATTTTTGGTGGCCCAATTTGAAACGGGAAGTCGCAGAGTGCGTCAGTAGATGTTTGACTTGCCAACGCGTTAAAGCAGAGCATCAACGGCCGAGTGATTTACTACAACCGTTAGAAATACCAGAGTGGAAATGGGAGCATATTACCATGGACTTTATGGTAGGACTTCCAGTTACACAGAAAGGTTATGATGCCATTTGGGTTATCGTGGATCGACTAACGAAGACTGCACATTTTTTACCAATCAAGATCTGCTACAGTTTGAATCAGTTAGCGAGCCTATACATAAAAGAAATTGTCTCACGACATGGAGTGCCGATATCTATTGTCTCCGATCGAGATCCGCGCTTCACGTCAAATTTTTGGAAGAGTTTGCAAGAGAGAATGGGAACACAGTTGAGGTTGAGTACGGCTTACCATCCTCAGATAGACGGACAGAGTGAGCGAACAATACAAACGCTGGAGGACATGCTTAGGACTTGAGTGATGGATTTTAAGAGAAATTGGGACGACCACCTACCCTTAGTAGAATTTGCATATAATAATAGCTACCATGCGAGTATCGGCATGCCACCGTACGAAGCTCTTTACGGAAGAAAGTGTAAAACGCCATTATGTTGGGACGAAGTCGGAGAGCGACGAATACTCGGACCAGAGATAGTTTAACAAACCGCAGACGCGGTGACAGTGATAAGAGCCAGACTTGTAGCAGCTCAAGATCGCCAGAAGAAATACGCAGATTTGCATTGGCAGGGCCGAGACTTCAAAGTCGACAGTTTCGTATTCTTGAAGGTATCTCCATGGAAGGGAAAGATCCGTTTCGACAAGAAAGGAAAATTGAGTTCGAGATTCATAGGACCATTCGAGATACTAAAGCGAGTGGGCGAAGTGGCATACAAAGTTGTGTTACCACCCGAACTGGAGCATATCCACAACGTGTTTCACATTTCCGTGTTGTGACCGTACAAGGCAGACTACAAGCACGTGATTTCTTACGAGCCCATTCAAGTGGAGAAGAACTTGGCATATGAAGAGATTCCTGTCCAGATATTAGATAGGAAAGAGCAAACTTTGAGAAATAAAATTATTTCATCTGTAAAAGTACTTTGGCGTAACCACGATGTCGAGGAGGCAACGTGGGAGTTAGAAGATAGGATGATGAAGGACTATCCCCATCTATTCATGTAACCTTGTAGCAATTCCGGGACGGAATTTTTATAAGGGGGGAGGATGTAATACCCGATAATTTCTGAATATTATTAAATAAATATATTATTGGAAATGAGAATTTATTTAATATAAATAATTTAGGTGTTATGAGATGAATTAATTCAATTATAAAATTGAATAATTATAATAAATGAGAATATGTGGAGTTTGCGATAAACTCGTTGATAGCCTTACGTGGCACAGTGACGTAATATAAGAATGATTATATTAATTTAAGCAAATAATTAATCTATATTAATTGTTAATCGTAGAATATTAATTAATTGTCATCGTAGAATAATTGTTATAGATGATTAATTAATAATATGTGATTATTATTATTGCACGAAATATAATATTAATAATGAGCAACGTGTCTATAATATAATAAGATTTATATTCATTTAATGTGATATTTAATCATATAAGTGTTAATCGATTATTATGGAAATTAATAATCAATGAGGAATGGATTAATTAATATTATCATTAATTAATCAACGAGATAAATAATTTATTTTTTTGGCAAATAAGTAAGTATTAATTTAATAAGATTGTATTAATTGATATGTGCAATACTTGAATATATAAAGTATATGAAATACAACTATATTATAGTATAGAGAGACACTTAAGTGTGACCATGCATGTATACATAAACTATGTTATATAATGCAATGTGAATATATTACACATGGAGACCATGTATTAGGATTGATTGAAATATATAAACTACATGTTTATGCTTGTGTGACAATATGTATGCAAGTATACATTAACATAATATGAATATATTGTAATCAATTGTTGATTGTAGAATTTAATAATGTGATAGTATCCGATTAAATTATATCGGTAGGATAAAATGTACTTGGATTATATATGTACAAATTACATTGAAGTACTATTTATGTGAGTTGCAGTGGGACATTTAAATTATAACCTATGCATATATTGCATGAAATTGTACAAAGCCTTGATATTAATACACTTCATGTTGCTAGAATGCTGAGTTTCTAATTGGTTTATCCCATATTGATAGTCATACTCCTTGCACACGTGAATGCTCCAAGACTAGTCTACTCCCTATTTCTTCCTCAAACTCAGTATTTCATAGCTCATGATGAGCAAAGGAGTGGGAATCATGATGGGTTCTAACAACCAATTACCTACCATCTCTTAACCTCCATACAAATCAATTTTTTGTTGGTTTGATTCATGGGTAGATTGCACTCTCTAGTTATGAAATTCTTCTATAAATAATGGCTCTTCTCCTCTCTATTCATTTGCTGAGATGTTTGTCTAAGTATTGGAATGAGAGCATACTGTGAGTTGATAGCAAGAGAATTCACAGAGAGAATGAATTCAAATTTAGCAAGCTTAATTCATAGCAAAGGTATAATTTCATGATTCATGTTCTTCATTTTCATTTATGTCAAAACTCCATTTCTTGTTTTCTGTCAAGTTCAAATTCTTGACTATGATGAATTAGATTGCAATTGGATTATAGGATGATTATTAGTTTGTTATATAGACTTGGTAACATGTTAATATATAATGTAGCATGTTTAAAATCGAATCGGTGAAGTAATTTTGTGAATTGGGCTGATAACATGCCGAAGCAGACTGCCTTCCGGCCAGGACCAGGGGTGGCGCAGCTGCGCCGGTTTGGCCTTGCCATGCTGCGCAGCTGCGCAGGACACTGTCTGCAGTTTTTGATTTTCTGCTTGATTCTGCTAAGTGTAAATTGTTGAGGATAAATTAGAACAAGCATGCTAGCATGAGTGGTACATATATATGGGTATACTAAGGCAATGTAAGCATGTTTTACTAAGAGTTACACACATACTTATAGTTTGAGATAAACTTAGCGTTTTATAAACAAACTTCGAAATTGAAAGCGAACTCGATATGTATACTTGCCATGTTAACATTCTGACCTTGCAAACATATTAGTATGATTTAAGGATTTATGAAAAGCATGCTAACTCGAGTATATAGGTTCCATAATAAAATGTGAACCTTACTAATGCACATTCCTAACAAAAGTATAAGTTTTGAATGTAAATCTTGACATGTTATATTGAAGTCTAGATTCTGATTTTATGAGCATGTTAGAATGGTTTAGAAATGTATAAAAAAAACATGTGGTCTTATGTATATATGGTTCATAGTATGACAAGAGCGTGTTAGACCTCACTATTGAACATTTCTAACAAAAGCGTAGATTTTTAAAAATAAACTTCAATAAATTATATTCATGTTGATATTCTGACCATACAAGCATGTTGATATGGTTTAAGAATGCATGAAAAGTATGTTGACTTGTTTAGATATGTTTCATAGCATGACATGAGTATGTGGACTTCAATTGTGAACCTTGCTAAGTAAAAGTATAAGTTTGAAACGTAAACCATGAACATGTTTTCAAAAAGATAGTTACATCACGTGAGTATCTAGATTCTAAAGGGTTAAGAAGGTATGTTCGGGTTTGATATGCCTCTAAACATGATTCGTATGTAGTAGACATAATGATAACATGAATTTAAAGCATGCTCCCAAGTATTAAACAATACTAGTTATGAATAAATAATGTGAACACTATAAGCATGTGTATTAATAGATTATGTGACATCTATGTAAACATATAGCCAAATTATAAAGCATGATAACCACATGGTTTTTCTATCCCTTAATACCATGTAAAATGTAAGTTAAAATTGTGATAATAAACTCAAGAATGATTATATGCTACGATGTTACTTGAACCCGATTTTGACGGTTAACTTAGGGGAATGCCATAACTTTCTAAAATGAAATATATTTAGTATTGATTGTGGTTTTATGTGATATTAATAAATGCGAGTATGTTTGCTAATTGTGATAGTCTCACATGATAGTAATGATGTAAGAATATGATCAAAAGAGGAACGTTAAGGATAGAAATTATATTCTATATAACTGTATAGCTAGGTTAAAACTTACATTATGTGTTGATCGTATATTCTAAGACAAAATGTGAAGTTAAATTATATGACTAATGAATATCATATATATACGTATCTATATTACGATAGGAGTTGAAAAGTGTTGAATTACTTTACGTGGATAGACTACACTAAAGGCAAGTATCTAAACCTTATCTCTTTGGATGCAAGTTTCCTAACTTACACTCTTTTACGGTGCAAGTATTCTATCCTTGTATATTGCGAACTAGTTTCTTTACTTAATCGTTTGAATTGAATTAGCATACTTGAACTCTTATTTCATTAAAGCTATTATTCATGTGGAACTTAGTATTGTTCTTGAATATTGTGAAAGTGTCTATGCCATTTGATTCCGGCTAGACTTATATTATTGAAAAGCGACCCAAACCAATTGATTGGTGAGGGATCTTGTATTTGACTGAGAAGAACAACCTTCTTTGAAGGGAATATATAATTATCGAAGAACCGACGTGCACACTTGAGTATGATTGATTGTTATGCATAACGATGGTACTTTAGGCTAATCACCTGTTGTACGTGTTTTTGTTGGATTTTTAGTTTATTACTATCAATTCTAGTAGAAGTTCATAGTCCTTAGTGACTGCTCAGTATTCAATTATATTGAAATCTTGAATTGATTTATTATTGAATCACATTGATATTATTCTGTCCTTAGCGACTGTTATTGAAAGTTGTTGATATTCTTGTTATCCTTGAACTATCAAACCTTGTTATACCCTTTCGAGAATTGAGAATTATATCACTTACCCTTATTGTATATTACTTGTTGGGCAATTTGTGCTCATTCTTGCTTTCTCTAAAATATTTCAGTTAAGGCAGAGCATGGCGAAACTTCGGGTGTTGATAAGGGCAAGGGCAAGGCTACCAACTTGCTTGTCTCTTTTATGTTTTAAATATTTTAATGTTGTATTAAGATGATGTACTAAGACTGGATTTGATTATGTCTAAGCTTAAGTTAGATTATGTAATAAGTCGTTAATTGATATTATTATGTAATCTATGAAGTATTGTAGGTTGCGAGACTTGGGGGAATAATTATAATAAATCATTGTAAATTATTCTAGATTAGATTTTCTGCTGTGATTGTGTGATTTTTAGTTATTATTATTGTGACGTATTACCATGAGCACGTGATGAACCGAATTCGAGAGACCAAGTGGCGGTCCTAGAATTTGGGGGCGTCACAATGGGTCTGTGAACTGCCGAGACGAAGGCATGTCTGCCCCTGGCCGCACACCAGCCCAGCTGCGCCTGTTTTATACTGGCCAGCGGCGCAGCTGCGCCGGTACCAGATTTTGATTTTTGCTTTCCGTTGCAATCCTGTTATGTGCTAACTTGGTCGTACCACTATGGACAGGCATGAACACTAGTTTAACTCTTATGTATGTATTCCTTAATGTTACATGTATATGTCATGGCCGTGTTTGTACGTTTTATGAAAGGAAAACATATGTTTTAAAAGGAAACTTGTGGTTTCGAAAGTGAAACTTGTCATGAGCATATGTGTACCACGTGTATATTCTGATTTTCGTAAGCATGACCATATGGTTTATATTGACATGAAATACATTCTTAAAGTATTAATCGTACACTAGTATTGGAAGTTAAGACAATATTTGAAATAAAAAACTTAAGACTTTCGAAAACGAACTTGACCAAGACTAATGTCTTTTAGATTCTGACCATATGAGAATATTTATGTGGTTTAAATATGAGTTTCTAGTGCATATGAAATATATATCGAGATGCCTTGCATGTACTATGATGCCTCTATTGACTTAGGGTGATTTCCAATGAAAAGCTTAGAGTGTGAAAGCTAAGGACATCAATTACCATATGAATTATGTCATGATCATGCAAGCATATGCATTAGGATGTCATTATGCCTATAGATGTGTTGACATGAGCATCCTATGATGAAACGTGGATATCACCTATGCACACGTATTCAAGAAAATGAATTTCTAAAGTATAGACTATGTGATTAAGTATACATGTGTAGTATAAGCACGAGCATGCCTACTTAGTATTAATTAGCCTTATTATGTGATAACCTGACCTTAGTAGTTGACCTTGAAGCATGGACTTAAATTACTTAAGGTATATGAAAGTCCGACATGAAAACTATGTAACTTTGAATTTGATTTGAACGAGCATGCTAGGCTTTAAAACTTGAGTTAATACACTTATAAACATGTATGCATGATGAACATAGTAGCCTTGCATGACTAGTTTAAGTATGACAAGGATATTAAAAGGTGAAACTTAGAAAGTTTGAATGTAATGGTTTCGATAAGGTTTGAGAAACGTAAGAGCAATATGGATTATAGATTTATGAGTTTTAAATATGTGTCGAACACTTAAATAGTTAAGTGTGTTAATATTAATATTGAGTATGGTTAAGATATAACTATACGTACCTAACGATACTAAGTGTATGATAAGAAAGTGAAACAAGGTTCTAAGAGCCAAGATAGAAAATAATGTAATACTTATTATTATATTGAGAAAGTATGAATGAATGACTAATGGAAATAAATCCATGATTATATAACTGTGTAGGATTACACGAAGTGCAGATATTTATAAGCAGTTAAGTCGTAGTTGTTAAACTACTAATCAGGCAAGTCTTTCAGTTCCTATTTAATATATGAATTCAGTAACTGTTAGCTGAATTATATTATGCTGTGATAATGTGAACATATATATGAACTGTATATGAGATATAAATGAGATTGAAAGTTGATCTTTGATGATATACTTGTTATGTGAAAAGTAACATGCGTAGTAAATATAAATTGTTTATAAATGCATGAACTGAGTATGATGTTGTATGCTATGTGATGCATGAAAACTGTTAGAATTGCTGAGCTGTCGAGCTCACTCTTGCAAATAACTACTTTTGCAGGTTAAGGACTTACGATAAAGACTTCGTGCTTCTTGATTGATAAAGATAGATAGTATCGCAATGAAGAATACTGTTTAGATTATTACTTGAACCATGTTTAGGTTCTAGTAGTTGTACTTGATATTTGTTTACGAGGTTTAATGCTTATCGTACTGTAAAGATATATTAGATAATACATAGAGGATATTAAGTTAAGATGCATACGATTATACATAAATTTGAATAGAGTGAATCATGATATAGTTTGATTCAGGAAAATGTAATGGATTCAAGTTATGGAATCAATAAAAGATTATATTCAAAGAAGATTGAAAAAGTTTAAATTATTCTGCATTTTAGTAACATCGAATATGATGTAAAGACGAGATCTTGGATATGAATAGAATTTATATTCTAAATTTTAATAAGCAAAGTTGTATTCTTTTACTAATGATTAAAAGATATAATAGTTCTGCGTTAGTATTTGGTTAGTAGTATCGTGACTGTACCGGATCCGAGGAAAGAGAGGAACTCGGATTTGGGGGTGTCACAGACCCTGCAAAGGTAGAAGTAGTAAGTAATTGGGAACAACCGAGAACACAGTCGGAGGTGAGAAGTTTCTTAGGGTTAGCTGGGTACTATCGAAGATTCATCCGGGATTTTTCTAAGATAGCAACCCCGTTGGCCAATCTGACAAGGAAAACGGTAAAGTTTGTATGGACAGACAAATGCGAAGAGAGTTTTCAAGAGTTGAAGAAGAGATTGAGCAAAGCGCCTGTGTTATCAATACCAGATGATACGGAAAATTTTTGTTGGGTTTGTACGTAACGCAATCATGCAATCAAATCACATAAATAGGGCGAAAGCGCGAAACATAGGTTTTAACAAATTTATACAAACCTATAACCATGATCATGCTTTGTGCTAGTTATCAATAATAGAAAAGAGAGAACATTGAATTATATCTTTGAAGATCCAAGCTTCCTCAGGTACAAGTTCTACTCCTTTGATTCCTCTGTAGTGGCTCCTTCCCTTGATCAATGTTAGCCACCCAAATGTTTGGTCTCTAACGGTGATCCACCAAGGAAGATGAAGAACTCAGGAAGATGGGTTATTGTCTTAACCTTTGTTTCTATCTCTATAGAATATGTGTACTCGCAACCCTTGGAAAAATTCACGTACGTTATTTCTGATATAAGACTCTCTTATATAGATATTAGGTTAACCCTCCTAATCCAATTAGAATAGGGTTTTATTTAATTAATTAATTAAACACTTTTAATTAATTTATATCCTAATCTTATTAGGATTGAGAGAGAGAGAGAGTACTGATATTATATTAATTCCTAAACTCCTTTAGAATTAAAATAATAATAATAATAATAATAATAATAATAAGACTCCTCCTATTAAATTATATTTAATATTTCTAAAATATTAAATAATAAACATTAAGCTATTTAATTTATTCTATCACCATAGATTAAATTAATTATACTTAATGCATTATTACTATCATGCCATTTTCTTCTTAAATAATTCTTCTTCCTTTTATGGTGTGACCCTTTAGGTTCTCCATATTAAACCGGTTGTGAATAAATCAATTAGAACAATTATAATCTTATTTAAATAAATAAATTAAACTAATAATCTATTTAAATAAATAACATTTATTCTACAATAGGAATAAGCCTCCCTAGCGATCAACGACTTTCTAGATAATATAGATTTCAACATTAATCATAAAAGAACCTGTGAGTTAATAGTTACCGTACAATTCAATCCTTCCACCATACAATGTCCCAATTAAATATAAGACATGGATTTACTGTCAAGTCTTAATTTATTTAATCATATGTATTTCGATTAGAAAACGCACAACTCCAAATAATGCAAATTAGAAACCTCTTTCTAATTTCATTCTACCTTAGCCAAGGATTCCTGGGTTATCATTTAACGAATCACGTAGGACATATCTCCTCTTTTACTAGAGGTGGTAGATTATTTATTGATCATACATTATCTCCATATGCAACTCATTATACCCAAGCATACCCTATATATGCCTTAAAAGGCCTTAAGGTATAAGTCGAAGTATAATTTGTTACATACAAGATACTATGATGATCTCAAGTCCAAGGATCACTTGTACTACTATCACATTAGGAATTTCTATTGACAGGCGAGTAAAACTCCATTAGGTATTTCATAGCGAGTCACGTTCAGAGAACTTATTCTCTAATAAGAACCTACATACTTGCTTTAGTGTCTCCACACAAATGACCATGAGATCAGTCATCCTCATCCAATGAGCAAGCAACATATGTACCAATCTATCCTGATTTACTAATCCCCATTTTAGAAATCACACGATTGCGAACTATTTTAGTTTTTATGCTTTCTAAGAATTTAGATCTCATTAGCATGATCTCATCATGATTCTAAAAGCATTGCTTAAAACTATGAGTTATTTACATATTTTAAAAACAGCACCATGTAGATAATTAAATGCCTTAAATGAATATCTTATTAATAAATAAATAAGATTGTTTACAAAGTATGTGCTTTATCATCATACATGATTGGCTTGTATGCACACTACTATCAATCTCCCACTTGCACTAAAGCCAATCGCCATGGTATCTCATACCCATCTTCTCTAAGTGACGATCAAACTGCTGTTGTGTTATAGCTTTAGTAAATGGATGTGCGATATTATCTTGAGAGTCTATATGCTCTTCTTTCAATGATTTCTTTAATCAAAGTGCCACAACACATGTTTTAGATTCAAGATGAAACTTAGGAACTATTCCTAGTTCTGTAATGAACTTTTCATCCGAAACATCAACTTCCAGCTTCACTTACAGTTATATACTTTGTCTTTATCACTAAATCAGCAACCTTTTGCTGTTTGGAACCTTTCCAATTCACTGCACCACCTTTCAAGGTAACGACTTACCCTATAGTGGATTTACTATCGTCTTGGTCAGTCTGAAAACTTGAGTCTTTTTAGCACTCTAGATTCATTTAGACCCATCATGTGTCATGATGACAACCTTAGTGTCAGTTAAGTACTTTGGGATGTTTATCACTGTCTCACAGTAATCTTCTTGACTGATCAACATCAAGTCTCGTATATTTCATTGCATACATGATAGTAACTAATGTGATCTCTCTTTTACTGAGGACAATATTAGAGAGATACACTCCATGACTCATCATCATGAAGCACTCTTTTGGAGTTTGCCATGCTAAACGCCTTTAGCATCTAATGAATATACATTTCCTTAGGTTAAGCTGAACATCCTTTTAAATCTATTAATACAGATTTATATCCCCAATGCGGGATGTTCTACGCAAATCATTCGTGGAGGAATGTTTAGACAACTTTATTTTGATTGATTTTAGCATATGAATTTCATTCCCTATCAGTAATATATCATCAACATATAATACATGGAATGAAACAGCGCTCCCACTAACCTTCTTGTACACACATGGTTCATCCTCATTTTTGATAAAATCAAACTCTTTGATTGTCTCATCAAAACGAAAGTTCCATCTACGAGAATCTTACTTCAATCCACGAATGGATTGTTGTAGCCCATATACATGATTTGCTTCAACCATTGAAACAAACACCATCCGGCTGTATCATACATACATTCTCCTCTAATAATGTATATTTGAGGAAGGGCGTCTCCACGTCCATTTTGCCAGATTAAGTAAAAATAAGTTGCAATAGCAAGAAAAATCCAAATGGACTTGAGCATAGCTTCCAAATCCATTTTAGATTTTATGGTTATCTACCATTTTTCTGAGTCTTTATTACTCATAGCATGTTCGTAATTCAATGGATCATCATCATTCATGATGTGTACCTCATCGTCATCCTCTATAACGAATCCATACCTCTCAGGTATCTTCGGTACTCTTTCAGATTTACGAACAGGGTGTGGTACAGTAGGTTCTTCTACTTGGTTAGGTACCTGACTTTGATCCGTGATAATTTGTGGTTCTTGAACTTCTTCAAGATATATCTTACTCTCACTGACCCCTTCATGGATAAACTCCTTTTCCAAGAAGGCAGCATGTTTTGCAACAAACACCTTTTGATCAGTTGGATGATAGAAATAATACCCTAAAGTTTCTTTAGGGTATCCCACAAATCTACACTTATCGGATTTAGTCTGTAGCTTATCATTTTCAAACTTTTTGACATAAGTTGGACAACCCCAAGTCTTAACATGCTTAAGATTTGGTTTCCTCCCCTTCCACATCTCATATGGAGTCTTTGGGGCGGATTTGGTAGGTAACTTGTTAAGTAGGTATGCAGCCATTTCTAGGGCATATCCCCAGAAGGAAATTGGAAGGTCGGTAAAACTCATCATAGGTCAAACCATGTCCAACAGTGTTCGATTTCTCCTTTTAGATACTCCATTTAACTGTGGTGTACCTGGAGGAGTCCATTGTGAGATTATACCATTTTCTTTGAGACAATTGAGAAACTCACCGCTTAAGTATTCTCCACATCGATCTGATTGAAGTATCTTAATACTCTTACCCGTTTGTTTCTCTACTTCACTTCTGAACTCTTTGAACTTTTCAAATGATTCTGATTTGTATTTCATCAAATACATATATCCAAATCTTGAGTGATCATCAGTGAAAGTAATAAAATAAGAATACCCTCCCCGTGCACTTGTTGTCATAGGTCCACAAACGTCTGTGTGAATCAATGCCAACAACTCTGTAACTCTTTCACCTTTTCCACTAAAAGGAGATTTAGTCATTTTACCCATGAGACAAGATTCACAAGTTGGATATGATTCATAATCGGATAGCTCCTGGAGCCCATCCTTATGAAACTTAGATAATCTTGTTTCATTGATATGACCGAGTCTACAGTGCCACATATAGGCATAATTAATATCATCTCTTTTTCTTTTCTTAGTTTGTTCAATTTGAAATACATTTTCTTGCAAGTCAAGTATATAAAGTCCATTTCGTAAATTTCCAATACCATATAAAACATCGTCTTTATAAATAGAACAACCATTGTTCTTTATAATAACGTCAAATCCTTCCATATCCAATACAAAAATTGAAATAATATTTTTAATAATATTCGGAACATAATAATAATTATTAAGATAAATGGTCTTGCCCGAGGGCATTGCTAAACAATAAGTTCTTACAGCTAATGCAACAACCTTTGCTCCATTCCCCACTCGTAGGATCACCTCATCATTGTTCAACTTTCTACTTCTGACCAGTCCCTGCACAGCATTACATATGTGAGAACCACAGTCGGTATCCAATACCCAAGTAGAATTATGACTTTCAGAAAAATTAATTTCAATCATAAACAAGCCTTGATTGGAAGTCGAAGCTTCTCCAAGCTTCTTCTCTGCTAGATACTTCTTGCAGTTCCTTTTCCAATGTCCCGGCTTGTTGCAATGAAAGCACATTCCTTTAGCTAGTTCAGGTTTCTTTTGTTCCTTTTCTTTCCCCTTTTCCTTAGCTTTCTTGGATTTCTTCTTTTCAGAAGATACCTTGGGCCTCTTCTTTTTATTGGAAGAATCCACCATCAAGATATGGTTCTTCTTGGATGGGAAGTGACCTTCTGCAGTTTTCAGCATGTTAAGCAGCTCAGGGAAGCTGACATCTAGCTTATTCATGTGAAAATTAACCACAAACTGCGAGAAGGTCTCAGGGAGTGACTGCAAGACCAAGTCTTGACTCAGTTCCCCATCCATGATGAACCCAAGCTGTCCAAGGCGTTTAATCAAATTGATCACTTTCAGAACATGAGTCTCGACGGCAGTACCCTCAGTCATCCAAGATCGGAAGAGCTCGTTAGATATCTCATATCTAGCAGTCCTACTCTGTTCACCATACAACTCCTTGAGGTGAAGCAGCATAGCAGGAGCATCCATGTTTACGTGCTGACGCTGAAGCTCGTTATTCATGGATGCGAGCATGATGCATTGATCCACAGATGCATCATCTTGCCACTTATTGAAAGTGGCAATCTCTTCCTCAGAGGCTACTTCCGAAACAGATTTAGGGACAGTTGAATTTAGGACATAAGAAATCTTTTCAGCAGTGAGAATAATTCTCAGATTTCTTAGCCAGTCCTCATAATTCGGCCCGGTAAGCTTGTTTGCATCAAGTATGCTTCGTAGTGAGATTAGTGATTTAGACATTTTTAAAATTCTGCATGTGAAAGAAAATAACATTTTAGCAAATATTTATTTTATTAACTTTGCATACCAAAATAAATTTAGGTCTTTATTTTAAATTAGTATCTCCCACTAATTTTTTCAAACTATATTACCTTCACTTATATAGTTCGGCAATATCAAATTAAATATTTGCTAGTGAGAATAAGGATCCTATTTCAAATGTATATAACCTTGTGGATAGCACAACAAGCGATATACAAATATATAGGTAGACAACTCTTGTCAATTACATCTCCATATAATTCCTTTTATTTTGCCTCTTAAATCATAATGGTCAAGTGTGTGCACATCCGAACTAAAATAATTTAAGTTAAGTCTAGCCTAGCACTTCCATAAATTCAAAAAAAAATGTTCGTCCTTGTGGATAGCACAACAAGACTAGATCATTCAATTTTCTTAATAAGCATCAAATGTGATTAATTAACATCTTAAATACTCAATACTCGCCTTGTGGATAGCATAACAAACTCATATTAAATATTTAATACTCTATTAATTTATCATGCTAAAAGGCGACGTTCGATATTCTAAATACCTTTGAACGCTTCGGACTTAATATTATTTCTTTGAGGGGTTTGTTGTTATTTGTCTCATCTTGTTTAGCGCGCATGCACACACACACACACACACACACACATATATATATATATATATATATATATATATATATATATAATACGTGTTATTTTATTAAACATGCGAAGCATGTTTGCATAAAATATAATATATATAATATTTAGCATGCAATATAGAATACTATATTCTACCCGGATTGATTATGGACTTTTACTCTAGTTTGGTTCACTAGAGCCACCAAGTGAACCAAAAGGTCAAACCTAGGAGTGCAAGAATTTAAATTTAAATATAACTATTACATTTAAACACGGGCTCCATACAAATGGGTCTTCACGCGTTCCTTGCTCCTTAGTTTCCAATTTCTTCAAGATAATTCTAACTATTTCTATTATATAAACTATAATTAAATAGAAACCTTGATCAGCAGTCAAGGGGAAGTACATAGGAAGGAGATAGAATTTATATCGAGAATAAAACTAGGAAAGACGAGGTACGCAGACCCCATTTTATAAAACTTATTCATCCAAAATAAAATCCAATCACATTGGTCATAGTCCATAATCAACCCCATTTATTATCATACACATCACCATATGCAACAATAAATTTCCATTCATCTCATGAATTATAAAGCTATTCCATGTATAGATCGATGTCATTTATTGGACAAAAGTTTTGCTAAATTTTATTTTAAAACAAAATAAACTCTTTTATTTTAATCAAAAATAAATCCAAATTAAACTACTTTAATTTTAGCAATCTGAAATCATATTTCAGATAAAATAAACATCTTTATTTTAAAACTTCATTAATTAAATAAACAGTTTATTTAAATAAATAAAATTAATTTTCAGGGTCTGTCCAGGTACCGACGCAGCTGCGCCAAGAATGTACCGGGCTGCTGCGCAGCTGCTCAGAAAGCCTGGGACACCGAATTTTGCAGACCGACGCAGCTGCGGGAATAAACTGGGCAGCTGCGCCGTTCGTCGGCAAAATCACCAGAAATTAGTTTTTGTCTAGAAAATATGATCCCATCATACATCAATTCATACATGGAATTATATAATTGATCATTCGAACAAAGTTAGGCTTTGATACCACTGTTGGGTTTGTACGTAATGCAATCATGCTACCAAATCATATAAATAGGGCGGAAGCGCGAAACATAGATTATCAAAAAATTTTACAAACCCATAACCATGATCATGCTTTGTGCTAGTTATTACTAACAGAAAAGAGAGAACAATGGAATTATACCTTTGAAGATCCAAGCTTCCTCAGGTACAAGTTCTACTCCTTTGATTCCTTTGATTCCTATGTAGTGGCTCCTTTCTTTAATCAATGTCAGCCACCCAAATGTTTGGCCTCTAACGGTGATCCACAAAGGAAGATGAAGAACTCAGGAAGATGGGTTATTGGCTTAACCTTTGTTTCTATCTCTATAGAATATGTGTACTCCCAACTCTTGAAAAAATTCACGTACGTTATTTCTGATATAAGACTCTCTTATATAGATATTAGGTTAACCCTCCTAATTTAATTAGAATAGGGTTTTATTTAATTAATTAATTAAACACTTTTAATTAATTTATATCCTAATCTTATTAGGATTGAGAGAAAGAGTACTGATATTATATTAATTCCTAAACTCCTTTAGAATTAAATAATAATAATAATAATAATAATAATAAGACTCCTCTTATTAATTTATATTTAATATTTCTAAAATATTAAATAATAAATATTAAGCTATTTAATTTATTCTATCACCATAGATTAAATAATTATACTTAATGCATTATTACTATCATACCATTTTCTTCTTAAATAATTCTTCTTCCTTTTATGGTGTGACCCTTTAGGTTCTCCATATTAAACCTGTTGTGAATAAATCAATTAGAACAATTCTAATCTTATTTAAATAAATAAATTAAGCTAATAATCTATTTAAATAAATAATATTTATTCTACAATAGGGATAAGCCTCCCTAGCGATCAACGACTTCCTAGATAATATAGATTTCAACATTAATCATAAAAGAACCTTTGAGTTAATAGTTACCGTACAATTCAATCCTTCCACCATACAATGTCCCAATTAAATATAACACATAGATTTACTGTCAAGTCTTAATTTATTTAATCATATGTATTTCGATTAGAAAACGCACAACTCCAAATAATGCAAATTAGAAATCTCTTTCTAATTTCATTCTACCTTGGCCAAGGATTCTTGGGTTATCATTTAACGAATCACAGAGGACATATCTCCTCTTTTACTAGAGGTGGTAGATTCTTTATTGATCATACATTATCTTCATATGCAACTCATTATACCCAAGCATACCCTATATATGCCTTAAAAGGCCTTAAGGAATAAGTCAAAGTATAATTTGTTACATACAAGATAATATGATGATCTCAAGTCCAAGGATCACTTGTACTACTATCACATTAGGAATTTCTATTGACAGGCGAGTAAAACTCCATTAGGTATTCCATAGCGAGTCACGTTCAGTGAACTTATTCTCCAATAAGAACCTACATACTTGCTTTAGTGTCTCCACACAAATGACCATGAGATCAGTCATCCTCATCCAATGAGCAAGCAACATATGTACCAATCTATCTGGATTTACTAATCCCCATTTTAGAAATCTCACGATTGAGAATTATTTTAGTTTTTAAGCTTTCTAAGAATTTAGATCTCATTAGCATGATCTCATTATGATTCTAAAAGCATTGCTTAAAACTATGGGTTATTTACATATTTTAAAAATACCACCATGTAGATAATTAAATGCCTTAAATGAATATCTTATTAATAAATAAATAAGATTGTTTACAAAGTATGTGCTTTATCATCATACATGATTAGCTTGTATGCACACTACTATCAATTTTGTGGTGTATAGTGACGCATCGCACAAGGGACTTGGCTGTGTGCTTATGCAGCACGACAAAGTCATTGCGTATGCATCACGACAATTGAAGGATTACGAAAAGTGATACCCTACTCACGACTTAGAGTTAGCGACAGTAGTTTTTGCGTTAAAGATTTAGAGGCATTATTTATACGGAGAGAAATGTGAGATAAACACGAACCACAAAAGTCTGAAATATATCTTCAAGCAGAAGGAGTTGAATATGCGGCTAAGAAGGTGGTTAGAATTAATCAAAGACTATAATTGCGATATTCTTTATCACCCGGGTAAGGCAAACGTGGTTGCCGACGCTCTGAGCAGAAAAGGAAGGGAGAAATTATTTAATTTGATGACTCGGGATGAGTTGATAAGAGAAATGGAGAAATTTGAAATAGAGGTAAAAGGGCCAGCGAGGTCTGGAGAGAAGTTATTTGTAATGGAAGTTTGTCCGACATTGTTGGATAGAGTAAAAGAAGCACAGGAGAAAGATGAAGAGTGCGAGAAAATTAGAAAGAGGATCGCCGAAAATGAAGAAGAAAGATTTTGAATGGATAAAGACGGTATCTTAAGATTCGAAGGAAGAGTGTGGGTACCAGTGGTAACCGAATTAAGGGAAGAGATTTTGCACGAGGCACACAATACGATGTATTCCGTTCATCCGGGAGGCACTAAGATGTACCGAGACTTGAGGTAACATTTTTGGTGGCCCAATCTGAAGCGGGAAGTCGCAGAGTGCGTTAGTAGATGTTTGACTTGCCAACGCGTTAAAACAGAACATCAGCAGCCGAGTGGTTTATTACAACTGTTGGAAATACCAGAGTGGAAATGGGAGCATATTACCATGGACTTCGTGGTAGGACTTCCAGTTACACAGAAAGGTTATGATGTTATTTGGGTTATCGTGGATCGACTTACGAAGACCGCACATTTTTTACCAATCTTGATGCGCTACAGTTTGAATCAGTTAGAGAGCCTATACATAAAGGAGATTATTTCACGACATGGAGTGCCGGTGTCAATTGTTTTCGATCGAGATCCGCGCTTCACGTCAAATTTTTGTAAGAGTCTGCAAGAGAGGATGGGAACACAGTTGAGGTTGAATACGGCTTACCATCCTCAGATAGACGGACAAAGTGAGCGAACAATACAAACGCTGGAGGACATGCTTAGGACCTGCGTGATGGATTTCAAGGGGAATTGAGACAACCACCTACCCTTAGTTGAATTTGCGTGTAACAATAGTTACCATGCGAGTATCGGCATGCCACCATACGAAGCTCTTTATGGGAGAAAATGTAGAACGCCGTTTTGTTGGGACGAAGTCGGAGAGCGACGAATACTCGGACCAGAGTTAGTACAACAAATTGCAAACGTGGTGACAATGATAAGAGCTAGATTAGCAGCAGCTCAAGATCGTCAGAAAAAGTATGCAGATTTTCATTGGAACGATCGAAACTTCAAAGTTGGTAGTTTCGTATTTTTAAAGGTATCTCTATGGAAGGGAAAGATCCGTTTCGGTAAGAAAGGAAAACTGAGTCCGAGATTCATAGGACCGTTCAAAATACTGAAGCGAGTGGGCGAAGTGGCATACAAAGTTGCGTTACCACCCGAACTGGAGCACATCCACAACGTGTTCCACATTTCTGTGTTACGACCGTACAAGGCCGACTAAAAGCACGTGATTTCTTACGAGCCCATTCAAGTGGAGAAGAACTTAGCGTACGAAGAAATTCCTGTCCAAATACTAGATAGGAAAGAGCAGCCTTGAGAAATAAAATTATATCTTCTGTAAAAAAGTACTTTGGCGTAACCACGATGTCGAGGAGGCTACGTAGGAGTTAGAAGATAGGATGATGAGGGACTATCCCCATCTATTTGTGTAACCTTGTAGCAATTCCGGGACGAAATTTTTATAAGGGGGGAGGATGTAATACTCGAGAATTTTCATATATTATTAAATGAATATATTAATGGAAATGAATATTTATTTGAAAATAAATGATTTTATGAATTAACTCAATTATATTAAATTGAATAATTATAATAATTGAGAAAATGTGGAGTTTGCGATAAACTCGTTGAATGCCTTGTGTGGCACAGTGATGAGAAAGATTAATGATTATATTAATTAACGAAAGAATTGTTAAGTGAACAATTAATCTATGTTAATTGTTAATTGTTATTATAGAATATTAATTAATTGATTATAGAATATTAATGGTGATTAATTAATAATATGTAATTATTATTATTGCAAAAGAAATATTATAATAATAAATCGACGTGTTTATAAATATTATAAGATTTACATTTATTCACTGTGATAATTAAATCATGTAAGTGCCAACCGATTATTGTAGAGATTAATAAATTCATTGATTTATGAGAAATGGATTGATTAATATTATTATTAATTAATTGATAAGATAAGTAATTTATTTACTCTTATGTACAAGCGTGCGATATTAAAAGTATAACGTATAGTAGTTAACTATATAGTATGCAAAGTGTAAAGTGTGGTGTGGCTATATTGTATAGAAACCATATATTAAGATTTTTGAAACTATATTACATGAAGCAATGTGATTGGACATATTGAAACTATATGTTATGAATACCTCATGAAATGCCTATGTGACAATATGTAGGCAAGTATACATTAAATTAATACACCTTGAGGGTATTGTAAAAAACTATTAACTTATGAATACTTCAATAAATTAATATGAATTGAACAATAGAATTGGAATGATGTAGTAGAATAATACCCAATTGAAGTACATTCGTTAGTAGTAATGATGTACATGGATTACATGTGAGTAAATTACATTTACTACATTATATGAATTACATGGTAGTATTATTGGGATTACATTGTAATTTTAATTGTAATCTATATATATAGTATGTATATAAACGTGATAACCTAAGTGTATAATATATGTTATAACATTGTACAAATTGCTAGAATGCTGAGATTGATATTGCTTGTTCCATAATACTAGACCCATTTCTTCTTCACGTGCTTGACAAAAGGCTAAGGCCTATTTCCCTTTTCTTCTCCCAATTCTCAGCAACATAGCTAGCAATCATGGCATGGGGAGTGGCCTCAATAATGTCCATTACCAACTAATTACCTACTCTCTATTAACCTCCATGCAATTTATAAATCTCGTTGGTTTGATTTGGGGTATAATAGCATTGTCTGTGTAAGGATTTTTTTATAAATATAACTCATTCTTCCTCATTTCTAATTGCTGAGTTTCTTGAGTGAATTGAGAGCATACAAGTATTCTAAGGGTGAGTACTTATATATACATATCAGTAGAGGAAGTGGGAGTTAGCAATTGCAGAGGTATAATTCTTTCCATGCTTTTCATTTATGTTCCTCATTTTCTGTCTCTGAGATTTCTTGAATCCTTGATTCTAGTTAGAGTTCATGATTTTGTGATTTAAGGATGTTAATTGATGGTTATATAAGCTTATATATGTGTTAGTAAGGTAATGTAGTAGGTTTGATAGCAATTTCGTAGAAAAATTCTGTGTTTGGGTTTGTGAATTGCCGTTGCTGGCTGCTGTCTGGTTTGGAAACGGAGCCGCGCGACCGCGCGTCTCCTAGTACAAATGGGGCGCACCACTCCCCTCTGCAGATTTTGTTGGTTATTGTGTTATGATATCTGGTTTATGGAGCAAGCTAATACAACTTAGTTAGGCCTATTTCAGTCCTTGACATACTAGTTATGTTGCCTTTTATATAATCACTCACCTAGCTTGATTTCAAAAGAAAACTTGAGTTTTCAATATGCAAGCTCAATAAACTATGTGGACCTTAAAATTCTAACTTGAAGACGTGTTAGTGTGGTCTAATTTCATTTGTACGTAAGCATGCGAGCATGATATATAGTAAGTAAAGTAGTTTAACATACTAGAGGACATTGATAACATGCCAATGAACACTTAGAGTTTCAAAATGGACATTGACTTATTATATTCGTTTTGATATTCCGATCTTGCAAGCATGTTAGTATGGTTTTGAAATGCATGTTGGACATACTAACTTACGTATATGGATTTCGTAATGAAGCATGAACATGTTGGACTTATTAGTAAGCTTTACTAATGAAAATCGAACCTTGAACATGAATGTTACCATGCTACTTTGAGAGTTAGAATCTGATAGTTGTGAACATGTTTGATGATACTCTTAGACTTACTCATGTATCATAAATGTATATATACCATGCTTAGGTATCATAATTCAAGTGAAGTATAAACGAAGCATATTTTCAAACCAAGACAATGCTAATTACACATATGTGATATGAATACTCACAAGCATGTCGAATATGAATTATATGACTACCTTATATGTTTAAGAAGCAAGCATGTTAAACTTTGTGACTTTATAACCTTGAATGACCGTAAATTGTCAAAAGTGTTAACTTAAAACCATATCATGAAAGAGAGAACTTAGATAAACTTGGGAAGCATGAAAGTATCCTTTAATATGCATATATGTTATGAGATATCATATGTTGATACTTGAATCCGATTTTTGATGGTTAACTTATTGAAATACCATAAGTCACTGAAATAATATATATTTAGTATTGATTGTGGTCTTATGTGATAATAATGATATGAGAGTGTGTTTAACTCAAAAAGAGGAACGTTAAGGATAAAAGTATATTAGTCGAGACTTGTGAATTAAATATGATACTATATATGGTATGACTATATAGTAAGGTTAAAGACTTAACTTATATGTGGATTGTATGTCCAAGATAAGATATGAAGCTATAATATATGACTAATGGATATCATATATATATGTAACTATATTACGATAGGGATTCGAAAGTGTTAATTTGCTTTTCATGGATAAACTACGCATAAGGCAAGTATCCTATCTTTGGGTTTACGTTATTCGAGGAACGTTGTAAACAAGTTCCTAACTCTACTCTTTATTGACCATCCATTTAGCTTGCGATATTATTGACGTACAAGTAAGCTTTTGAGATTGAAATCTAGATATTATGAATCATATACTTCATGGATAAGATAAAAGTCGATTTATATTCTTTGAACTTTAAATCTTGAGATTGAACTTATAATTGTTGTGATCTATGCCATTTGATTCGGCTAGACTTATATTGTTGAAAAGCGACCCAAACCAATTGATTGGTGCCAGATCATGTGTTTGACTGAGATGAACAACCTTCTTTGAAGCGAAAATATATTTTTCGGGAGACCGATGTGTGCACAATTTAGTACGATTGAACGATATGCATACCGTAGGGTACTTTAGGCTGATCACCTGATGTACTTGTTTTTGGATGGATTTTCAGTATATTACTGTTAATTCTAGCAAGGAGTTCATAGTCCTTAGTGACTGCTCAGTATTCAGTTATCTTGAAATCTTGAATTGATTTATTAATGATATTATTCTGTCCTTAGCGACTGTTGTTGAGAACTGTTGATATTCTTGCTATCCTTGAACTATCATCCCTTACTATACCTTGTTGGGATTCGAGAACTATATTACTCACCCTTATTGTATATTACTTGCTGAGCAATTTGTGCTCATTCTTGATTTCCCTAAAATATTTTAGTTAAGGCAGAGCACAGACAAGGGCAAGGGAAATGCTACTGAGTAGCTTTAATTATGTAGGACTTTATGATTGTAATAAAGAACTTATGCTATTGTGTATGTGACGCCCCCAAATTTCAGGACCGCCACTTGGTCTCTCGAATTCGGTTCATCACGTGCTCATGGTAATTCATCACAATAATAATAACTAAATAACACACATCACAGCGGAAAATCTATACTAGAATAATTTATAATGATTTATTATAATTATTTCCCCAAGTCTCGCAACCTACAGTACTTAATAGATTACATAATAATATCAATTAACGACTTATTACATAACCTAACTTAAGCTTAAACATAATCAAAACTAGTCTCACTACATCATCTTAATACAATAATAAAATATTTAAAAAAATATAAAAGAGACAAGCTAGTTGGTAGCCTTGCCCTTGCCCTTATCAACGCCCGAAGGTTCGCCCTGCTCTGCCTTAACTGAAATATTTTAGGGAAAACAAGAATGAGCACAAATTGCCCAGCAAGTAATATACAATAAGGGTAAGTGATATAATCCTTAATTTTCGAAAGGGTATAACAAAGTTTGATAGTTCAAGGATAACAAGAATATCAACAGTTTTCAATAATAGTCGCTAAGGACAGAATAATATCAATGTGATTCAATAACAAATCAATTCAAGATTTCAAGATAACTGAATACTGAGCAGTCACTAAGGACAGAATAATATCAATGTGATTCAATAACAAATCAATTCAAGATTTCAAGATAACTGAATACTGAGCAGTCGCTAAGGACTATGAACTTCTACTAGAATTAACAGTAATAAACTGAAAATCCAACAAAAACAGGTACAACAGGTGATTAGCCTAAAGCACCATCGTTATGCATAACAATCAATCATACTCAAGTGTGCACATCGGTTCTCCGACAATTATATATTCCCTTCAAAGAAGGTTGTTCTTCTCAGTCAAATACAAGATCCCGCACCAATCAATTAGTTTGGGTCGCTTTTCAATAATATAAGTCTAGCCGAATCAAATGGCATAGACACTTTCACAATATTTAAGAACAATACTAAGTTCAACATGAATAATAACTTTAATGAAATAAGAGTTCAAGTATGCTAATTCAATTTAAACGATTAAGTAGGAAACTAGTTCGCAATATACAAAGATAGAATACTTGTATCCAATGAGATAAGGTTTAGATACTCGCTTACGATATTCGTTGAATAAAATAATGCAAGGGTTTAGGATACTTGCCTTATGCGTAGTTTACTCACGTAAAGCTAGCCAACACTTTCGGATTCTTATCGTAATATAATTACGTATATATATGATATTCATTAGTCATATAATTTAACTTCACATTATATCTTCGAATATACAATCAACACACAAGCTAAGTTTTACCCTAGCTACACAATTATTTAGTATCTAATTTCTATTCTTAACTTTCTCTTTTCTCAAGTTGATCATATTCATACATCGTTACTATCATGTGAGACTACCACAATTAGCAAACATATTCGCATATTATTAATATCACATAAGACTACAATCAATACTAAATATATTTCATTTTAGCAAGTTATGGCATTCTCATAAGTTAACCGTCAAAATCGGGTTCAAGTGACATCATATAATATCACGTAGCATGTATACATGTTTAAAGGATACTTTTATGTTTGTATACAACCTTTCCTCGTTCCAAGCATACATGCAATAGATTCTAAGTCAACACTTTCAATAATTTAAAGCCATTCAAGGTCATGATGTTACAACATCTAGCATGCTCTCCTTGTAAGCACTTAAGGTATTTATATTAAGCATACTTATGAGTATTCGCATTCCATACATGTGACTATCATAGTTATTAGTTGAAAACATGCTTCGTTTATGCTAAACTTGAATCACGGCAACTAATCATGGTATATATACATGCATGATACGTGAGTGAGTCTAAGAATACTATCACATGTGTCCATAAATATTTGAATATGAAACTTACAATAACATGTTAAGATTTACGTTTCAAACTTATACTTTCACTTAGTAAAGTTCGCAAACGAAGTCCACATACTCATGTCATGATATGAAACATATCTAAACAAGTCAACATGCCTTTCGTGCATTCTTAACCATATCAGCATGCGTGTATGGTCAGAATATCAGCATGGATATAATTTATCAAAGTTTGTTTTCAAACTCTACGCTTTTGTTAGAAATGTGCACTAGTTAGGTTCACATGTTCATAATGTATCACGGAACCCATATACATAAGTTAGCATGCATTCCGTGTGTTTCTAAGTCATACTAACATGTCTCAAAAGTCAGAATACTATTATGGTATTTATATATCCAAGTTCCCCTTTTCATAACTTTAAGTTTTCTTTGAAATATTCAACTAAACAACGAGCATGGATTGCTATAACCTAGTAACCTTATTCCATATGTTAATGTGAGTTATAAGCATACCCTACTAGTACAACATATTTAATACATCAGAAGATATAAAAGAAATCATCAACAATTTCTGCAGTGGCGCGCGGCCGCGCCCAAATTGTACTAGGGAGACGCGCGGCCGGCTCCCGTTCCAGACCAGAAACTTCTCTGCATTTGCAGAGTTCCAACCAATCTTCACATTTCCTCATGAAACATGCTTGCTAACTATTACATTGCACATATAACACATCTATATACTGTCCTAGCATGTTAATCATCATTTCATATAACCAATTCTAACTAAACTTGCTGATTTTTATGAATTGAATTTTAAATAGGTTTAGATATTATACCTTTTAAGCTTCAAATTGCACAAGACTTGCTTTCTAATCTCAGAATTCTCCCTAAGCAATATCCTTACTCTCTCTAGAACACTTAGTAATTAGTCTAGCAAAATGAATTGAGAAGGGGAGTGCTCAATTTATAGGGAAGTGAATAACCATGCCAAGCCATTGTCCATGAAATCAAACCATTGGAGAAGGAGAAGAGATGATGGGCAACAAGCATTAGGTGAAATAGTTGCCAACCACCCCCATCACCCACATCCTTCTTCATCATGAGCATCATTGGCTAGCTAGGAAGTTGATATGAGGGAGTAGCTTAGGCCTTTGGCCTTTCACGTGAATGAGAAATATGGAAGGAATGGACACTTAAAATGGGACAAGAACTCAGCATTTGCAAATACTACACTTATATTCACACACCATATACTTATGTTATCATATATATATATATATATATATATATATATATATATATACATACTATATATTTATATTACAATTAGAATTACAATGTAATCCCAATAATCATGTTATTCACATAATGTAGTAAGTATAATCCACACACATCTGATCCATGTACATTTTATCTTACCTATATAATTTATTCGGATATAATCACATCACATTATCTCATGTATTATTAAATTATCTACCACATACTCATGATGTCTCACTTTAATGTATATTCACATTGTTATATAGGCATTTCATGTAACTCTCATAATTTAATAACTTTACTATATAGTTTATGTACATAATATAATCACATTATGCTTCATATAATATATGGTTTCTATGTATAGTATAATCACATTGCACTATAGTTTATATATACATGCATGGTCACACTTACGTGTCTCACTACACTATATAATATAGTTGTATTCCATATACTTTATATATTCAAGTATTGCACATTTGCACATATCAATTAATATAATCTTATTATATTAATAACTTACTTATTTGTTTTATTATTCATAATGTCAAATAAATAAATTATTTATGTCATTGATTAATTAACAATAATATTAATTAATCTATTCCTCATTGATTATTAATTTCCATAATAATCGATTAACACTTATATGATTAATTATCACATTAACAACTATAAATCTCAGCACAGTTATAAACAAGTGGTTTATTATTATTATATTTCTTGCAATAATAATAATCACATAGTATTAATCAATCACATTTAATATTCCATAATAATTAATTATTCTACGATGACAATTAATTAATATTCTACAATTAATATAAATTAATTATTTGCTTAAATTAATATAATCATTCTTATATTACGTCACTGTGCCACACAAGGCTATCAATGAGTTTATCGCAAATTCCATCAATTTCTCAATTATTATAACTATTCAATTTAATAGAATTGAATTAATCCTTCTCATAATACAAAATCATTTATATTAAATAAATTCTCATTTTCATTAATATTTTTATTTAATAATAGATGGAAATTCTCGGGTATTACAGTGTACTAGTTAGGTTTATATATGCTTAAGGTATGTTTAAGCGATGTAATCGATGTTTAAGTTACGAGACCTTGGGACGTGAAAAAATTATATTAATTAAATATAATCTATTCGGTATTAGTTGTGTATTATTCCGCTGTGTGATGCGACATTTAGTCATAATATTTATTGTGGTGTCAGATCTTAGAACGTGACAAACCGAATTCGAGTAACAAAGTGGCGGTCCGAATTTGGGGGTGTCACAGAACCCCAGAGACAGCCCTGAGAAATCATCACATCAATCTCCCAGAGACAGCCCCTAGAATCATCAAATTAACTTCAGAGACAACCCTGCCCCGGAGATAACCCCGAGAAAGACAGTTGCAGCCACATCAAGCCCGGAACCAATCCAGGAGGGAAAAAGAGTAATTCTGCAACCTCAACATCAAATCAGATCAAATTACAATGAAGAAGGTCACACAGAACCATCACAGCAATCCCGAGTGAAAACTGCACCAGACAGCTCAACGGACTGACTGCGAAGACTCGAAGATCTGGTTATAGACCCATCTTCCTATACTTAGAAAAAGTCAAGCCCCATGTCATGGTATAGCTCTTGGAAAGGGCTTTCCGAAAAGGTATAGCACGCCCCCATCAGTTCTTGAATTACAAGTTATAAAGGTTCAAGCGAACAGTGCATTGATCGGAGTGCACGTACTTTGAGACAGCAGGGCCCACCAAGCCCAGGCACAGGTAGACCTACGACTGCCGTACGGTTGCCACATGTAGACCCATGGCTGATAAGGTCTATATATATGGCCTACCCCCTTAGATTATAGAAGAAGAGAGAGACAAAGAATGGGTCGCGACGAAAGAAATAGATGTTAGGATAGCCAAACGGAGCCTCTAATGTACTCCAATTCTTGTAAAACTTCTTTGTAAATGTTCATATACATATATATTATAACATATAAAATTTTAACCGGTGGGAAATGAGTATCGAGTTGCCAAAAGCCATTCGAGAGCTGTTCTAGTGAAATACTATAAGATTTCGCCAGATCTGTCTTCTTCACTTACTCTAATACGTATATAAGTGCTATATACATATATTTAGTAGCTTATGTTCGTCGGATCTGAAGTTTTAACCATTCATTTCTTGTAAATATTCAGTATTTAAGCTGTATTGACTAGATCTGTACTAGATCTAGCTAGATCTAGCTTTTAACCGGTTCAAAAGTTGTCAAACTTGAACTTGGAAGCTAGAAAGTCTAAGATCTATATATATCTAGTTTTCTTTCTAGTTTTGTAAATATTTAGCAACCATGTGACCCTAGATTTGTATCTAGAGGGAACTGGAAGCTTTGAGCTACTCGCGTATGGAGATTTGACTGATTAATCTTTAGTTTAGCGATGTCTAGTATAGTTTAATGTTTTATTGCAATATATTCATTATGCAGGCTGTTTATTTGATTTTTTGTGAGCCTAAGAGCTACATGATCTACGATTCAACCAATACATCTAGATTCGATTCCCATGATGGACCTAGTTGAGTTGTACAGCCAGCTTACAAATTTTGTACTTGTAAATATAGGACCTTAAAACGGTTATCCGAATTTAAGGTCACGAAATAATGGCTTTCATGCCCATAAAGAGCCAGACACTTGTATATATATATATATATATATATATATATATATATTATTTTGTCAAAAATGATTCGCATCTCGAGAATAAAATCAAAACGATCCGAATATGGAGTAAAATGGAAGTATCAAAGGGCTTCAATTCCTATGCGAGCGAAAGGGTTTGAAAACCACTTTTCAAAACATCACTTTCATATTATTGTCTAAAAATGGACTCTTCAATAAATCAAACCTTTCATATATAGGTCCAACGAAGCACAACACTACTTTTAAATAAAACACTTGGCCCAATTAACTGCAATACACACACACATACACAATTATTAGGGAATGAAAAGACGTGGTAACCGTGTTTCACGGAAGTCGGGGGGTGCCTACCACCTCCCCCCCCCCCCCCCCGCTTAAGCAAGCCCCCGAACTCTATGAATCTCATTTTCTAAGACCAATTAAATAAAGTCCAATATTGGGCCATATTGCAAAAATTTTCAAAACTTGGTTGAATTGGTACAACCGTTTAACTCATATCAACTGGCGGCTCTGTCTAATTCGGACCAATAAATTCAGTCTTTTCAAATCGTCGACATTTTATGTCGGACTCTTTCTAAAATCTCACCTTTAAAGCAAAACTAAACCACATAGAAGGTAAGAAACATCTGGGAAGAGGGATTAATACATGTCCAAACGCGAAGGGAAGTCTCTTCATGCCATCCCTCTTTCAATACATGTCCAATATTAAATCCTGTCAAATATTAAATATTTTCAAATATCTAAATTCCTTTCAATTCCATTATCAAATATCAAATCCGGTCATATTATCCTGCCATCAAAATAACTGATCTTTGTTTTGCAAGAAAGAATTAAAACTAACACATTGCATAGCGTACATACTGTTGGCGTTTATCATGACTAAACTACCTACCTTTTGTAGGCAAAATTGATCTCACTACTAAATCAAAATCTAAGAAGGAACAAAGTTTATCCACCGAAATGGCTGAAAGTGCCCAACATGAATCAAGTCATGTGTTCCGAAAGGAGTTTGAGGGACTAAAAAATCAAATAGCAGAGTTGGCTATCTTCCTGAAAGAACAAAGTAGAAGCTGTAACGATTGTGAATTTATATTTAAGTTTAAATATTTATTGAATTAAATAAATATTTTATGTGATTTATTTATTGAGTTAAATAAATAAATTATGTGATTTATGGAGTGATTTAATTAAGTGTATATATTAATTAATTGAATGTGTAATGCTTATTTAATTAATGTATATTAATTTTATATTATAATTCTAATTTAATTGAGATAATTAAATTAGATGAATTATGTGATGAAGTGTTACATGAATTATAATTAGCGAGTAATTATAACTATGTGGCAATTTTATGTGATTTATTGATGTTAGATTTTAATTGATTAAATTAGATGATTAATATTTAATTAATTAAAATGTGACATTAAAGTATGCGTCAAATGATTTATTAAAATAAAAAGAAAATGATTTTTTTTTAAAATGATTTTTACCAAACAAGGCCCTTGCTTTTGTTTTAAAAGACTGTTGCCAAACAGGGCCCTTACACTAGCTAAACCTAAATTACCTAAACCATGTTTGAAGTTAATAAAAACTAGTTTCTAATTTTTTCTTGTAGCCAAACAAGCCAAGTTGGCTTTTGAATTTTGTAACTTACGTTATAATTAGTAGTTAGTGCATATACTTATTATATGGGAGTTACATATATTATATATTACTTGTGTTATATATTATATGTATATACTATCAGTACGTTAGTTTTTCTAAAAGTTAGTCTAAAGCTAAGAAAAAAGAGCAGAGAAAATAACAGAGAAGAAGATAGAGAGAAGAGGAAGAGGAAGAAAAGGTATAGCTTGAGAAGCTTGAAGGGAATCACTATCATCTTCTTCTTCAATCATCTAAGCAAAAAGGGTATTATTTCAATTAAATTATATTTCTATGTGTTTTCTTTATAATATTCATGAATATGAGTTCTCTGTGTTTATGATTTAGCATGAAAGTTATACAAATATGATGTACATATATAAATTGTGTTTATAATGGTTATTATATGAATTGTATGTCATGATCAAGGATTTTCAGAAATCAAAATTTTGTCAGAACATGTTTTAATGGAGAAATTGATGTTCTTATGATTTTGTATGTTATTGGCCAATTTTAGAGTAAAAGTTATGATTTGATTGTTTGTTAATATGCCTATTTAGAATTGTTGTGATAATATCTTCAATTTCAAACATAATGCATGTTTTATAAGTGGAATTGGTAAGAAAATTTTATTACAGAGAATTATTTTATGAAAATATGAGTTTTCATAAAAATGGCCAAAATAGATTTTCAAAACTTATGATTATCATTGTTTAAATGATTTTGTATTTTGGAAGCATGCTTTATATATGTGTAATAGCGTATATATGTTTTACAGAGTCTATAGTACTGTATTTTTGGCGTTGTTGGCTTGTATGGCTTAATCGGTGAAGCAGAGTAACGTGGCTGTCTGCGTCTGGCCGAGTTGCTGCGCAGCTGCGCCGGCAGCAAGGCCAGGAGCAGCGCAGCTGCGCCGCTTGTCCTTCCCAGATTCCTTCCCTGCGCAGCTGCGCCGGTTTAAAGGCAGCTGGCTGCGCAGCTGCGCCGGGCACAATGCTTGGGCAGTGAGTTTTGCTTGCTTGTACAGTTTATTTTAAAAGACCTTAGTTTAATTTTTCATGGATAAGGGGATATATATTTTGAATGATATAACATGTTGTTATATGATTATGATAATTTCATGTTTGGAAAATAAAAGAAATTTTGAAAACCTAATATGGTATTTAAAACTATAATTGTTTAATAAGTTACTTAATTATAATTTTATTAATTATAATTAAGAGTAAATGTGTAATTTAAATTATAAATTTTGTGAAATTATAAGGTATAGAAGTTTAATTATTTTAATTTAAATTATAATTTATGTAATTATAATTTAATAAATGCATGTTTAATTGTGAATTTTTAATTGGTAATTACATAATTAATTATAAATTGTGTAATTATAATGCATGTTATAGTTTGATTAATTATTTATTATAATTGATAAATACATGATTAATTATAAATTGTGTAATTATAAATGCATGAATGTGGTTTAATTAATTTTAAATTATAAATTGTTTATAATTTAAAAGGTAATGATAATTTAAGTAATTATAATTTGATTAAGTGTTTGAATTATAATTGTTTAATTATAATTGAGTTAAATACATAATTAATTTAATTATGTGAATATGTAGGTGATGTAATTAACTATGTGATGGTTGATTATTATTACTATTTAATCAGAATGTGAGTTAACCATGAGGGTTAACCACTTATGTGAATTAGTTACGTGTTAACTAATTTAGGTTATTGTGATTGAATATATATGTGTAGGAAGTATTAAAGTACGTGAATTGTGTTAAGTAGCTTGCTTGAGGCAAGTCTTCTAAACCCTAAACTCGTTAATTTTACGCAAGTTTTCTAAACCCTAATCTTGTATTGATTTTATATGATCTCTTGAATTCATATATTCATTGTTGAGAATGTCCTTTCCATTTCAGTATTGGACAATTGTTTATTTAATTGAAATGGTCTTAACTTATTGTTCAAGTAAGATTCAATTATTATTTTAAATGCTTTAGGTTTACAACTAAAGCATATGTTAATTCATAATTCTTTTATTTTGAATTATTGGAAGTCGATTCAACTAATCCTTAGTTGATGAACGTGAATTCTAAATTACCCTTGTAAGCTTATCCAAACCAAACTTTCTTTGGTGCGGACTTGAATTCAAATTACTGAGTTAAACAACCCTATTTACTAGGGGAGGTTACTACGCATAGCGTTAAGATGGTTGTGTACAATACATGGTACGAAGGGCTGATCCCCCTAAGTACGAGTTAAGGTCCATAGTCTTATTGTATGTTAAAGGTTTAAATAGAAATATTTATAACCTAGGACAAGAGTTCAAAGGTCTTATGACCCTCAGATAAATTCTATAGCCAAATTTTAATATTGATAGAGAATTATTATTCAATTCTTTATTATTGAAGCAAGCTAAGTTGTTCAAATTTTCTTAAAGATATTCTTTCATGTCTATATTATTGTTAAACTCCAGTGAGCTGTGGTTTGCTCACTCTTGCATTAAATAACAATTTCAGTTAAGGTTGATAACGCTGATGCTCCGTCTACAAGTAGGGGCAAGGAAAAGCAAAGCAAGTGAAGACTTGTTTTTTTTATTTAATTGAGAATGATTGTAATAATTGAATGTTATGTTTTATTTCCGCACTTTATTATATTCATGTCAAGGTTAGAGTAACCCTGGGATTGATTTTGAGAAGGTTGTAACCCTTGTTTTAAGGGAGATTTAGTTATTTTAATTTAAGTTGTAGTTTATTTTGCATTATTCATTGGGTAGATATATGTTATATTAGAAAGTGAACACCAAATCATGTGGAAACGAAGTACCCGGATTTGGGGGTGTCACAGGTTGGTATCAGAGCTGTAGGTTATGAAACCTTAGGTGGGGAAAAACCTTAGGTAGTAGCCTTATGGTAAGATCGAAAAGATAGATGTGATAGGTAAAAGATAATAAACTACCTTATGTGTCTATGTGTTTACATTTTAGTATTCGAAGAGTGACGATTCGTTATCACGTAATAATGAACTTTAAAATTCTTTTGTCAGGATGTCGAACGTTGGAGAACCTAGTCAGGCTAGAGAGGATGTACCTCAGGTGCCTAGAGAGGAAGAGCCCCGTGACATACATATTGTCTGGGAGCAGCTGGTTAGGAGAGAGCCATCTCCAATGATCACCGTAGCTGGTCAGGAGCGTGAGCTGACACCTATTCCAGAGGATGAGGACGAGGACGAGTCTGAAGAGGAAGAAGAGGAGGAAGAGGATCCCGAGGAGGAATTCCCACCTCACTCTACTAGTGCTGAGATGTACGAGGCAGTCTACGATAGCAATGTGGAACTTCAGGGACGAGTAGGAGATCTCGAGGAGACTATTCAGCAACGGGATGAGACTATCGAAGAGATGGATATTGAACTAGGAGATGCACAGTGGAACCTGATACATATGGAGGTCGAGAGAGATGCTGCTCGATTTGAACTGGCAAAGCTAAAGCAAGACATCCAGGAGGAGTCGAGGAAGCGTGCCAGAGCTGAAGAGTCAAGCTTGAGGGCTAATCAACGAGCCGATCGAGCTGAAGGTGAAGCTGAAGCCAAGAGGGCCAAGCTGAGGGAAACGGAATATGCTTTTCATACGGCGATAGAGAGAGCTCAGGATCGTATTTTCTACTACCCAGCTCAGTTCCAAGGTTTACCGTGGTATGTGATGGACCAAAGAACGGCATTTCGGGTAATGGAAGAGGAACGCAGAGAGGCTGTGAGACGCATTAATATGCCAAGGCAGTGGTAGTAGTGGTAGTAGTAACAGTAGTGGTAGAGTTTGTTATATATTGCATGTTTTGTAATAAGTAACAAAAATCCCATAATTTGAGATAAGAATGGGATGAGTTAATAATGTAATCCTGCAACTTTTCCAGTTCAGGAAGGATGATGTAAATGGCAGAAATGCTATCTGTTTGATGTTTTTAAAACTACGACTGATGAATAAAAGAAGTTTATGGACGTGCTTGGTGTTCTATGTGAATTGAATTATTTAAACGTTTAAGTATGAACTTGGATACTTAATAATTGAATAAAGGGTATAATAATAATATTTTCTTAACAGAAAATGCCTCCTAGAAGAAGAGTAACGCGTCAAAATTCTGAGGGTTCGACGAACAACAACAATAACGATGGGACGAATCCCAATTCGGTTCAGCAGTTGGTGAACCTGTTGACCGGAGCTCTTGCGAATCAACCGCAGATGCAGGGTACTATTTTCAAGGAATTCAAGGCAGTAGGACCGCCTGAGTTCAAAGGATCGACTAACCCTATCGAAGCTCAGACATGGGTTATGGAAATGGAGAAGGTATTTGACGTGGCTAGAGTAGGAGAAGACCAAAAGACAACGTTCGCGGCTTTCATGTTGAAGTCGGATGCAAGTTTTTGGTGGCAGGCTAACAAGACTCGAGAGGGAGAAGGAGTCATCACGTGGGAACGTTTCAAGGAAATGTTCTACGAGATGTACTTTCCAATGAGTTCGCAGGACCAGATGGAGGTCCAGTTCCTAGAACTTAAGCAAGGAGGGATGACGGTGTCCGAGTATGCTGCTAAGTTTAACGAGTTGGCCAGGTTCGCTACATACCAGGTCAGCATTGACGCTAGGAAAGCAAGAAGGTTTGAGCGGGGACTAAAGCCCTGGCTCTACAGCAAGGTTTCCATGTTCCAGTTGAACACATTTGCAGCGGTGCTGGAGAAAGCGATACTTGCTAAAGGAGGAAGCGAAGCGGTAACGAAGTTCAACCAAGATAAGAAGAAGAAGAATGAGGTAGAAACCAAGACTGGGGGTTTCACAGGCAGCACTGTGAACTAGAAGAGGAAGTGGTCTGATAATATCTCTGCTGGGAGTCAGCAAGGAAGCCAGCAGAAGAGGAAGTTAGAAGCATGTGCTACATGCGGTAAGAATCACACTGGCGTGTGCATGAAGGGGAAGCGGGTGTGCTTCAACTGCGGTCAGGAAGGCCACAGTCGCGCCAAATTGCCCAAAACCGAAGAAGGGAGCTTGCTTTACATGTGGATCCAAAGATCACATGGCTCGCAACTGCCCGAAGAAGCTGACGGCAGGATCAACTGGGAGTGGAGGGAATGGAAGCGGTAGTACCGTTACTATTGATGCACCATTGCAAGCTGTTCGACCCACTACACGGACATTCAACATGACGGTGCAGGATGCTGTGCAATCAAAAGACGTGGTGTCAGGTATTATTCCGGTCAATAGTATAAATGCATATGTATTATTTGATTCGGGTGCTACTTGTTCATTCATATCTGATGATTTTGCTAAAACCTTAGACTTACTTGTAGAGGAATTAGGTTACCCTTTGATCATAGAGATTGCGAATAGGGAGGTTATTCCTGTTAGGAGCGTTTATAAGAACTGTAGATTGGACATTAAGGGTCAGGAACTTAGAGTAGATTTGATTCCGATTAAACTTGGGGAATTCGACGTTATACTGGGTATGGATTGGTTGTTCAACCATGGGGCGGTAATCGACTGTCAGAAGAAGTCGGTGAACCTTACGACTCCGTTGAAGTTGGTGTTCTATGGTAGCAAATCGCCTAGGCAAGCGAGTTTTCTGACGATTATGCAAGCCAAGAAACTTCTGACGCAAGGCTGTGTAGGATATCTAGCCTACAAAGTAGATTCGCATAAGGAAAGACCGAAGGTGGAGGAGATATCGGTAGTTAAGGAATTTGTGGATGCTTTTTCGAGCGATTTACCAGGACTTCCGCCAGATAGGGAGACAGAGTTCGTGATCGATCTAGCGCCGGGAACTGCTCCGATTTCGAAGGCTCCGTACCGAATGGCTCCAGTCGAGATGAAAGAACTGATGATTCAACTGCAAGAATTACTAGACAAGAAGTATATTCAACCAAGCGTTTCGCCGTGGGGAGCGCCTGTCTTATTCGTGAAGAAGAAGGATGGGTCGATGCGTCTTTGCATTGATTATAGAGAGTTGAATAAACTTACGATCAAGAATAGGTATCCTTTACCTAGGATCGATGACTTGTTTGATCAACTGAAGGGTGCGAGGTACTTCTCAAAAATTGATTTGAGAAGCGGGTATCATCAGTTGAAGGTGAGAAAGAAAGATATACCGAAAACGGCTTTTAGAACTCGGTATGGTCATTACGAGTTCTTGGTGATGTCATTTGGTCTCACGAATGCCCCAGCTGCATTTATGGACCTAATGAATAGGGTGTTCAAGCCATTTCTAGACAAGTTCGTGGTAGTGTTCATAGATGACATCCTGGTTTATTCCAAGACCGAGGAGGAGCATGCTGAACACTTACGACTAACCTTAGAAGCCCTAAGACGAGAGAGGCTTTACGCTAAATTCTCGAAATGCGAATTTTGGTTGGAACGTGTGCAATTTCTTGGCCACGTGATCGACAAGGATGGTATTTCGGTAGATCCGTCGAAGGTTGAAGCTGTTATAAATTGGGAACAACCGAAGACGCAGTCCGAAGTGAGGAGTTTCTTGGGATTGGCATGGTTATTACCGGAGATTTATCCAAGACTTTTCTAGAATCGCAACTCCGTTGACGAATTTGACTCGTAAAACAGTTAAGTTTGTTTGGACGGAGAAGTGTGAGGAGAGTTTTCAAGAGCTGAAGAAGAGGCTGAGTACTGCGCCTGTATTGTCTTTACCAGATAGTTCCGAAAATTTTGTAGTATATAGCGATGCCTCACATAAAGGATTAGGCTGTGTATTGATGCAGAGCGGCAAAGTCATTGCCTATGCGTCACGTCAGCTGAAGGATTACAAGAAGGGGTATCCGACCCATGATCTAGAATTGGCGGCAGTAGTGTTTGCCCTGAAGATTTGGAGGCACTACTTATATGGAGAGAAGTGTGAAATATACACAGATCACAAGAGTCTGAAGTATATATTTACCCAGAAGGATTTGAACATGCGCCAAAGAAGATGGTTGGAACTGATTAAAGACTACGATTGCGAGATACTTTACCATCCGGGTAAAGCTAACGTTGTCGCTGACGCTTTAAGCAGGAAAGGTCGGGAGAAGCTGAACGTATTAACTGATCAGGATCGGTTGATAGAACAAATGGCTAGATTAGAATTGGAAGTGAAGTTTTCGAAGGAATCGGATGAGTTATTGTTTCAAGTAACCAATGGTTCTACTCTAGTAGATAAGGTGAAAGAAGCACAATTCAATGATGAAGAATGTGAAAAGATTCGAAAGAGGATAACCGAAGGCGAAGAGTTCAAATTCAAGATCGGTAACGAAGGACTGTTGCAGTTTGAAGGTAGAATATGGGTACCGCCAGTACCAGAGGTCAAAGAGGAGATTCTAAGCGAAGCTCATAGTTCTAGATATTCTATTCACCCTGGGAGTACGAAGATGTACCAGGATCTCAGGCATCATTTCTGGTGGCCGAATATGAAGAGGGACGTTGCGGAATGTGTTGCGAAGTGCTTAACGTGCCAGAAAGTCAAAGCAGAACACCAGAGACCAAGTGGACTGCTGCAACCGTTAGAAATTCCAGAGTGGAAGTGGGAGCATATCACGATGGATTTCGTGGTAGGTCTTCCAATGACTCAGAAAGGATTTGATGCGATATGGGTTATAGTGGATCGACTGACGAAGTCAGCCCACTTTCTGCCAATCAGGGTTAAGTACAACCTGGATAAGCTAGCAAAGCTATACGTGAAGGAAATTATTTCTCGACATGGTGTTCCGATGTCGATTGTGTCCGACAGAGATCCGCGTTTTACGTCGAATTTCTGGAAGCGTTTGCAAGAAGGTATGGGAACGCAATTGCGAATGAGCACAGCGTATCATCCTCAGACTGATGGACAAAGCGAAAGAACGATTCAGACACTTGAGGATATGCTAAGAGCTTGTGTGATGGACTTCAAAAGAAGCTGGGAGGATCATCTACCATTGGTGGAGTTCTCCTACAACAATAGTTATCATGTGAGTATTGGCATGCCGCCTTACGAAGCATTATACGGCAGAAAATGCAGAACACCTTTGTGCTGGGACGAAGTCGGTGAACGTCAATTGTTGGGACCAGAATTGGTACAACAAACCGCCGAAATTGTGAAGCTGATCAGAACGAGATTAGTTGCTGCTCAAGACAGACAAAAGAAGTATGCCGATCTTAATCGACAGAACCGAGAATTCTTGCCAGGAAGTTTCGTTTTCCTGAAAGTATCTCCCTGGAAGGGGAAAATTCGATTCGGTAAGAAGGGGAAGCTGAGTCCCCGATTCATTGGACCTTTTGAGGTATTACGAAAGGTGGGCGAGGTTGCTTACGAGATTGCATTACCTCCGGAGCTCGAGAATATACATAATGTCTTTCATATTTCTGTATTAAGACCTTACAAGCACGATTACAAACATGTAATAGAATATGAACCTTTGCTATTTGATAAAGACTTAACATATGAAGAAGTGCCTATTTAAATAGTTGATAGAAAGGAACAAGTACTTAGGAATAAAGTGATACCTTCTGTTAAGGTAATTTGGAGAAACCACAGTGCTAAAGAAGCTACGTGGGAACTCGAAGATGTTATGATGAAATCTTATCCGCATTTATTTGATTAGTTTTGTGTAACCCCTTATATACTGATTCTGGGGACATGAATCCTTTTAAGAGGGGAAGAATGTAATAGACGAGATTAATTTTATTTTTTTTTGTGATTCTGGGGACAGAATCCTTTTAAGGAGGGAAGATTGTAACGATTGTGATTTTATATTTAATTTTAAATATTTATTAAATTAAATAAATATTTTATGTGATTTATTTATTGAGTTAAATAAATAAATTATGTGATTTATGGAGTGATTTAATTAAGTGTATATATTAATTAATTGAATGTGTAATGCTTATTTAATTAGTGTATATTAATTTTATATTATAATTCTAATTTAATTGAGATAATTAAATTAGATGAATTATGTGATGAAGTGTTACATGAATTATAATTAGCGAGTAATTATAATTATGTGGCAATTTTATGTGATTTATTGATGTTAGATTTTAATTGATTAAATTAGATGATTAATATTTAATTAATTAAAATGTGACATTAAAGTATGCGTCAAATGATTTATTAAAATAAAAAGAAAAGGATTTTTTTTTAAAATGATTTTTACCAAACAAGGCCCTTGCTTTTGTTTTAAAAGACTGTTGCCAAACAGGGCCCTTACACTAGCTAAACCTAAATTACCTAAACCATGTTTGAAGTTAATAAAAACTAGTTTCTAATTTTTTCTTGTAGCCAAACAAGCCAAGTTGGCATTTGAATTTTGTAACTTACGTTATAATTAGTAGTTAGTGCATATACTTATTATATGGGAGTTACATATATTATATATTACTTGTGTTATATATTATATGTATATACTATCAGTACGTTAGTTTTTCTAAAAGTTAGTCTAAAGCTAAGAAAAAAGAGCAGAGAAAATAACAGAGAAGAAGATAGAGAGAAGAGGAAGAGGAAGAAAAGGTATAGCTTGAGAAGCTTGAAGGGAATCACTATCATCTTCTTCTTCAATCATCTAAGCAAAAAGGGTATTATTTCAATTAAATTATATTTCTATGTGTTTTCTTTATAATATTCATGAATATGAGTTCTCTGTGTTTATGATTTAGCATGAAAGTTATACAAATATGATGTACATATATAAATTGTGTTTATAATGGTTATTATATGAATTGTATGTCATGATCAAGGATTTTCAGAAATCAAATTTTGTCAGAACATGTTTTAATGGAGAAATTGATGTTCTTATGATTTTGTATGTTATTGGCCAATTTTAGAGTAAAAGTTATGATTTGATTGTTTGTTAATATGCCTATTTAGAATTTTTGTGATAATATCTTCAATTTCAAACATAATGCATGTTTTATAAGTGGAATTGGTAAGAAAATTTTATTACAGAGAATTATTTTATGAAAATATGAGTTTTCATAAAAATGGCCAAAATAGATTTTCAAAACTTATGATTATCATTGTTTAAATGATTTTGTATTTTGGAAGCATGCTTTATATATGTGTAATAGCGTATATATGTTTTACAGAGTCTATAGTACTGTATTTTTGGCGTTGTTTGCTTGTATGGCTTAATCGGTGAAGCAGAGTAACGTTGCTGTCTGCGTCTGGCCGAGTTGCTGCGCAGCTGCGCCGGCAGCAAGGCCAGGAGCAGCGCAGCTGCGCCGCTTGTCCTTCCCAGATTCCTTCCCTGCGCAGCTGCGCCGGTTTAAAGGCAGCTGGCTGCGCAGCTGCGCCGGGCACAGTGCTTGGGCAGTGAGTTTTGCTTGCTTGTACAGTTTATTTTAAAAGACCTTAGTTTCATTTTTCATGGATAAGGGGATATATATTTTGAATGATATAACATGTTGTTATATGATTATGATAATTTCATGTTTGGAAAATAAAAGAAATTTTGAAAACCTAATATGGTATTTAAAAATATAATTGTTTAATAAGTTACTTAATTATAATTTTATTAATTATAATTAAGAGTAAATGTGTAATTTAAATTATAAATTTTGTGAAATTATAAGGTATAGAAGTTTAATTATTTTAATTTAAATTATAATTTATGTAATTATAATTTAATAAATGCATGTTTAATTGTGAATTTTTAATTGGTAATTACATAATTAATTATAAATTGTGTAATTATAATGCATGTTATAGTTTAATTAATTATTGATTATAATCGATAAATACATGATTAATTATAAATTGTGTAATTATAAATGCATGAATGTGGTTTAATTGATTTTAAATTATAAATTGTTTATAATTTAAAAGGTAATGATAATTTAAGTAATTATAATTTGATTAAGTGTTTGAATTATAATTGTTTAATTATAATTGAGTTAAATACATAATTAATTTAATTATGTGAATATGTAGGTGATGTAATTAACTATGTGATGGTTGATTATTATTACTATTTAATCAGAATGTGAGTTAACCATGAGGGTTAACCACTTATGTGAATTAGTTACGTGTTAACTAATTTAGGTTATTGTGATTGAATATATATGTGTAGGAAGTATTAAAGTACGTGAATTATGTTAAGTAGCTTGCGCTTGAGGCAAGTCTTCTAAACCCTAAACTCGTTAATTTTATGCAAGTTTTCTAAACCCTAATCTTGTATTGATTTTATATGATCTCTTGAATTCATATATTCATTGTTGAGAATGTCCTTTCCATTTCAGTATTAGACTATTGTTTATTTAATTGAAATGGTCTTAACTTATTGTTCAAGTAAGATCCAATTATTATTTTAAATGCTTTAGGTTTACTTCTAAAGCATATGTTAATTCATAATTCTTTTATTTTGAATTATTGAAAGTCGATTCAACTAATCCTTAGTTGATGAACGTGAATTCTAAATTACCCTTGTAAGCTTATCCAAACCAAACTTTCTTTGGTGCGGACTTGAATTCAAATTACTGAGTTAAACAACCCTATTTACTAGGGGAGGTTACTATGCATAGCGTTAAGATGGTTGTGTACAATACATGGTACGAAGGGCTGATCCCCCTAAGTACGAGTTAAGGTCCATAGTCTTATTGACTGTTAAAGGTTTAAATAGAAATATTTATAACCTAGGACAAGAGTTCAAAGGTCTTATGACCCTCAGATAAATTCTATATCCAAATTTTAATATTGATAGAGAATTATTATTCAATTCTTTATTATTGAAGCAAGCTAAGTTGTTCAGATTTTCTTAAAGATATTCTTTCATGTCTATATTATTGTTAAACTCCAGTGAGCTGTGGTTTGCTCACTCTTGCATTAAATAACAATTTTCAGTTAAGGTTGATAACGCTGATGCTCCGTCTACAAGTAAGGGCAAGGGAAAGCAAAGCAAGTGAAGACTTATTTTTTTTATTTAATTGAGAATGATTGTAATAATTGAATGTTATGTTTTATTTCCGCACTTTATTATATTCATGTCAAGGTTAGAGTAACCCTGGGATTGATTTTGGGAAGGTTGTAACCCTTATTTTAAGGGAGATTTAGTTATTTTAATTTAAGTTGTAGTTTATTTTGCATTATTCATTGGGTAGATATATGTTATATTAGAAAGTGAACACCAAATCATGTGAAAACGAAGTACCCAGATTTGGGGGTGTCACAGAAGCACTCAGGGACATACAACGCTCACTCAACTAGAGTCATCCTCACAGGTTGGCAATCAAAGTTCTGATAAAAAGGGGGAGATACAGATACCTGAACCTCAATCTAGTGAAAGAACCAACAAAACCCCTGAAATCATAAATCTCAAGGAAGACCGAGAAACTGTGAATATAAGAAAGAAATTCCAACAAATGGAAGAAACCATCCGGTCTATAAAAGGGATCGAAACTTATGGAAATGCCAACTACTCAGACCTATGCATATTTCCTAGTGCTCGTTATCCAGACGAATTCCAAGTACCAGACTTTGAGAAATACAATGTGTCAGGCGATCCTTATACCCATCTAAAGGTATACATCGGATAACTCAAATCCTATGTAGAGGATGAGAAATTAAGAATGCAGCTATTTCAGAAAGGGGAGAGGCTAGGACATTATATGCCCAACTCGAAAGTTCAAAAATCCACAGCTGGGAAGAGTTAGCCAAAGCCTTCCTAAATCAGTACAGTTTTCAGTGACAAATGGCACCGGATTGATACCAAGTGACTAAAGTTAAAAAATAGAGTATTGAGTCTTTCCGTGAATATACCAAAAGACGGAGCACACGTCAGCCCACCTATGACAGAAACTAGAATGGTGATGACTTTCATAGACATCCAAGATGCACCTTACTATGAGAGGATCCTAGCTAGAATAGGAAAGCCATGTTCAGAGATGATTAAAAATGGAGAAATGGCAGAGATGGGTATGAAAGCAGGCAAGATTAAAAATATCACAACCTTGGAAGTTTTCGCCGAGCATATACAGTCTGGTAACTATGCGAGCGCTCCCAAGAAGGTACCTAAGAAAGGCGATGACGATGTATCCCTCATTTTACAGGGGCAAGCTAGGAGACCCAACTATAGTCTCCCCATTTGGAAGAAAGAAGGCAATCTACCATTTTAATAATAGGGCACATTCAACCAATGTTAGGACAGAAAGAAAAAATTTAAAAGAACAAAAAATTGGGTTTTCACTCCACTGGGCGATTCCCTTGAAAACGTATTGGTGTTGTTAAGGAGGACATTTTGAGCGAGTCTCATAGCTCACGATATTCGATACACCCCGGTAGTACCAAGATGTACTAGGATCTTCGACAGCACTTCTGGTGGTCGAATTTGAAACGAGATGTTGCTGAGTGTGTTGCAAAGTGTCTGACCTGTCAGAAAGTGAAAGTAGAACATCAGAGACCGAGTGGTTTGCTACAACCCCTGGAAATCCCAGAATAAAAATGGGAACACATTACGATGGATTTCGTGGTTGGCCTTCTGATGACTCAGAAAGGCTACGACGCAGTATGGGTTATCGTTGACCGACTGACGAAATTCGCACATTTCCTTTCGATCAAAATCAGATTCAACTTAGATAAGTTGGTAAGGTTATATGTGAAAGAGATTGTATCGAGGCATGGAGTTCTGGTGTCAATTGTTTCCGACAGAGATCCGCGCTTCACATCGAACTTCTGGAACCGACTACAGGAATGCATGGGTACACAGTTGAGAATGAGTACGGCTTATCACCCTCAAACAGACAGGCAGAGTGAAAGAACGATCCAGACATTGGAAGATATGTTGAGAGCATGCATCATGGATTTTAAAGAAAATTGGGATGATCACCTACCTCTTGTGGAATTCGGTTACAACAACAGTTACCACGCTAGTATTGGCATGCAGCCTTACGAAGCGTTGTACGAAAGAAAATGCAGAACTCCGCTATACTAGGATGAAGTTGGCGAGAGACAATTGCTAGGTCCAAAGTTGGTACAACAGACAGCAGAGATAGTCAAAGTGATCCGGACAAGACTGGTAGCCGCTCAGGATAGGCAGAAGAAATACGCCGATCCACACCGTAAGAATGTTGAGTTTGAATCGGGTAGCTATGTGTTTTTGAAAGTCTCTCCGTAGAAAGGGAAGATCAGATTCAGAAAGAAGGGGAAATTGAGCCCGAGGTTCATTGGATCCTTTGAGGTACTGCGAAGGATTGGAGAAGTTGCGTATGAGGTAGCCTTACCTCCGGCGCTCGAGAATGTCCACAATGTCTTCTATGTTTCAGTTTTACGACCCTACAAACCCGATTACAAACATGTAATTGAATATGAACCCCTACATTTTGAGAAAGACTTATCCTATAAAGAAATTCCTGTTCAAATTGTTGACAGGAAAGAGCAAGTTATCAGAAACAGGGTTATACCTTCGTTTAAAGTAATTTGGAGGAAACACAATGCTGAAGAAGCTACGTGGGAACTCGAAGAGAATATAATAAAGAATTAACCACATTTATTTACTTAAATTATGTATATACGATTCTGGGGACAGAATCTTTGTAAGGGGGAGAATGTAACGGGACAAAATATGTAATTGAACCGTGATTCTGGGGACAGAATCCTTTTAAGGGGGGAAAGATATGACGAACGAGATTTTTGTAATTTAAATTGAATATTTATTGAATTAAATAAATATTTTTCAATGATTTAATTATTGAGTTAAATAATTAATTGATGAATTTGTGGTAGATTAATTTAATTATATGTGTTACATTGATTAAATTAATATGGAGAAATTTTTATATTCAATGATGCATTTAATTGAGCTTAATTGATTTAATATATTAATTAATAAGCATAATGTTATTCTAATTAATTTAATAATTAATTAGAGAAATAATAATTTGACATAATTAATAAATAAAAATTTTAATTATGTGACTAGGTGATTTATGTGAATTTATGTTATTTTTATTTAATTGATGTAAATAACATTATTTGATTAAATTGTGTGTGACATTAATTAACTATACAATAAAAGTTTTAATTAAATTAAATGGAAAGGAGGAATAAGGGACAAACAAACAAAGTTTTATTAGGGGTTGGGGTCAGTTAACCCATTATAGGATTAACTGACGACCCATGACTCCATTACTATTATTTATGTATATGCATATTAGACCTTATAGCTTATATCTTATATCATATACGTATTATTATTATGTTCATCAGAGAAAGTCTAGAGAGAATCTGATAGAGAAATTGTGAGAAAAATAGTGAATTGAAGAAGAATTAGTGAGGGATCATCATCCTTAAATCATCTTAACAAGTAGCAAGGGTAAATTCTTCAAACTAAACTCTTAAGTTCATGCTTATATACCTTCTCAATGAAAGTTATTTTAGTTCTCTGTAAGTGAGTTTGATGGCCAATTTGTTAAGAAATTGATTAGATATGTTTATTGGCATGTATAATCCAATTCTATATGATTTGTATACGAATTAGAGTAATTAAAATCATGAATATATGCTTTAATTAAAGATTTGAAAAGTTACAGAGTTTTTTATTTGCGTGTTTTAAAATTCTCTGAGAATGGAAAATTTTATATTTGTTCATGATATGGCTATATATATATTAATTGATGTTCATAACATATTGTATGTCATATATGCATAAATTACAGTGGTTAATTTCATGTAATTATTTGGTAATTGAGATTTTCAAAGTTTCTGAACATAAGAATGGCCCATATGGCCCTTATATACCAAATTTATACACCTTAAACGTTTATCTAACTTAAATTGATGATGTAATATAATTATATACGTTTAAACGAACAAAACGGAAGTTAAACGAAAGGATTCGGTGTTATAACGAATCCGTAACGTTGAATTTCTTATTTTTCTTTCAAAACTTTATCAAGTATGAAAAACAGTGAATTTGATTGCTATAACTTGTGTAATTACGTGATTTAGAATGCTAAGATCATGCTAGAAATGTTGTATAGTGTTTCTGTGAAGTCCATACTTCATGGGTAGCAATTAAATTGTTGTGGTAGCATTAAATGGTGAATTCTGGGCCTGGTTCTCTGTTATTCATGAACTGCAGATTCTGAAACTGGCGTGTGGAGCTGCAGCGCCAACTTTAAGCCTAAGAGTAAGGCTGCAGCGCCAGTGGAGCTGCAGCGCCAGCTTTAAGCCTAAGATTGGGGCTGCAGCGCCAGTGGAACTGCAGCACCAGACTTAAGCTTAAAGTCCGAGCTGTAGCGCCAGTGGAGCTGCAGCACCATTTTTAGTTCAAATGGTGAAGCTGCAGCGCCACTTGGCAAATTTTGCCTAGAAATGAGATTTTAATTGTTCAAGTCCAGGAAATGTAATTGTAACCTAATCTAATGAACATGAAAATGTAATAATCATATAATGAGATGTTAAAATAGATTAGTAACATGCCAATGAAGGTTTTACGTGATTAATTGATGAGTTGAATGAGTACTTAAACTTGTTATTCGTGAAGTCTAATAATGTGTTTAAGAGTTAAGGTTTGTGTATATGGTTGATATAATCAGATTTAGAGTTGAGTTAAATGAAAGAATATACTCATGATGCTAGTATTGTTATAATTAATTGGTATTGTGACTTAAATGGTATGTAAGATTAATTGGGGAACGTGAATTATAAATTGTAGCTTGTACAAGAGGCAAGTTTTCTAAACTCAAACTTTACTTTTACATTGAGCAAGTATCTTATCTCTAACTTATTGTTATTAAGCAAGTTTCCTATCCTTAAACTTGTTTAATATTTTGCAAGTTCTCTAACCCTAAACTTTCTTTGAGCAAGTTTCTTTACCCTAACTCTATTATGATTAAGCAAGTATTCTATCCCTAACTCATTATCATTAAGCAAGTTCCTTATCTAAAATCTTTAAATTGAATAAGCGTTCTATTCCTTATTCTTATGTCAAGCAAGTTACTAAATTCAAAGTTATTATTCAATTTGAATATCCTTTATTGCTGAACCTTGTAAGACTAGCGAACCCTTATTGATTCGACTAGTCCATAGTTGATGAGCGTTCTAAATTCTAGAACTATTATTGAACCTATCCAAACCAAACTTCCTTTGGTGCGGACTCTGATGTCAAACTGAGATGAACAACCCTGTATAGGGGATTATTTACGCTTTAGCGTTGACATATTGTGCACAGTATGGTACTAAGGGCTGATCCCCCTAAGTACGAGAAGTAGAGTCCATAGTCTTATGACTGTTAAAGGTTTAAAGTATAAACACTTTACAACCTAGGACATAGTTCAAGGTCTTATGACCCTCAGATGTTCTTTTGATTCTCATTATTCACTCTTGATTCAAAAGTCAAGTTTCTTATTCAGAAGTCTTTGATCCACTCACATGTTATTATAATGTTGTTATAGTATTATACTTGTGGGAAATTGTGCTCACTCTTGTGTAATAATAACATTGCAGTTAAGAACGAAAGGTCCGAAGAGCCTTCTACTAGCAAAGGCAAGGGCAAGGTCAACAAGTGATGAAGACTTGTTGTTTATTTTATATGTTTATGTTTTAGCTTTATGTTAAAGTTGTGTAAGACTATTTATTTGTTTATGTTTTGCACAGATGTTTAAGGTTAGTATGACCTGGGATTGATGTCTTTATATTCAGATGTTGTAACCCCATAAGGGGAGGATTTATTCCTATCTATTGCATGGTTTGCATTTATTATGGGTAGATAGATAGATGATATCTGTACAGTGAACACCAAATCCCGTGGAATTGAAGTACCCGAATTTGGGGGTGTCACAGGTTGGTATCAGAGCTGTAGGTTATGTACCTTAGGTGGGGGAAAACCTTAGGATAGTAGCCTTTTAGAGATCGAGAACATAGTAATGATAACTCTTATCGAGTTCTAAGAAAGATAATAACTTATCTTATGTGCTATGTGCTTATACTTATATACTCGAGTATCGATTAGCATCACGTAATTACTAAAACTTAAAATTTTATTTGTCAGGATGACAGATGCTGGAGAACCTAGTCAGTCCAGAGACCTTGTACCCCTAGAGGCTAGAGAGGAGGAGCCCCGAGACATCCACGTAGTCTAGGAGCAGTTAGTCCGACGAGAACCATCACCCTTGATCACAATCATTGGTCAGGAGTATGTGCCAGTGTCTGATTCAGAGGAGGACTCTGAGGAAGACCCTGAGGAGATTGAGGTTCAGGCTAAGACAGCCGAAGAGGAGGAGGAAGACCCTGAAGAGTTCCCATCGAGCTCTATCAGTGTCGAGATGTATGACGAGCTGTATGACCGTAACATAGAGTTACGTGATACTATTCAGGAGCTGAGGGAGACTGTTCAGGAGCTGAGGGAGCGGTTGGTTACTCAACAGTCTATCATCGAGCTGAGGGATGGAGAGGTTGAGGCTCTTCACACACGGTTGAGAAATGTAGAGTAGGATTTGGCTCACGAGAAGGGCCAAACCGAGCAGAAGTCAGAGGAAATGGAGGAATTGAAGAATGAACTATAAGAGAAATCAGCAAGGCTGGCCATAGTAGAGGAGGCCTGGGTAAGGGAATCACGACGAGCAGATCTCGCAGAAGATAACTGTCGGGCAAAGAAGGCTAAGCTTGAGGAGACGTACTCTACGCTTCAGTATGAAATTAATGAGGCCCAGGATCGAGTTATAAGGTACCCAATTCAGTTCGAAGGACTACCGTCATACATGCTAGATCGCAGGACGATGTCCCGGATTATGGAAGAAGAGCGTGGCAAAGCTGTTCGTCGCCTTAATGGGCAGTGATAGGAACATTTGATTTTGTGAAACCTATCTGGTAGTTAATAATGTAAATTCCAATGTGTTTATAAACAGAGGAATATTTTATATTTTAAATCCTGTAGATTTTTTATCTCGGGATAGTTGATGTAAATAGAAGTGATGCTATCGTGTTATGTTAAAACTTTTGATTTAATAAAATATCAGAGTTTATTTGAGATAATGTGTTGACTGATTGTGTCTAAATGTTTAAATTAAGCCTTAGATATTTAGAGAATTGAATAAATATCTAATAAGCGTATTTCTTAACAGAAAAATACCGCCAAGGAGACGACCTAACCGTCAACAGGCCCAAGAAGGGTCAACGAACAACAACAACGACGCCAATGCTAACCCCATTCAGCAGTTGGCGAACTTACTTACTGGAGCGCTTAACAATCAACCTCAAGGTCCACCGAACACAACATTCAAGGACTTCAAGGCGGTGGGACCGCCAGAGTTTAAAGGCACCATGAACCCGATAGAAGCTCAAACCTGGGTCATGGAGATGGAAAAAGTTTTCGACGTCGCCAGAGTCAGAGAAGACCAGAAAATCGCCTACGCAACGTTCATGCTGAAATTCGAAGCTAGTTATTGGTGGCAAGAAAATAAGGCTTGGGGAGGAGAAGGTGTGATTACCTGGGAGAGGTTCAAAGAGATGTTCTTCGAGTTGTACTTTCCGACCAGCTCACAGAATCAAATGGAGGTCCAGTTCCTGGAACTGAAACAGGGGAATATGTCCGTACCGAAATATGCGGAAAAATTCAATGAGTTGGCTAGGTTTACTACGTATCAAGTGCACTCCGATCAGAGGAAGGCAAGGAGGTTTGAACAGGGCCTGAAGCCCTGGTTGTATAGCAAAGTGTCAATGTTCCAATTGAACACTTTTATTGGAGTGTTGGAGAAGGCCATTCTCGCTGAGCGCGGGAGTGACACTGTTACAAAGTATAATCAAGATCAGAAAAAGAAGAAGAGTGAAGGTGAAGGAATTAACAAGGCTAGTGGTAGCAGCACGAGAGGGAGTAGTAATCAGAAGAATAGGTGGAGTGATAACTCATCAATTGGGAATCAACAAGGAGGTCAGAAAAAGAGGATCGAAGCTTGTCCAACCTTCGGGAAAGCTCACCTGGGAATCTGTATGAAGGGAAAATGAGTATGCTACAATTGTGGTCAGGAAGGCCACATAGCACCTAACTGCCCTAACCCAAAGAAGGGCGCTTGCTTCACTTGAGGCTCAAAGGACCATCTGGCAAGGAACTATCCCAAGAAGGGATCTTGAGGGGCAGGATCAAGAGGGAACAAGGGAAACAGCGGTGGAAGTGCTCTAACTATCACGGGACCAACCGTAACCAACCGACCAACGGCCAGAACCTTCAACATGACCGTGCAGGATGCTGTACAGTCTCGCGATGTGGTGTCAGGTATCATTCTGATCAATAAAGTTAATGCTTATGTACTATTTGATTCGGGTGCCACTTGTTCATTTATATCCGATGACTTTGCTAAGAACTTAGAATTGCCTATGGACGAGTTAGAATACCCCATGAACATAGAGATTGCGAATAGAGAAGTGATCCCTGTTAAGTATGTACACAAGAACTGTAGGGTGGATATTAAGGGTAACATTATGAACGTAGATCTTATCCCGATTAGACTTGGGGAATTCTATGTTATTCTGGGAATGGATTGGCTAGTCAATTATGGGGCTGTAATTGATTGCCAGAGGAAGTGTATCAACCTTATGACCCCATCAAAGTTTGTGTTTTATGGCAGCAAATCGCCTAGACAAGCAAGTTGTCTGACGATGATGCAGGCCAGGAACTTGTTAAGACAAGGTTGTGTAGGATATTTAGCCTACATAGTCGATAGTCGTAAAGAAAACCAGAAAGTGGAAATATACCAGTCGTGAGGGACTTCATAGACGTATTTTCGGACGATCTGCCAGGACTTCCACCGGATAGAGAGGTTGAGTTCGTGATCGATTTGGCGCCAGGGATGGCTCCAATATCGAAAGCACCATACTGGATGGCTCCGGTAGAGATAAAAGAGTTAATGGTACAACTGCAAGAGTTGCTGGACAAGAAGTACATCCAACCGAGAGTATCGCCATGGGGAGCGCCGGTGTTGTTTGTGAAGAAGAAGGATGGGACGATGCGGCTTTGCATCGACTACAGAGAACTAAATAAGGTCAACATTAAGAATAGATATCCATTATCGAGGATCGACAATTTGTTTGATCAATTGAAGGGAGCAAGGTACTTTTCGAAGATAGACTTGAGGAGTGGTTATCATCAACTGAAGGTGAAGCCATAGGATGTCCCGAAGACAGCATTTAGGACTCGATATGGTCACTACGAATTTCTGGTGATGTCATTTGGTCTAACGAATGCCCCTGCAGCATTCATGGGCTTAATGAATGGAGAGTTCAAGTCGTTTTTGGACAAATTCATTGTGGTCTTTATCGACGATATTTTGGTATACTCGAAGACCAAGGAAGAACATGTAGAACATCTGAAGTTAACATTAGAGGCGTTGAGAAGAGAGAATTTGTATGCCAAATTTTTGAAATGTTAATTCTGGATTGAAAGAGTATAATTTCTTGGACATGTGATCGACAAGGACGGAATTTTAGTAGATCCCTCTAAAGTTGAAGCGGTGATGAACTGGGATCAGCCGAAAACACCGTCGGAAGTGAGAAGTTTTCTTGGATTAGTGGGCTATTATAGAAGATTCATTCAAGACTTTTCCAAGATCGTAACTACGCTGACGAATTAGACTAGGAAATCGGTGAAGTTCGTTTGGACGGAGAAGTGTGAGGAAAGCTTCCAAGAGCTTAAGAAGAGGTTGAGTTCAGCACCTGTGTTATCCCTTGCGGACGACACAGGAAATTTTGTGGTTTATAGTGATGCGTCGCATAAAGGACTTGGTTGTGTGCTTATGCAAAACGGCAGGGTCATTGCGTATGCGTCACGATAATTGAAAGGCTATGAGAAGGGGTATCCGACCCATGACTTGGAATTAGCTGCAGTGGTATTTGCCTTAAAGATCTGGAGACACTATCTCTACGGGGAGAAGTGTGAAATATATACAAACCACAAGAGTCTGAAATATATTTTTACACAGAAGGACTTGAATATGCGCCAGAGAATGTGGCTGGAGTTGATTAAAGACTATGACTGCGAGATGTTATACCATCCGGGCAAGGCTAATGTTGTTGCCGACGCCTTAAGCAAGAAGGGTCGGGAGAAATTGACGATGTTGACGGCTCAGGAGGAGCTAATTTCAGCAATGGAAAAGCTAGAATTGGAAGTGAAGTGTCCGATGGAGATTGACGAGAAGCTGTTTCAGATGCAAACTGGTACAACCCTATTGGATACAGTTAAGGAAGCTCAACTTCAGGACCAAGAATGTGAGAATGTTAAGAAGAAGATATCTAAAGGAACTGAACCGAGATTCAAGATAGACAGTGAGGGACTACTAAGATTTGAGAACAGAGTTTGGGTACCGTCAGTGCCAAAGATTAAGGAGGACATTATGAGCGAGTCTCATAGCTCACGATATTCGATACACCCCGGTAGTACCAAGATGTTCCAGGACCTTCGACAACACTTCTGGTGCCCGAATTTGAAACGAGATGTTGCTGAGTGTGTTGCAAAGTGTCTGACCTGTCAGAAAGTGAAAGCAGAACATCAGAGACTGAGTGGTTTGCTACAACCCCTGGAAATTCCAGAATAGAAATGGGAACACATTATAATGGATTTCATGGTTGGCCTTCCGTCGATTCAGAAAGGCTACGACGCAGCATGGGTTATCGTTGACCGACTGACGAAATTCGCACACTTCCTTTCGATCAAAATTAGATTCAACTTAGATCAATTGGCAAGGTTATATGTCAAAGAGATTGTATCGAGGCACAGAGTTCCGGTGTCAATTATTTCCGACAGAGATCCACACTTCACATCAAACTTCTGGAAGAGACTACAGGAATGCATGGGGACACAGTTGAGAATGAGTACGACTTATCACCCTCAGACAGACGGGCAGAGTGAAAGAATGATCCAGATATTGGAAGATATGTTGAGAGCATACATCATGGATTTTAAAGGAAATTGGAATGATCATCTACCGCTTGTGGAATTCGGTTACAACAACAGTTACCACGCTAGTATTGGCATGCCGCCTTACGAAGCGTTGTATGGAAGAAAATGCAGAACTCCGCTATACTGGGATGAAGTTGGCGAGAGACAATTGCTAGGTCCAGAGTTGGTACAACAGACAGCAGAGATAGTCAAAGTGATTCGGACAAGACTGGTAGCCGCTCAGGATAGGCAAAAGAAAAACGTCGATCCACACCGTAAGAACGTTGAGTTTGAATCGGATAGCTATGTGTTTTTGAAAGTCTCTCCCTAGAAAGGGAAGATCAGATTCGGAAAGAAGGGAAAATTGAGCCCAAGGTTCATTGGACCTTTTGAGGTACTGCGAAGGATTGGAGAAGTTGCGTATGAGGTAGCCTTACCTCCGGCGCTCGCGAATGTCCGCAACGTTTTCCATGTTTCAATTTTACGACCCTACAAACCCGATTACAAACATGTAATTAAATAGGAACCCCTACATTTTGAGAAAGACTTATCCTATGAAGAAATTCCTGTTCAAATTGTTGACAGGAAAGAGCAAGTTCTCAGAAACAAGGTTATACCTTCGGTTAAGGTAATTTGGAGGAACCACAATGCTGAAGAAGCTACGTGGGAACTCGAAGAGAATATGATGAAGAATTACCAACATTTATTTACTTAAATTATGTGTATACGATTCTGGGGACAGAATCTTTGTAAGGTGGGATAATGTAACAAGACGAAATATGTAATTGAACCGTGATTCTGGGGACAGAATCCTTTTAAGGGGAGAAAGATGTGACAAACAAGATTTTTGTAATTTAAATTGAATATTTATTGAATTAAATAAATATTTTTCGATGATTTAATTACTGAGTTAAATAATTAATTGATGAATTTGTGGTAGATTAATTTAATTATATGTGTTACATTGATTAAATTAATGTGGAGAAATTTTTATATTCAATGATGCATTTAATTGAGCTTAATTGATTTAATATATTAATTAATAAACATAATGTTATTCTAATTAATTTAATAATAAATTAGAGAAATAATAATTTGACATAATTAATAAATAAGAATTTTAATTATGTAACTAGGTGATTTAATGTGGATTTATGCTATTTTTATTTAATTGATGTAAATAATATTATTTAATTAAATTGGGTGTAAGATTAATTAACAATACAATAAAAGCTTTATGGGGGGTTGGGGTCAGTTAACCCATTATAGGATTAACTGACGACCCATGACTCCACTACTATTATATACGTATATGCATATTAGACCTTATAGCTTATATCTTATATCATATACGTATTATTATTATTTTCATCATAGAAAGGCTAGAGAGAATCTAAGAGAGAAATTGTGAGGAAAATAGTGAATTGAAGAAGAATTAGTGAGGGATCATCATCCTTGAATCATCTTAACAAGTAGCAAGGGTAAATTCTTCAAACTAAACTCTTAAGTTCATGCTCATATACCTTCTCCATGAAAGTTATTTTAGTTCTCTATAAAGTGAGTTTGATGGCCAATTTGTTAAGAAATTGATTATACATGTTTATTGGCATGTATAATCCAATTCTATATGATTTGTATGCGAATTAGAGTAATTAAAATCATGAATATATGCTTTAATTAAAGATTTGAAAAGTTACAGAGTTTTCTATTTACGTGTTTTAAAATTCTCTGAGAATGGGAAAATTTATATTTGTTCATGATATGGCTATATATATATTAATTGATGTTCATAACATGTTTTATATCATATATGCATAAATTACAGTGGTTAATTTCATGTAATTATTTGGTAATTGAGATTTTCAAAGTTTCAGAACATAAGAATGGCCCATATGGCCCTTATGTACCAAATTTACATACCTTACACGTTTATTTAACTTAAATTGATGATGTAATATAATTATACACATTTAAACGAACAAAACAGAAGTTAAACGAACGGATTCGGTGTTATAACGAATCCGTAACGTTGAATTTCTTGTTTTTCTTTCAAAACATTATAAAGTATGAAAAACAGTGAATTTGATTGCTATAACTTGTGTAATTACGTGATTTAGAATGCTATGATCATGCTAGAAATGTTGTATAGTGTTTCTGTGAAGTCCATACTTCATGGGTAGCAATTAAATTGTTGTGGTAGCATTAAATGGTGAATTCTGGGCCTGGTTCTCTGTTATTCATGAACTGCAGATTCTGAAACTGGCGTGTGGAGCTGCAGCGCCAACTTTAAGCCTAAGAGTGGGGCTACAGTGCCAGTGGAGCTGCAGCGCTAGACTTAAGCTTAAAGTCCGAGCTACAGCGCCAATAGAGCTGCAGCACCATTTTTAGTTCAAATGGTGAAGCTGCAGCGCCACTTGGCAAATTTTGCCCAAAAATGAGATTTTAATTGTTCAAGTCCAGAAAATATAATTGTAACCTAATCTAATGAATATGGAAATGTAATAATCATATAATGAGATGTTAAAATAGATTAGTAACATGCCAATGAAAGTTTTACGTGATTAATTGATGAGTTGAATGAGTACTTAAACTCGTTATTCGTGAAGTCTAATAATGTGTTTAAGAGTTAAGGTTTGTGTATATGGTTGATATAATTAGATTTAGAGTTGAGTTAAATGAAAGAGAATATACTCATGATGCTAGTATTGTTATAATTAATTAGTATTGTGACTTTAAATGGTATGTAGGATTAATTGGAGAACGTGAATTATAAATTGTAGCTTGTGCAAGAGGCAAGTTTCCTAAACTCAAACTTTACTTTTACATTGAGCAAGTATCCTATCTCTAACTTATTGTTATTAAGCAAGTTTCCTATCTTTAAACTTGTTAAATATTTTGCAAGTTCTCTAACCCTAAACTTTCTTTGAGCAAGTTTCTTTACCCTAACTCTATTATGATTAAGCAAGTATTATATCCCTAACTCATTATCATTAAGCAAGTTCCTTATCTAAACTCTTTAAATTGAATAAGCGTTCTATTCCTTATTCTTATGTCAAGCAAGTTACTAAATTCAAAGTTATTATTCAATGTGAATATCCTTTATTGCTGAACCTTGTAAGACTAGTGAACCCTTATTGATTCGACTAGTCCATAGTTGATGAGCGTTCTAAATTTTAGAACTATTATTGAACCTATCCAAACCAAACTTCCTTTGGTGCGGACTCTGATGTCAAACTGAGATGAACAACCCTGTATAGGGGATTATTTACGCTTTAGCGTTGACATATTGTGCACAGTATGGTACTAAGGGCTGATCCCCCTAAGTACGAGAAGTAGAGTCCATAGTCTTATGACTGTTAAAGGTTTAAAGTATAAACACTTTACAACCTAGGACATAGTTCAAGGTCTTATGACCCTCAGATGTTCTTTTGATTCTTATTATTCACTCTTGATTCAAAAGTCAAGTTTCTTATTCAGAAGTCTTTGATCCACTCACATGTTATTATAATGTTGTTATAGTATTATACTTGTGGGAAATTGTGCTCACTCTTGTGTAATAATAACATTGCAGTTAAGAACGAAAGGTCCGAAGAGCCTTCTACTAGCAAAGGCAAGGGCAAGGTCAACAAGTGATGAAGACTTGTTGTTTATTTTATATGTTTATGTTTTAGCTTATGTTAAAGTTGTGTAAGACTATTTATTTGTTTATGTTTTGCACAGATGTTTAAGGTTAGTATGACTTGGGATTGATGTCTTTATATTCAGATGTTGTAACCCCATAAGGGGAGGATTTATTCCTATCTATTGCATGGTTTGCATTTATTATGGGCAGATAGATAGATGATATTTGTATAGTGAACACCAAATCCCGTGGAATTAATGTACTCGGATTTGGGGGTGTCACAGTCTCCCCATTTGGAAGAAATAAGGCAATCTGTCATTTTAATAATAGGGCACATTCAACCAATGTCAGGACAGAAAGAGAAAATTTGAAATAACAAAAAATTGGGTTTTCACTCCACTGGGCGATTCCCTTGAAAACGTATTGGCGTTGTTAATGGACCACAAGAAAATAATCTATTTGGCTCCACCTTTGGATCCAAAAAGCAAAAGATACGATCCAAGCAAGAGATTGTACTTACCACTCAGGGTCTCTGGGACGCGATACACAAGATTGTTGGTCCTTAAAGCATAAAATCCAAAATTTGATCGAAAGTGGCGATGTTGTGGTCCAACAACCTGACCAGCTAAATGTCAACACCAAGGTTCTGTTCTAGCATGATATAGAAGAAGTGAACATGATCGGGTCAGGAAGCGCTAAAATGGATCCAAATCTTAAATAAATACGATGTGACATCCCGAATTTTTAAGAATTTATAAATTAGAATTTAATAAATAAAATTCTTATTATGAGACGTTTTGAGTTTAAGAATGTATATATGTATCATATATTATGAAATATGTGATTTGGTGTGAAAAGGATTTTAGATATTAATTTTAATATTTATTGATTAAAATAAATATTTTAATTAATTTATTTATTGAGTTAAATAAATGATTATGTGACTGTTATGGAGTAATTTAATTAAGTGTAATATATTACTTCAATGAATATTTAATATTTAATTTAATTGATATAATAATTTTATGGTATAGTTCTAATTTAATTGGGATAATTAAATTAGATGAAGTTATCTGGTAATTGTTACATGAAATTATAATTAGCAAGTAATTATAATGTGACAATTTTTATGATTAATTGGTGTTAACTTTAATTAATTAAATTAGAATGTTAAGATTTAATTAATTAAAGTATAACATTAAAAAGATATGTTAAAGGATTTATTAAAAGAAATAAAATCGTTTTTAAAATCGTTTTTCCAAACAAGGCCCTTGCACCGTTTTACATCCGTTTTGCCAAATGGGGCCTTAACTACTAAAAAACTGTTTTTAAAATAACTTGTTTTGCCAAACAAGCCTTAGGATTTTTAAAATTCAATTTGTAACTTATATATATTAATTGTAATTATGGTATTAATTGGGTGGTTTAAATATTTGAGAGTTATATATTATATATTATACATATAATATATATCATATTAGTTATATGTTTAAACTACGTTAGTTAGAAGAGTTAGAGAAAATAGTCAGTGTTAGAACATAACAAAGAAGAAAGAAATACAGAGAAAGTACAGAGAAAAGATAGAGAGAAAAGAGAAGAGGAAGAGAGAAAGAAGGTAGAGGAAGAAGAAGTTTGAGAGAGTCAAACACCTCACCATCATCATCTTCATCTTGTTCTCCTAATCAAAGCAACAAGGGTATAATCTCAATTCCTTGTTTTTAAATATGTTTTTATGATTCTTTATGAGTATTAGTTTTCTGTGTTTGTGAATTAACAAAAATTTATATAAACATGAATTTCATGTATAAATTATGTTCATATATGGTTATAATTAATTTGTATGCTTAATTGAATTGTCTAATTCATGAAGACATGATAAACATGAAGAATTCATGTTCATCAAAAGTGACAGTGAAAGTATTTTGAAAATATATAGTTTTCTTTAAAAATAAAAAATTTAAGTTTTATTATTAATTGTTGTACAAATTGATTTTGGATTCTTGTTATATGTCATTAAACGAATTCATTGTGAGTGGAATTGTATGTTTTGATTGAGAAATAAACTTATAGTGTTCAACTTTATCAAGAACACTGGAAAATAGTTTTTATCCAAATTTTTTAAAATTAAGAGTTTTGATTATGTGTTTTGAAGATTAAATATGTTAAAACAAGCTAGAAGTTTAGAATTTATATTTTCTAAAAAGTTGTTATGAATTGTATTGATTGGAATTGGAATTTGGTGTGAAAAAATAAGTCAAATTGGCTTTTTCTTTGCACAGTTCACGAACAAACATGGAGCCGCTATAGGGGGCCCGCCCCGGCGGGCCTTGCTAAGCCTAATACCCCCTCCCCGGCGGGGGGTATACAAAAAATAAAATTTGTTTATTTTTTTATGTGGCTTTTGGTTCATATTATGAAAGCTAAGTTTATGTGGTAATTTGAGGACATTATAAGCATGCATTATAATGCTAAAATTATAGTAATGAGTTATATTAATAAAATATAATGTGTAATTATAATTTGAATAATTATAATTATAGTAAAGGTTTAATTTAAATTATAATTTGTTAAATTATAATAAATATAGTTTGATTTAATTTAAATCAAAGTAATTGTTTAATTTAAATTATAAATTATTTAATTATAATTTAATATGTAATTAAAAGTTGAAATAATTATAATTAAGGTGAATGTGTAATTTAAATTATAATTTATTTAATTATAATTTAATGAATACATGGATTGAAATTGATTAATTGTAATCTAAGTAATTGTTTAATTTAAATTATAATTGATTTAATTATGATTTAATGCATAAATTGAGTTTGATTAATAAATGCTTAATTGAAATTATAATGTGTTAATTATAATTTAATTAATATAAAATGCAATTATAATTTGATTAATTATAATGGAGGAGAATGTGTAATTTAAATTATAATTTGTTTAAATTATAATTTAATTAATATGAGTATGTAATTATTAATTGATTAATTATGTGATAATGTAATATGATTATGTGATGTGATTAATTATGTGGTAATTAATTATTAACTTAATAGTTAAAGAGGAATGAGTTAACCTAAATTGGTTAACTAACTATGAGAATTAGCTATGTAATAATTAACTTATATTGTTAATTAAACATATAATTTGACGGTGTTTGTCAAATAAATGGGAGATAATTATGAAGTGTAAAGTAGAATTTACTTAGACAGTTGCTAAGCGTCGCTAAGTGACTAATAGTTGATGTGTATGATAATACGTTGTGTAGGATTCATGAAGTACAGATAATTATAGGCTGTTTTCGGTAATTGGTAATCTACGAGCCATGCAAGTCTTTCGGTTCCTATTTTCTACGTGAGCTTGATGTTGTACTACTTAAATTACATTGTAAAGAGCATGATATGTTATATATGTTGCAAGCATGATATGTTATATATGTTACAGGCATGAAATGTTAAAGTCAATTTATGACTACATTGATTGATTAAAGAATGTTAATTAAGTAAGAAACTCAATCTTTATAATTGTTATATGAATTAAAGCATGCATGATATGTTAGTCTAATGATTATGAGATGTATGTTGAGCATGTTATTATGTGCTACATGTTGCATGAAAGCTGTTAGATCTTGCTGAGCTGTCGAGCTCACTCTTGCAAATATCCACTTTTGCAGGTCAAGGATGCAAGGTAATGATACGTGCTAGTTGAATGTTAATATCAATAGCGATGCAAGATATTATTTATTCTAGATGAGTAATGTATTTGTTTTGGATGTATATTACTTGTTTAAGTTGTAAAGTTGAGCTTTTCGATGTATAGTGCATATTGCTTTGTAATGTAAGGCTTTAGATAGCAACTTCGATGTAGTGATTCATGTAATAGAATTGAATCAAATATTTGAACTGATAAAGGTTGCGATTCAGGGGAATAAAGAAAGATTATATAAAAGTTTTAAATATTCCGCATTTTTAATGATTGTATCATCGAATAATGATGTAAAATTAGAGTAAAGTTGTATTGTTAACGATCGAGAATGAGATTTATATTGTAAGAATTTTGGGGTCGTTACATACGAATGATAGAGAAATACCTCCAAAGGAGCATAACAAATGTCCTAGAGTGGGAAAATCTGGAGGAGTATATGATAGTAAGTCAAAAATTGGAGATGATCAAACATCAAGTAACTCTATTAGCTAATCTGATAGTGCGCCAACATCAGGTTACAAAGGAGCTTTTCACTCAATTATTAAGAAACAAAGACAAGGAAGAGGTTAGCTAGAATGAAAGTCTATATCCGTCCAAGATGAACCAGCTAAATGAAGAAGATCAAAGCAGGCTGAAAGGGCAAGAAATGTGGAATGATAAAATTCTTGGAAGATCTCGCCAGCAGAAAAATAGCTCGGGGGAATGCAAAATCTCAAAGAAGAAAGATCAAACCATATCCACCAAAGATCGAAAATTCACTCCTCTAAACAAATCAAAGGAAGAAATGCTGCATTTTCTGATAAGCAAAGGAAAGATAACCGAGTTGCTACCTCCCATAGATCCAGGGGAAAAGAGTTATGATCCCAACAAGATGTGTCTCTACCATTCTAAATCACTTGGACATGCGACTGAGGAATGTTGGTCTCTTCAACACAAAATCCAGAATCTCATTGAAATTGAAGATTTGAAGATAGAAATCCCCATGATTAAGGAAGGCATAAAAGTGAAAAAGAGCTTAAGATTTCCACCCAAGACAAGCGGTTCAAAGAAAGTAGTAGTTATGAGCACCAATCCTAGGTGAAATACAAGGCGAACTGATTATAATTCAGAAATTTGCAGAGGAAATAGGAAAGCAGCCTCAAGAATTTACACTGTTGCTGACAAGTGTCTCGTTGCCAAAAGTTAGCAACCACATCCCTGATTCAGCCCTCCTGGATGATGAGGAGGAAATATTGATCCTTTCTAGTGTAGAAAAAGCTAAAAATAGAAGTTCCTTGCGAGAAATACAACAACAGTTTGAAAGGAATTTTATAGTTAAATCCTCCCAAGCTCATGAAGAAAAAGGTGGTGAGCTTGTCAGGGAAACTAACCCATCGAAGAATCTAAAGTTCATCCCTTTTTACGACGGGTCCAATTTGAGCCTCCTTAAGGGATATGCTGAATCAGGAGATGATCAAGTTATGGCCATGATCGAAGATATTCAAAAATAGGAGGTAACCTCTATCACGAGCCTCGAAGGTAACATAACCACTGACAACTGGACTATCAGGCCTCAGCTAGCTAGGAAGACGTAGATCTAGAGGATAAAGTTGTGAGTTCCATGAGATGTTGGGACGTTATCACTTTCTTTGCGTTATACCTTTTATTTTCCATGCATGTAAATATTGAAAAAAAATTAAAAAAAATTAAAAAATCAAACCTATCGGGACTTGTCCAAGCCTGAACTACGAAAGACCTGATCTCCCTCCAGCCACGAGAGTACGTAAAGCAGCCATCTATGGTACGGTCTAACCCTCAAAAGAAACATCTAAACCAAAATATAAACCTAAAAACCAGTCTCAAGACACCAAACTTGAAAAGCTTACACCTAAGAAAAACCCTTAAGGTTAGTGACCAATGTTCAGAAGACCCAACAGAAGCTCAATGTCATTCCATCAAATCTGGCACAAGTCCCAGAAAGGAAGAGACAGCGATACATCAAGACAACCAGTCATAAGGATGAAATGACAATCATCATAAGATGCAACTCGTCAGCAACTCATCACTCTTGAAGTACGAGAAGATTTGATCTCCTTTGACCTACAGAAGTACATGGGCGACTGTCATGGCAAAGTCTATCTCATACTCGACGACCTGTTCCCCGAGATAAAGGCCATATATCAAGCCTTACAGATTGAACCAACCTCAGGTAAAGCCATCACATCACCAAGCAAGATGAGCTCTTAGATCCAATTCAATGGAATTCGATGGTATCCAGACATAAATCATCAAATTTGAAGCAATACCATAGCTATATATCAAGCATAATCATCAGAGAGTGCAGATACTACCCAAGGGGATCACAAAAAATAATGGCCTTTAAAAAGCTGACACCCTCAATCGGAAACCTTCGTCAAATTAGAAGAAAAAGGACATCAAACCTGTAACAAACGAGATTTGTGTATATTAATTTTAAATATTTATTGAATTAAATAAATATTTTAGTTGATTTATTTATTGAGTTGAATAAATAATTGAAGTTCTAATGTGGTGGAGTAATTTAATTAAGTGCAATATATTAATTAAATTGATGTTTAATATTAAATTGATATTTTAGTAATTTTGTGGTTGAAGTTCTAATTTAGTTTAAATAATTAAATTAAATGAATTATTATGTGGTAATTTAGTAGTAGTGATTTAATGAATAATTATAGTAATGTCTAATTTAATTTCATAATTAAATTAGAGATGTACTAATTTGTTAGATGAAATTATGATTGTGTAGCAATTTTATTTATGTGACAATTTTATTTAATAAGATGATGTTAGCTTTAATTTAATTAAATTGGAATATTGAAATTCAATTGGATATAGTGTGACATTTAAACTATGTAGTAAATGGGTTTTTAAAATAAATTAAAAGGGCTTTAATTTAGTTTTACCAAACAAGGCCCTTAGTTTTTAAAGAGTCTATTTTAATTCAGTTTTATCAAACAAGGCCTAAGTCTTTTAAAATTATATTTTAAATTAGTTTTGCCAAACAAGCCCTAATGTCTTTTGATATTCAAAAGTTAGTAACTGATACGTATTAATAAGGATATTATATTTTATCAGTTATTATATTATATTATATCTATATTAGTTATATGTATATTTTATACTGCGTAAGTTAGGACAGAGTTAGAATATCAGAGAAAGTTAGAGAGAAAAGAGAGAAGAAGAAAGAAAGAAAGAATGAGAAAGCTCTATGAATCAAAACAAAAACCCATCATCATCATCATCTTCTTCTAACATCAAAGGTAATTATCTAACATTAAAATTGTGAAGTTTTGTTCTTCCTTGTTCTTCATATTTTTACTTCTCTGTGTTTTAAGTTTTTCATGATAATCATGTGAATATGATTTATATATGTTTAATTGTATATATAAACTATTATATATGATTTGTATGAGTATTCTAGTTGTTTAATTCATGTAAATATGATGAACATGAAGAAATCATGTTCATAGCAATTTATAGTAAAATATTTTGAGATATGGCATCTTTAATATTAAAATTGATGTCTAATTCATGCTATGTTATAAAAATGGATTATAGATTGTAATACTATGTTATGAAACGAAAATAACATGATTCGAATTATATGATTTGGTTTAAAAACAAAGTCACAGTGTTTATTTTTGTCAAGAACACTTAACAATGGTGTTTTCTTGAAAATCATAAAATTAAAAGTTTTTAATTAAGTGTTGTGATGTTTATATGTGTTAAAACATGTTAGAAGCATTATGATTCTGTAATGTTTTATCTTGATTATATTGGTAAGATTTGTAGTTTAATCGGAGAAAATAAGCCAAATTGGCTTTTTCTTGCACAGTTGACGAGGCTGTCTGCGTCCTACTGTGACATGGCGCCGCAGTGCCAGTCCTATGAGTAAACTGGGCGCTACAGCACCATAGTAGCAGTTAGTGATGTGGCACGGCACCGCAGCGCCAGTTATGTATGTTAACTGCAGCGCTGCAGCGCCAAGACCAGAAGCAGAACGTGCTGACGTGACATGGCGCAGCAGTGCCAGTTCAAAGTGTAACTGGAGCGCTGCAGCGCCAGGCCCAGAGCCCTGATGATGTGGCACAATGCTGTAGTGTCGGCTACAGTTCATTATGTGGCGCTGCAGCGCCACCTGTGCAGTTTAGCCAGAAAATTATATTTAAATGTACAATTCTTTGAGAATGTTAATGTAATAAATATTAAAGCATGTTAAAAAAATTATATGCCAATTAGACAGTATATAATCATATTTTTAATATGAGAAGTATGATTTTAAATTATAATTTGATTGATTATTAAGTTTGATGAGAATGTGTGGTTTGATCATGTGATGTGATAACTAATGATTTAAACCTAATAACAAAAGAATGGCGAGTTAACTTAGATGGGTTAACTAATGATGTGATGTAGCTATATGGTAACTAATTTGTGTTACTATTATTAATAACGTGTACGTAGGATAAATTGTGGAACGAGTTAATAATTTCTAGCTTACGCACGAGGCAAGTTTCTTAACTCTACTTTTAATTGAGAAAATTTTCTTACCCTAACTCGATTATGTTTACGCAAGTTTCTTAATCCTTACTTTTTATTTGAGCAAGTTCTTTTATTCTGCAGTGGACAAGTATCTTATTGAAGTTTATTATTGAAAATAATGTAACCTTGACTTAATTGTTCAAGCAAGGTTTTATTGTATCTTTCGAATGCTTTAAGTTTACTTCTAAAGCATGACTGTTAAAATATGATGTCTAGTGTTGCGACTCATAGTTATTTTATAATTCTTTTGTTATAGAACTCTTAAATTATTGTAAGTTGATTCAACTACTCCTTAGTTGATGATAGTTGAACTCTAAATTTCCCTTTGAGCTTATCCAAACCAAAAATTCTTTGGTGCAGACTCGTTAATTAAAGCTGAGATGAACAACCTTATTATAGGGGATTACCATGCGGAAGCGTTAAGATGTTTGTGCACAATACATGGTACGAAGGACTGATCTCCCTGAGTACGAGTTAGAGTCCATATAGTCTAACGACTGGTAAAGGTGTAAGTAGAAATACTTACCACCTAGGATATAGTTCAAGGTCTTGTGACCCTCAAATGAATTCTAAATCTTATATTCAATTCTTACTTATCGATGACAGCCATGTTATTTCAATTCAGTTGAACTTATTTAGTGAAATGTCATAATTATTGATTGTTATTTCAAGTGAGCTTTTGTTTGCTCACTCTTGCATATATAACCATTGCTGCCAAAGTTGAAAAGGTTGACGAGCCGTCAACCAGCAAGGGAAAAGGAAAGATGAACAAGTGAAGACTTGTTCATATTTATGATATGATTTTGTAATAAGACTTTAACTGTTATACGATGTTTTATTTTCAGAATTTAATATTTGTTTAAGGTTAGAAACTTGGGAACGTGTTGACAAGGTTGTAATTCTTTATATAAAGAAGATTTTTATTGTTAAGGTTGTAATTTTTTTTGCATTCCTTATTTTTGGGCAGTTAGTTATGTTTTACTTAGATAGTAAACACCAAATCCTATGGAGATGAAGTACCCGAATTTTGGAGTGTCACAAGTTGGCATTAAGATTTAGGTTACGAACCTTAGGTGGGAAACCTTAGGTAGTAGCCTTATAGGAGATCGAAAAGATAGTGATGATAGTTAAAGATAATAAACTACCTTATGTGCTATGTGCTTATGTTTATGTACTCTCGAGTATCGATGAGTATCGAGGGTATCGATCTGTATCACGTAATAATTAAACCTTAAAATTTTGTTGGCAGGATGACTATTATTGGAGAGTCTAGTCATGTTAGGGAGTAGTTACCCCAGATGCCTAGGGATGAGAAGCCCCGAGACGTCCAGACATTTTGGGAGCAGTTGGTTCAGAGAGAGCCATCTCCATTGATCACATTAGTGGGTCAGGAGTATGAGCCAGTCTTTGACCGAGATGATGAGGATGAGTCAGAGGAGGAGGAGGATCCTGAAGAGGAGTTTCCACCTAACTCTATCTGTGATGTACGAGGAAGTCTACGACCGCAACATTGAGCTGCAAGGCATAGTTAGAGAGCTGGAAGAGCTGGTGGATGTACGTCAGACTACCATTTAGTAGAAGGAGTAGACGATTTAAGATCTGGATGAGCGTCTTGGAAACGTGGAATGGGATCTAGTTCACGTAGGGGGTGAGAGAGATGATGCACGGGCTGAGCTAGAGAAACTGAAGAACAACATAAAAGAGGAGTCAGCGAAGCATGCCAGAGCAGAGTATGCTTGCTTAAAGGCCACTCAACGTGCAGATCGTGCTGAAGACGAGGTTCAAGCAAAGAATGCCAAGATGAAGGAGATCGATTATGCTTTTCATTCAGCGATAGATAAGGCCCAAGATCTAGTATTTTATTACCCAGCTCAGTTCAAGGATTTGTCGTGGTATATGGTGGATCATAGAACAGTGTTTCGGGTGATGGAAGAAGAACGTGGAGAGGCTGTGCGACATCTTAACATGCCTAGAGAGTAGTGTAATAAACTATGTGTTTATTTATGTATTAAATAATTGTAAATCCCAGAATTTGAGATAATAATGGGATAAGATTATGATGTAATCCTGTAACTTGTTTCAGTTCAAGAAAGATGATGTAAATTACAGAGATGCTATCTATTCTATGTTTTAAAAACTATGAATGAATAAAATATCAAAGTTTATTGAAGTGTTATGTGTTCAAGTGTGAATTTATTTATTTTAAATGTGTAAGTTGATCTTAAATATTTAAGAGATGAGTAGGGATCTAATAAGAGTATGTCTTAACTGAAAGATGCCTCTTAGAAGAATACCAACACAACAATAAGAGGGTTCTACAAACAACAACAACAACGATGAAGCGAATGCCAAACCTGTTCAGCAACTGGTGAATTTACTGATGGGAGCGCTTGCGAATCAGCCGCAAGTACAAGCTGCGATGTTTAAGGAGTTCAAAGTGGTAGAACCGCCAGAATTCAAAGGATCTGTTAACCCAATAGAGGCCCAGACGTGGGTAATGGAAATGGAAAAATTCTTCGATGTGGCGAGAATTAATGACGACCAGAAGACGGCTTTTATGATGTTTATACTAAAGTCGGAAGCTAGCTACTTGTGCCAAGCTAACAAGACTCGAGGAGAAGAAGGTGTTATAGTATGGGACTGATTCAAAGAGATGTTCTTTGAAATATACTTTTCGGTAAGCTCGCAGAACCAAATGGAGGTTCAATTTTTAGAGCTGAAGCAGGGAGCAATGACGGTGCCAGAGTACGCCGCAAAGTTAAACTAGCTGGCAAGGTTTGCAACGTACCAGGTCAGTACTGACCAAAGGAAGGCAAGAAGGTTTGAGTACGGATTGAAACACTGGTTGTACAGTAAGGTCTCCATGTTCCAGCTGAACACGTTTGTTGCATTGTTAGAAAAGGCGATCATCGCGGAAGGTGGAAACGATGCCTTGACCAAATACAACCAAGACCAAAAGAAGAAGAAGAAGAATGAGACTGAGAATAAAGCGGGTGGAAGTGGTGCCAAAAATCCAAAGAAGAAGTGGAAAGACAGTACATCTGCTGAGAGTCAACAAGGAAGTCAGCAAAAAAGAAGGTTTGAAGCTTGCGGTACATGTGGGAAGAATCACACTGGGGTGTGCTTGAGAGGAAAGCGGGTATGTTTCAACTGTGGTCAGGAAGGTCACATTGCGCCGAATTATCTTAACCCGAAGAAGGGAGCTTGCTTTACGTGTGGATCAAAGGATCACATGGCCCGGAAGTGCCCTAAGAAACCAGCTGAAGGGTCGAATGGAGGAAGAGGAACCAACAGCGGTAGTACGTTGACTATCGATGGACCACCGTAGATAAGCCGACCCACTGCCAGAACATTCAACAAGACCGTGCATGATGTTATGCAGTCAAAGGATGTGGTGTCAGGCATCAATTTTGTCAATAGTATTAATGCTTATGTATTATTTGATTTGGGTGCTACTTGTTCATATATATTCGATGACTTTGCTAAGAATTTAGACTTGCCTAAGGAGGAATTAATTTACCCTTTGAACATAGAGATTGTGAATAGGGAGGTTATTCCTGTTAGGTTTGTACACAAGAACTGTAGGTTGGACATTAAGAGTCATGAGTTAATGGTAGACTTAATTCCAATAAAACTTGGGGAATTCGATGTTATACTGGTTATGGATTGGTTGTTCAACCATGGGGCAGTAATAGATTGCTAGAAGAAATCTGTAAGCCTTACGACTCCGTCGAAGGTAGTGTTTTATGGTAGCAAGTCGCCTAGACAAGCGAGTTATCTGACGATTATGCAGGCCAAGAAGTTATTGAAACAAGGTTGTGTAGGGTACTTAGCCTACATAGTGGATACTCATAAGGAGAGTCCAAAGCTGGAAGAGATATTAGTTGTTAAGGAGTTTGTAGATGTGTTTCTGAGCGATTTGCCAAGACTTTCGTCAGATAGAGAAATAGAGTTCGTGATCGACTTGGCACTGGGGACTGCTCCGATATCGAAAGCCCATACAAAATGGCTCCAGTAGAGATGAAGGAGTTGATGTTTCAACTGTAAGAACTGTTGGACAAGAAGTATATTCAGCCGAGCGAATCGCCGTGGGGAGCGCCAGTATTGTTCGTCAAGAAGAAGGATGGATCAATGCGGCTTTGCATTGATTATAGGGAATTGAACAAAGTCACAATAAAGAATAAGTACCCTTTACCAAGGATCGATGACTTGTTCGATCAACTGAAAAGAGCAAGGTACTTCTCAAAAATAGTTTGAGAAGTAGGTATCATCAATTGAAGGTCAGGAGAGAGGATGTATCGAAGACGGCATTTAGAACTCGGTATGGACATTACGAGTTATTGGTGATGTCATTTGGTCAAACGAATGCACCTGCGACATTTATGGACATAATAAATAGGGTGTTTAAGCCATTTCTGGACAAGTTCGTAGTGGTATTCATGGATGACATTTTGGTGTATTCCAAAACTAAGGAGGAACACACTAAACACTTGAGGCTGACGTTGGAATCACTTAGACTGGAGAAGTTGTATGCAAAATACTCAAAATACGAATTCTGGTTAGAACGTGTGCAATTTGTTGGCCACGTGATTGACAAAGATGGGATTTTAGTAGATTCGTCAAAGGTTGAAGCTGTGATAAATTGGGATCAGCCGAAGACACCGATAGAAGTTAGGAGTTTCTTGGTATTGGCAGGTTACTACAGAAGATTCATTCAAGACTTTTCCAAAATCGCAACTCCGTTGACGAATTTGACTCAAAAAACGGTGAAGTTGGTTTGAACTGAAAAGTGTGAGGAGAGTTTTCAAGAACTGAACAAGAGGTTGAGTACTGCGCCTGTGTTGTATTTACCGGATAGTACAGGAAATTTTGTGATATACAGTAATGCTTCACATAAAGGATTAGGTTGTGTGATGATGTAGAATGGTAATGTCATTGCTTATGCATCACGTCAGCTGAAGGACAATGAGAAAGGGTAACTGACCCATGATTTGGAGTTGGCGGCAGTAGTGTTTGCTCTGAAGATATGGAGACACTACCTATATAGAGAGAAGTGTGAGATATACATGGAACATAAGAGTCTGAAGTATATCTTTACACAAAAAGATTTGAATATGTGCCAAAGAAGATGGTTAGAACTTATCAAGGATTACGATTGCGAGATTCTATACCATCCGGGTAAGGCGAATGCCATTGTCGATGCCTTCAGCCGAAAGGGTCGGGAGAAGTTAATGTTGTTAACTGCTCAGGAGCAGTTGGTGAATGAGATGGCTAAGTTGGAGTTGGAAGTTAAGTATCCGAAGGAGTCGGATGAGAAACTGTTTCAAGTAACTACTGGTTTAACCTTGGTGGACAAGGTGAAAGAATCACAACTACATGATGAGAACTGTGAGAAGATCCGGAAGAGAGTAACCGAAGGTGAGGAGATAAAGTTCAAGATTGATACTGACAGACTGCTACAGTTTGAAGGGAGAATCTGGGTACCGCCAGTATCAAAAGTCAAAGAGAAAATTTTGAGTGAAGCTCATAGTTTGAGATATTCGATTCACCCTGGGAGTACAAAGATGTACCAGGATCTCAAACAACATTTTTGGTGGCCAAATATGAAGAGAGACATTGCTGAATGTGTTATAAAATGCCTAACATATCAGAAAGTCAAAGCAAAACATCAAAGACCAAGTGGATTATTACAACCGCTGGAGATTCCAGAATGGAAGTGGGAGCATATCACAATGGATTTCTTGGTTGGTCTTCCAACGACTAAGAGAGGTTTTGATGCAGTGTGGGTTATCGTCTATCGACTTACGAAGTCAGCACACTTTTTACCAATCAAGATTAGGTTCAATTTGGAACAGTTGGCAAAGTTGTACGTAAAGGAAATTATTTCTAGACAAGGTGTTCGGTGTCAATTGTGTCAGACAGAGATTCGCGTTTTACGTCAAATTTCTAGAAGCGATTACAGGAATGCTTGGGAATACAGTTGTGAATGAGTACGGTGTACCATCCTCAAATTGATGGGCAGAGAGAGAAAACGATCCATACTCTAGAGGATATGCTAAGAGCTTGTGTTATTGACTTCAAGGGAAATTGGGATGATCATCTACCGTTGGTGGAATTCGCTTACAACAACAGTTACCATGCCATGCAAGTATTGGCATTCCACCTTACGAAGCATTGCACGACAGGAAATGCCGGACTCCATTATACTAGGATGAGGTTGGATAACGACAACTGTTAGGACCGAAATTGGTACAACAAACTGTTGAGATCGTCAAGATGATCAGAATGAGGTTAGTAGTTGCTCAAGACATACAGAAGAAATACGCTGATTATCATCATCAAATCGAGAGTTTGAAGTGGGAAGCTTCATTTTTCTGAAGGTATCTCCTTGGAAAGGGAAGATTCGATTTGGCAAGAAGAGGAAACTAAGTCCCAGATTCATGGGCCTTTAGAGATACTGTGAAGGGTCGGTGAGGTAGCTAGGAGGTTGCGTTACCTCCGAAATTAGATCATATTCATAATATTTCCATATTTCTATGTTGCAACCATACAAACATGACTACAAATATGTGATAGAGTATGAGCCGTTACAGTTTGATAAAGACTTAACGTATGAAGAAGTTCATGTTCAGATAGTAGACAAGAATATGCAAGTACTTAGAAATAAAGTGATACATTCTGTTAAGGTAATATGGAGGAAACACAATGCTGAAGAAGCTACGTGGGAACTCAAAGATGTTATGATGAAAATCTATCCCCAATTATTTGCTTAATTTCTTGTATAACGATTTTGGGGACATAATCTTTTAAAGGGGGGAGAATGTGACGAATAAGTTTATTGAGTTGTGATTCTAGGGACAGAATCCTTTTAAGGAAGAAAGATTGTAACAAATGAGATTTGTGTATTTTAATTTTAAATATTTATTGAATTAAATAAATATTTTAGTTGATTTATTTATTGAGTTGAACAAATAATGGAAGTTCTAATGTGGTGGAGTAATTTAATTCAGTGTAATATATTAATTAAATTGATGTTTAATATTAAATTGATATTTTAGTAATTTTGTGGTTGAAGTTCTAATTTAGTTTAAATAATTAAATTAGATGAATTATTATGTGATAATTTAGAAGTAGTGATTTAATAATAATTATAGTAATGTCTAATTTAATTTAATAATTAAATTAGAGATGTACTAATTTGTTACATGAAATTATGATTAAGAAATAAATTATGATTGTGTAACAATTTAATTTATGTGGCAATTTTATTTAATAAGATGATGTTAGCTTTAATTTAATTAATTTGGAATATTAGAATTTAATTGGATAAAGTGAGACATTTAAACTATGTAGTAAATTGGTTATTAAAATAAATTAAAAGGGTTTTAATTTAGTTTTACTAAACAAGACCCTTAGTTTTTAAAGAGTCTATTTTAATTTAGTTATACCAAACAAGGCCTAAGTCTTTTAAAATTATATTTTAAATTAGTTTTTCCAAACAAGCCCTAGTGGCTTTTGATTTTCAAAAATTAGTAACTGATATGTATTAATAAGGATATTATGTTTTATCAGTTATTATATTATATTATATCTATATTAGTTATATGTA